>BMAU01018543.1:52500-402500 GCA_019973935.1 Trichonephila clavipes
TATTTCATGGCATGGTTTGTGTAAAAAGATTACCAAATTCACATTTTATGTTTTTTTAAATATGAAATAAATTATATATAGATAGATAGATAGATATAGATATAAACAGTATATTTACAGAATAAAAACATAATTTAGTTTTCAATTGGTATAAAAATGCAGATTCTACTGTGCATTTTTCAAATGTTATCCTGTGGGTAACAGAAGGTAAGCTAATTAATTATTTTCATTTTTCTATTCTCATATATTCTGTATTCTTTAAAAATATATAAATTTAATAGCAAAAATTGATTGAGTACTTCAAACTTTAACATGTTAAAATATTAAAATATACATTTTATGATCTTGAAAGTACTAAACCTCTTTGAAATTAACTGCTTTCGTTCTCATTTTATGACAAACATTGAATAAATAACTTACATTACTGCGAAAGCACGATTAAAGCGGGAATTTAGCGATTAATCTGGTTTTTCTTCCATCATATTTATACGAAACTAATACTTTTATTATTTTAATATTTCAATTCTTTGAGTATGTATATTAAATATTAATAAGTTATGCGCCCGTCAATGTTTTAAATAAATAAACAAACTTTTCTCTTTATTATATACAGGGTGCCTCGAAGCTTAACAGTAATAGGGTATGAGAATAAAGGTGTGATCATATCTATACTGTACATTATGATATAATATTTGTTTTATGGGAAGAATAAAGCTGTTAAATTGGGGTGTCTTATGGTGGTGATAGAGAGTCAAATATATAGAAAAATACTTAGAAAAATAGTTCAAGAAATACACATACACGTACACGCTCACACATGTTTATATATATATAGGTGTTTGTGTTCGTGTGTGCATTTTCTGAAGAATATTTCTGAGTATTTTACTATTTGAATCTATCACCACCATAAGACACCCCAATTTAACAATTTAGTATAGTATATCATTCTATCATGTTCTTCAACTATTTTTCATTCATTTACTCCAAACTGTTCCAATATTGATTCTGTGTAAAAATTCTGCATAAATTTGATTATATATATAAGTAAAACATTTTTCTTATTTTATTCAATAAGAAAAGTTGTTCTTAAAAGATTATTTTATGAAAATGAATTTGTGCTTAAAATTAGTAGAATTTCCCTTCTAGTTGAATTTTTATGGAAGTATAAGGCTTATTTTAATTAAGTTAGATATTTACAAAAGAGTTTATGTAAAACAAACAAAAAATATCATACAACAGATACGGTGTACAAGTAAGATCATATGTACAGCTCATCAAAATAGAAAAATCTGTAAGGCAGTTGACATGGCAGGCATAAAATAAAACAAAAAATAGTTTAACATCTCTAAGAGTTAAGCAGCTTTTTAAAACGTGTATTCATAGTTGAAATGAAACTATAATTTATGATTTCTTCTCGCAGTCGGTCTCACTCTTCCAACAAGGTTTTTTAGGCCCTGAATAGTTCTGGGAGAGGGAAGGCGAGTTGCAATGACCCTTCCAAATGCATTTCAATTATGCTGCATAAAGTTCTTACAATTAGGTTGGCCAACCCATTCTGAACAACCCAAGAGAATCTGGTTCATCAAAGAGTATTTAGTATCTTCAAGGGGTAAACTCTCCGGGAAAAGACAAACACTCTAACACTTCGAAGAAGACAATGATCCTTCTGAATTTATTAAAAATTCAACATATATACATGACCTAATGGCTGATTACATGACTTAATATCTGATTGTTCAATCAATCTGGTGAACATCGTCACTTTTCAGAAATTCGTCGATTAGATGAGCTCAGAGTACACAAGCTTTGACATCTATAAAAATGAAAATAGGACCAATTTCACCCCTCAAAAGGCTAATATTGAGTTCAAAGATTTCATAGGTACACCTAAGAGCAGTCACAGAGTCATTGTCAATGATGTAGGGGTTTATTTACTTGTCCAATGTGATGTTTGTACCGACCATCAAACTTCCAATACCTTTATACGTTCTTTCCAATATCATGTTTCTCGGATGTAAATGACATGTATTGAGATTTTAGTTCTCTCCAATAAAAGTACGTCCAGAATCAGCATTCAGATTAAGTTGGGACCCATCAGTGAATATCCCTGTCCAACTCTGCACTATGTGAAACATGTTATTCAGTGCGCAAAAGTGAGAGGGACAAGGACAACAATCTTTCCCCTCAATAGCCTCTCTTCTAGAAAGCTAGCCAGAGCAACAGAGACTTTTGGACAACTTTTCCTATAACTTCTCTCTACGGATTTGATCTCAATCACTTGTTGATATAGGTTGTACGCATTGTAAACGCTTATAAAGCAATACACGGCTGTGTATTATACTACTCGCAAAGTCTAGCGGTGAGTAACCAGACTACAGACTTTGCGGTGACTACTTTTATGGGAAGGTATTACAATTTAAAAATCATATAATGAAAGCGTCGAGCCATAACCTCTATGCTAAAAATTAAAACCCTTTGGAGTATGGGAAGGATATGAACCCACAAATCCCCTCCTTGTGTGCACCACTGATTGATACTACTCTGTCTCAAGTTCTAACATTTCTCCATCTTATTCTACTATCCAACTTTTGATGGTTACTGATTTTAACTGGTTATATTTGAATTTCATAAAATGTTAACAAAAAATACACCAGGAAATTTGTCGTTTTGTGTGAACAAACGAAGCGAGGAGACTGAAATATACGCTTACAAAGCATCATCCTGTAAATGCAGAGCTCACGCATACGTGTACTTTCTTTATTACAGCTTATGTAAGCGATACTAAAAATTGCATCATTGTTTCGAAGTATTGGTTTTACCTTTCATTCCGAACTTGTCGAGAAATTCGACTAAATATGCAAATTCCCTTGAGGTTTCCGACTACGTTCGAATTTGAAAAAGCTTACAAACGAATATATTTTTTCGATATCAGTGTCATTTAGGTTAAAATATATGTATAAAATTGTTTTAAGGAAATTATTGCAATAAGAAAAATACTTATATGAAACGTTTTGGTAAAAAATGAACATAGAGAACTACTTAAAAAAAACATCCTCCTTTTATGGGCTATGCTTCTATAATAATAATATTTTGCCTATATGTAGCTCACACTTCTGTACAGATTCTGAAATAGGACTTTTGAAATATATAGTTTAGAAGGGTATTTATTCATATTTTAATACAGCAGGTGGAGAAATTGTAACGAAAAAATCTCCAAAAAACACCGATAATTATTTTAAATAGTAATAACTCTGAAAATAATATGAATTTTTTTCAGTAATCCTAGTTCAGTCTCTCTGGAGAAGTCTTAACTACTCGTATATATAAGCAAAATACTATTATCACACTATACTTTCATTTTTTGCCATATTATTGCATTTATAAAAAATTCTATTGTAATAATTTTCTTAAAACAATTTTATACGCGTGTATTCTAATCTAAGCGACACTATCTCTAAAAAAAAGTATTCGTTTGTACTCTTGCAAAATCGTGATTCCGAAAGTAGTCGGATGCATTAATTCTGAACACGAATGTATTTCAACCTTCAAAATATTTACACAATAATTAAAATAAGTAAATAAATAAATTAAATTAAAATGAATTAATAACATGGGTGTAATAAACAGAATACAGACTAATAATAAAAATAGCTAAATCTTTTTCCAAAATTCTTATCAAGAATCATAAGAGATATAACAAGCAATAGTTAACTTCGTTACTAGAGGCATTGGCTTCGTTAATAGAACGTTATTAATATTTTTTTTAAACTCAAATGTATTCCAATGTAATGAAGAAAACTTCTAATATAAGTTTTTTTTTACAGAAGCAACTCTAAAGAATTATTTTATTAAAAATGTTACTTTTTCATTTTATAAATAAATTTCTTAAAATTTACTTAATAAATGAAATTTACCCCTATTCTTTTTTTGTGGGGATTATAATAAAAAAGATTTTTTTTAAAACGGGTGGATTCGATATAAATACTAACATTCTATAGTTTTATTGTTAGATTTGAGAAATCCTATCTATTAGATTATATCAATACCATCTGTTGATACTAAGAACCTTTAATGAGTCAGGTCAAAGGCGATAATGATAAGTTCTACACTAATGAAAGAAAGAGAATTTGCATATTTTATTGAATTGCATGAAAGTAATTGAACTGAATGAAAAACCACTGCTTCTAGATAAAAAATGCAAATCTGTACGGCAAATACGTAAGCGTACAAGTGTGAGTAGGCGGAACCAGCAGAAACAAGTGTAATATATATAAAAAAAATTTTAATCAATTCCTACTTAGATCAACAAAGATAAATTTTGTTTTATCTACTTTTTGTTAAATATTTACAACTAATATAAATATGTATATACATATGACCTAGTCACAATATTAAGCGGTAATTAATTTTTATTAATTATCATTAAAGTATCGTATTGTCATCCAAAACAATCGTGTATATAAAACTTCAGTTCAACTGAAGGCTTTAAAACGTGAGAAAAAAAATCTTTTTAAGTTTTGACCCAAATCACTAAAAATTAAACCAACGTGGTTGTCTCTGTAATTCTTTAAATAATTAGTTTCAGTCAATTAATTTTAATTAATTATAATTAAATTATCGTAGTTTTACTCAAAACAATAGTGTATAAAAAATTTCAGCTCAAAAGAGCGTGTTATGAACGTTTGGTTCTATAACATTTAAAAAATAGAAAGTTGGTTCAAAGAATTCGAAGAGCACGTTTATTCCATTAGGCTTAGCTGAGCTAGCACCAAAACATTGCAACAAGTCTAATCAAAAAATACCGACTGTTGCCAATCGGGTAATCTGAAGAAGGATACAAGAAATTGTTTCCAGATTTACAAATATAAATATAAATACAGTTTGATTACATAAAATACAAAATATAGTAAATTGCAAATGCCTAAATATAAAATTCATTTTAAAATTAATTATTTTTCAAATTATAATGTTCTATAATTTTATTATATTTTTCTTTGTTGAGTTTAATAATATTTGTCTCAACATTACTCCCCTACCAGTAACTGAGTTACGAACTGAGAAGTATGGCAGGAATAGTGTTAGATGTTAAACAAGAATTTTTTTCTTAAATATGCCTTTTAAACAATACATTATGAATACACAAAATTAAATATTTGTACAAATGTTACATACTTTTAGAAACAGTAATATTATATATAATAACTAGTTTGATGTTAGAGAAATGACATACATTCATAAATATTTGTAAAAATTAAGTAAACCAAAATATCATACACTTGATATAAGTAAATAGTTATAAGTTAGAGATAGAGATATAGGTTATTTACAGCAGATATCAGTCCTGAAATCTTACAGGTTTCTTTACCAATCTTCCATGTCTTGAAACAGTGGGCTTAACATCGGTTAAGAGGTTAGTGTCATCCGATTGCTTACAAGGAACTGTTGTTTTGTCAGGAATAGAGTCTGTCATTAACAAATAAGCTGGTTTTAGTCTATCCACTGATATATTCACAGGTTTATTTTTTATTGTCAGTGTGAAATATTTTTCATATCTTTCTTTTACTGGGAATGGACCATCATATGGTGGCTCCAGGGCTTTCCTTACACGATCAACTCTCACAAATACATGAGTGCAGGATTTTAAGTCTTTATGAACAAAAATCTTTTGATTTTTTGGAGGCGAAGATTTTGTTGGCTTCAGGTCGTCCATAAAAGTCTGCAATGTAGTGACAAATGTTTCAGGATCAATTTGAATGGAGGGTGGGTTAAAAATTCACCTGGCAATCTGATATTAGAGCCATAAACCATCTGAGCTATAGTATGATTGGTATCAGGTCTTAGAGCAGTTCTTAGTCCTAATAAGATTGTTGGTAATGTCTCTGTCCATTTGATGTTGTTATGAGCTTTGATTGCCCCTTTCAAAGTCCTATGCAACCGTTCCACTTTCCCATTGCATTGAGGGTGATAAGAAGTTGCATGAGCTACTTTAGCCCCACAAATAGCAGCTAAACTTCTAAACAACTGAGATTCAAATTGCCTTCCTTGATCTGTAACTATTTTCCCAGGTACTCCAAATCTGCAAACCCAGTGTTCGTAAAAGGCTTTGCTAGCTGTCTCTGCTTTACAATCAGGCAAGGGAACTGCTTCCATCCAACACGAAAAACGGTCTATACAGGTCATACAAAATGTCATGCCTTGCGATGGTGGAAGTGGACCAATTAAGTCAATGTGTATCACACTAAATCTTGTATCAGGTTCTTCATATTCTCCAAATTTTGATTTTGTGTGTCTGTGGACTTTACATTTTTGACAGGGAATACATGTTCTTGCCCATTCTCTTATTTCTTGCTTCATATTTGGCCAGATAAATTTTTCAGTCATTAATTTAATAGTTGATCTAATCCCAGGGTGTGAAAAACCATGAATTTGTTGAAATATTTGTTGCCGAAACTGTTTTGGAATGTAGGGTCTTATATTGGATGTTGAAATATCACACCAGAGTGTTTTTCCTGATGGTAATGTACATGATTTGAATTTTACTGAAGAGTTACTCCTCATTAACTGTTGAAATTCTGCATCTTGGGTTTGTTTATCCGCTATAGTATCATAGTCGATTACTGTAATGGCTTCGATTCTTGAAAATGCATCTGCTACTAAATTATCTTGTCCTTTAATGTGACATATATTTGTTGAAAATTGGGATATGTATTGTAGATGACGTAACTGTCTAGGTGAAGCTTTTTCATTTTTTGATGAAAGGCATATGTAATTGGCTTGTGATCTGTGTAAATAACAAAATTTTGTCCTTCGAGAAGATGTTTAAACTTTTTGACAGAAAGATATATTCCTAATAATTCTCTATCATAGGTACTGTAATTTTTCTGTGCATCGGTTAATTTTTAGAAAAAATGAAATCGGTTTCCAATTTCCAGCTTCAAATTGCTGTAACACTGATCCGATTGCAAAATTGGAAGCATCAGTAAATAAAGCCAATTGTAAATCAGGGTCAGGAAAGCTTAATAAAGTAGCATTTGCAAGATCTTGTTTACATTTTCAAAATTTTCTTTAGCTTCTTCTGTCCAAAGAATTTTTGTCTTGTCATTCTTTCTTGAACCTTTTAAATATTCGTGAAGAATAGCTTGATTTTTAGCAGCATCTTTTAAATATCTTCTATAAAAGTTAATGAGTCCAAGGAAAGTTCTCAAATCACGAATTGTTTCAGGTAATTTGTATGACAAAATTGCATCTACTTTCTCTGGAAGTGGCTTAGATCCATCTGGTGTAATCAAGTATCCTAGAAATTCTAGATGAGTTACTCCCAAAGTTGACTTGGAGATATTCACTCGAAGACCATGTTTTTGTAACAGATCAAACACAAGTTTCAAATGAGTTTTATGTTCTTCTTCAGTTTCGGAGGCTACTAGAATGTCATCGAGGTATGGGAAAACAAATTCTAGTCCAAATAAAACTTCATTGATAAAGCGCTGAAAAGTAGATGGTGCATTTCTTAACCCAAAGCTCATAACATTAAACTCAAATAAGCCAAATGGTGTTATTATGGCTGTCTTTTCCTTATCTTCTTCAGCAATTGGTATTTGAAAATATGCTTTGAAGAGATCAATTTTAGAAAATATTCTTTTCCCCTTCAAAATATGGTGAAAATCTTCAATACGTGGAATTGGATAACGGTCAGGAATGGTTTGAGCATTTAAACGTCGATAATCGCCACATGGTCTAACACTTCCATCTTTTTTATTCACAAGATGTAGTGGGCTTGCCCATGGAGATTTAGAAGGTCGAAGGATATCATTATCTAACATAAATTTAAATTCTTGCTTGGCTATTTCTAATTTTTTAGAATCAATTGACGAGCTTTTGAGTAAACCGGTGGGCCTTTAGTAGCAATATAGTGTTTAACATCATGTTTTGTATTAGTAATTAATAAATTTGGTTTCATTAAATCTGGAAATTGTAATAATATATTAGAAAATTTTGATGTTTTATCCATTATGTTAATTTTATTTTCTTGCAAAATAGAAGAAATCTCACCTGTAACATGAAGGTTAGTTATTCCATCTATTAACTGCTTGTTTCGGGTGTCAATTAACAAGTTAAATTTATTTAAAAAATCGGCTCCCAAGATTCCTTTACTAACTTTGGCAATTATAAACGGAAATAAAAATTCTCGACGTAATCCCAAATCAATATTTAGCACTTTAATTCCATAGGTTGGAATTTCCGTTCCATTGCTGCAAATAATTTGTAATCCGATGGTTGTTTATTTTTAGATGTGGCTGGTATTATTGAACAATCAGCTCCACTATCTACCAGGAAGTGCAAATTTGTCGTTCGATCTTTGACGAATAATCGAAATTTGCGACAGGCTTTATAATCTTCTGCAGCAGAATTTGTCGCAATATTTACTGCAGACTGAAGTTTTCCGTATTCCTATTCCATGTACAAGGCGGGCTGCACTTTTCAGGTTTGCATCGAGCACCGAAACGGAAGTGAAAATAACAATATTTTCCTTTGGGGTCGAAACGTTTCCGAGAACGACTTCGGGATTTAGGATGAAAACTATTGCGTTCTTTCGTTCTTGATTTGTGGAGAATGCTGAGTTGACATATTTGTTCCTCTAGGCTTTGAATTCTGTTGAGAAGAAGCTGGTCTCTTGACGACGTTGCTTCACCACAGTCTAAAGATTTTCCAGTTGCAAAAATCTCTGTTCTGGGAGTCATATCAGATATTTTATCAGCCATTACTGTCAATTTGCTTAAATTCTCATCACTGACAACCAAAATATTTTTAATGGACTCAGGAAGCTTTTCTAACCACAAAGTTTTAATTAAATTATCCGAAATATCGGACGTTGCAACAGTTTTCAATTTCTGCAACAGCTGACTAGGCTTCATATCACCAAGTTCAATTCCAGTTAACAGTCGTTTTATGCGAAGATTTTCACTTTCTTTAAACAGACTGAGTAATCTGTTTTTCGAGTCCGTGTACTTCGTATCACTTTTGCTATTGACAATGTCCCAAATATTCTCGACGTATTTTTGGTTCTAATTGCGATACCAAATAATGGAATTTCGTTTCTTCTAAAGAAATTCTTGATATCTGGAACTGAGCCTCTACTTGGTAAAACCAAATTTCTGGCCTGTCAGTCCAAAACGGCGGTATTTTTATGCTGACGGCGCTCATTTCCAAATTCTTCGAATCTTCGTTAAGCATTATAACAGATGATAATTATGATTAAATTTTATGCAATATTTAAATAAAATTGTTCCGGGTCACCAGTTTGTTATGAACGTTTGGTTCTATAACATTTAAAAAATAGAAAGTTGGTTCAAAGAATTCGAAGAGCACGTTTATTCCATTAGGCTTAGCTGAGCTAGCACCAAAACATTGCAACAAGTCTAATCAAAAAATACCGACTGTTGCCAATCGGGTAATCTGAAGAAGGATACAAGAAATTGTTTCCAGATTTACAAATATAAATATAAATACAGTTTGATTACATAAAATACAAAATATAGTAAATTGCAAATGCCTAAATATAAAATTCATTTTAAAATTAATTATTTTTCAAATTATAATGTTCTATAATTTTATTATATTTTTCTTTGTTGAGTTTAATAATATTTGTCTCAACAAGCGCTTTAAAATGTGAGAAAAAGACCTTTTCAAGTTTTGACACAAGTCGCCAAAATGGTCGCTAAGTCACCAAAAATGATGCCAACGAGGCTGCATTTGTAATTCTTTGAATAATTAGTTTTAATAAATTAATTTTTATTATAATTAATGTATATACTGTATTGTCATCCAAAATAAAATGTATATAAAATTTCAGCTCAATGTGCGCTTTAAAATGTATTTAATTAACGATTGAAAATTCCCCTAAAATAAATAATATATAGAGAGTGTGAGCTAATAGTAGGAAATGAAAAAACAGGCTTTATAAGCGCGTGTAAGTTAAGATGTATTTCGTTTCCCAGCCCACCTCGACTAATTTCTTGGTGTTATTTTGAAGCAATCGGTTCAATTCAAATTGTAACAGTTAAAATGAGTAACCACCAACGTTTAGATGATGGAATGAGATGGTGAATTGTGGGGAGGCTAGAAGCAGGCCAATGCCAAGTCTAGATTTGTATAGAGTTTAATTGAACGCCCAGAATCGTGTGTAACTAATGGAAACAGTGCCATGATACTGGATCCATGGAGAGAAAGTCTGGGCAAGGTCGTTCAAGAGCCACGACGGCCAGAAAAGATAGCCATTTTTCAATTATAGCGAGGCGTAACAGAGGGGCTACAGCTTCTCAACTCCCTTGTTACTTCTATGCAGCCACAGGAACCCGTGTATCAAGGGTGACTGTTTCAAAAAGACTCCATGAGACAGGGTTGTTTGCCGGAAGACCTGCTGTTTGCGTATTGCTCACGCTTACGAACCAGAGTGTCCGCTTAGAATGGTCCAGACAACATAGAAATTGGAGCATGGATCAATGGGCGACCGTTCTGTTCACCGATGAGTCCCGTTTCAGCCTAAACACCTATTCTCGCTTTACGTTCATATGGAGAGAACAGGGATCCGCTACCTACCCTCCAATGTCCGCGAAATCGACAATTATGGTGGAGGAGATTTAATAGTCTGAGTTGGGTGACCATAATCTCTCCATGTCTTTGAAAGAGGCTTTATGACTGGTGTGAGGGATAGGGATGAGGTCTTGGAGCCCTATGTTCACCTTTTCAGGGGGGGCATGTGGCCCCCATTTCATTTTAATGGACGATAGCGCGAGGCCCCATAGAGCTCTTTTGGTCGACGCATTTCTAGAGAGTGGGGATACTGGACGTATAGATTGGCCAGCCAGGTCTCCAGACCTCAACCCTATAGAGCAGAGGTGGGCAGACTTTTCAAGGGCGCGGGCTACTTTTTAGTTTTTCAAGGTGTTACGGTCCACCCAGTGGGGTAGGTGTAGTGAACAAAGAAAGTATACAATACAGTCGGACCTCCACTTTACGAAATTCTCTATTTAGCGAACTTTTTTCTGGAACCAATAACATTTTACGATTTTCTTCGTAAAATAACCTCCAATTAGCGAAGTGCATTTTCTATTCAACAGAACTTCCTCTTATGATTCTATTTTTTCCTCCGTACTTTTTAAAAAATATCGTATTTACTCATCTCTAAGCCACACTTTCCCCCCAATGTTAATGCTACTAAAAATTGGGCATGGCTTAGAATCGAAGGGAAAAAATATGTTGGATGGGGGTATTTAGAGCAATTACTGTTTCATGCATGTGCTTAAAAGTTTATAATACTGATCAAATGACTGATTATTCACTTCTTATTAGTTTTACTTTTAAATTCATTTTAATTTCATAAAATTGGATATCGATAAACCGTTTTAGACTATTTTTCAATTTTCATAAAATCTTGTTGAGAATTTGGAGCATGGCTTAGATTTGAATAAATACGGAATTTCTAGACCTTCATATTATGGAATGATTATTATGTCTTAGAGTGAAGGCGGTCACCTCAAAATGTCTTGGCGGTCCACAGGCTGATCGCGATCGACTTAATGCCCACCCCGGCTATAGAGCATGTCTGGGACGCTGTGGGGTGGGAAATTGCAACTCGAAACCTCCCGAGAACCATCCAGGAAATGAAAACAGCGTTGCTAAACGAGTGGAACCAATTGCCACAAGAACTGATAAACTGCCTTATTTCAAGTATGGCATCACGCTGCGAGGTCTGTATAGTTCTAAGAGGGGGCCATACCCTCTATTAACCCATTTCTTTTGTTTATTCTGCAACCGCTATTTCATACCTTCCAACTCTAACGAGTGTTACGCACGATCATGAATGTGTATTGCAATTGTTGAATGATTATTTGTTTTGTATTGTGTATATCAATGTATTTAATATCAATTTTCATTAAAATCAGTCCAGTAGTTCTAGAGGTAATGGATCAAGTCTGCAAATTCTCTTAATTTCTTACACCAGTGTAATTTTCTAGCATTCGAAATAAATTGCAAGATTTTTAAAAATATAAACATTAATATAGAATGTTTATTCGAATGAGACGGAATTCTATACACGTAATGAATACTTTATATGAAAAATCATTAATATATATTTCAGAAAAATATTTTATTTAAGTACACAAACCAAGTTATACAGTTTGGATCCACCTCTGACCTTCATGCAAGTTCTTGTTCAATTAAGTATTAATTTGAAAAAACTTAACATATATTCTCTGAGAGATTTACTGTAAAACTGTCTGCAGTTGAGTTAAATCAGCAAAATTTTTATTTACATATTGAAACATCACTTGGTATCAGACGCTGTAATAGTCGTTCTACCTTCACTTTAGCTGCGATCCGAACATCAAGACTTCTTTCGATTTGATGATGCTGTCTCTTTCAGATCAGATGCATGTTCACTCTCAAATGGTAATACACGCTCATACACTACTGAAACTGAAACCACATGTACTGAAGCCAGCATAACTACCAAAGCCAATATATTGATTCATACTTAAAGAAAAGTAGGACTTTTTTAATACTATCCCGATGCTCAGTTGCAGTGCATTGGAGATCTAAGTATTTATTTATTGGTAAAGCAAAGTTGGTCTCTGGCCACCTCCAGGGTGTTCTCTCTTCAAATTGGGACGGAACCGAGCCAAATCGTACTGACACTTGTATGCTTCTCAAAGCTACGGATAACGACAGGCGGACATCTAGCCGGCATCCCTTTGCCGCTATGAATTTCGTGGGCCTCAATATGACGCCGTCAGACAGTTGGAAATTAGCAACAGCAACAACCTTCAACTATAATAAGTATACCTCGGTAGAGATTCATTAAATTTATTATGACAGACTGGGTTAAATTTTTAGTGTTTTATAGTGGAAGAGGAAACTCTTTTGCTGCGTATTGCTAAAAAAGCATTTTAGGTAAAGCAAAAATATTTTAGGTGAATAAATCGACAAAATCCCACGCACCAATTCTTTCTTCATTCTTAGCAATAAAGATCCTCTACAATTTATTAAGAGTTTAAGATTAGATAGATAGAACCAAATTTGTTGAGAAAAACTATTTTTCTTCGATCAGTAGCGTAACGGAGAATATTACGGGCTCTCTGCAAAGTCAGGTTTTGGGACCCCAATTGGTTAAATACGTACTTGGGGTCAGTCAGACTGTAGGCCCCCCGCAATGTAGGGGTTGTGGAGGTGTACGTTACGCCACTGTTTTCGATATACTATTTCTAACCAAGCGTCATCGTACTCTATACATTTAAATATAGTTCTTCGTAATTCTTTCAATAAATTTAACTTCATTTTTCAATTACAACTATTAGCTCACACTCTCTATTTATTTATTTATCTTCGTGGAATTTTCAATCGTTAATAAAATACATTTTAAAGCGCTCATTTGAGCTGAAATTTTATATACATGCTTATTTTGAATGACAATACAATAATTTAATTATAATTAATAAAAATTAATTGATCAAAATTAACTATTTGAAGAATTACAAATACAGCCCAGTTGGCGACTTGTGTCAAAACTTGAAAAGTTTTTTTTCTCACGTTTTAAAGCATTCAGTTGAACTAAAATTTTATGTACACGATTGTTTTGGATGACAATACGATACTTTAATGATAATTAATAAAAATTAATTGCCACTTAATGTTGTGATTCTGTCATTTGTATATACATATTTATATTAATTCTAACTATTTAATAAAAAGTAGCTAAAATTTTTTTTTCTTTGATCTAAGTAGAAATTGACTTAAAAAAACTTTTTTATATTGCTTGTTCATTGGGAAGGGGATATAAAAATATAAAAATGGAGAAAGATAAGGACTACTTAATTTTTCTACATTTACTCATACGTTAGTATAAGGGCTGTGAAACTGACCGCATCATTTGTGAAATGTCATTTCTTTTCAAATAATATTTTTGATGTCTGCATTTATTGTGTTTACATTTTTTGAAAATATTTTCCGGGCAGCAATATATTTATTATCAAAGATAAATTTAAGTACTTCAAAGAATAAATTATTAGCCAAAATATATTAATTAAAAAAAACCCTCAGAAGTTACCATATAAAGTTCATTTCTTTTTCTCTCAGAATAGATTTTACTAGTAAAAGTTACATTTATTAAATATTTAAAAAAATATAACTTTCAACACATTTTAATATACACAGTGCAAAAACTCCAATAAATTAAAAATAATCCATTTACTAATTACTTTCATTTCTTGCTATCTAAATGTTTTAGAACGATGGAGATGATAAATAATTTAATGAGAATTTTCAAAATATATTATGAGAATATATCTTTAGCGTTGAGAATATGCTTCGTTCAAAATTCGCTCTTTTCTTTTTTAGGATTTCGCTCTTAAAAAACATTTGTAAAAATTTAAAAGATGGAACATTTTTACTATAGTATTCTTCCGAGAGTCACTAAGAAAATTAACGCTTAAGTTTATATTTTGTAAATTTAAAATCGTTATTTTAATGCTATACTGACTGCAAGACTTTGACCACTTGGAGTACATTGTGTATAGACGTTAGGAGGTACTTGTTTCGATATTGAAATATACACTAAATAAAAAAGCATATCGAATTTTCGAGAAACACAAAAAACTACCATTCAACAAATTATTCTCAAATAAAGTTCTAGTATAAAAATAAAAGGTCTTAGAAAACTGATCTAAAGCATTATTCCTTTCTTCTTTTTCCTTCACGGCTTTATATTTAATATTCGAATACCTTTTTAATCTTTTTTTGAACACAAATATTTATTCAAAGAGTAAGGATTGGGAAAAAACAAGAACGACTTTAGAAAACTGTTGTTTCACTTCTGTATACAAAATATAGGAAATGGTAGCATGAACTTTCTTGTATTTTTGCTGAAAACAATTTCCCAATTTTAAACCTCTTTAATTTAGCTACATGCGTATATTTTTATCGCGTTAATGGTTTATAGTTCAGTTGGTATTAACTTATAGGGTATAAAAAAAAAAAGTTTAAAGGAAATTAATTTCTGTTCTTACACATGTGGAAATAGACACGGAATATATCGAAAACGGCTTTGCCTTTAGATAACTTTACGTTTTATTTTACATTTACGATTAATTTGAACTTTTTGTTTTATATTTTACATTTACAAGTAACTTAACCATTTTTAAATACATTTTACATTTACAAGTAATTTAAACATTTTGTTTTAAATTTTAAATTTACAAGTAATTTTAACATTTTGTCTTACATTTCACATTTAAGTGTAATTTTACCATTCCGTTTTATAATTTACATTTATAAGTAATCTTAACATATTTTGTTTTACATTTGAAAATAATTTTTGCATTTTGTTTATTAATACAAGTATTAAGACGTTGATTTCTAACTACTAGGTAATTCATAGTTTTCAATATTATCTAGAGCGCCACTTACGAATTATCTCATAGTTTGCTCGCCATTTTTGAGCACTTTTGATGAAATTTGTAGCACATCAAAGAAAACATAGATGTCGTAATATTTGTAAAAATTTCATGATAATTAATTTACGAATATTGGTTTTTTACGCTGAAGTTACCAACTAGACGACATTATCAAAATAGGAACATAGGATTTTTCAATTTCCAGGACTGTATGAAACATTAATTTTAAATTAAACAGGAAAAAGCTTGGATAGAAAAGAACGATAATTTTTAACGATTCATTTACAGAAAATCCCGAAATTGCGAATGATTATTCCTTTAAATAACCAAATAATTCTGTGGCAGACTCATTATAGCAGCTGAGGATACAGTAGTACTCTTAATCTTGAAAGCTTATCTCGCAAAAAATAACTTGCAGTGTCTATTTAATATTGCACGAGTATTACAATATTTGGGCCAGTGATTACTTTTCACTATCTAAGCACGTACTGCAAGTTCTGTAATCGTTCTTTGTTCATTTAAGATTAGCACAAACTAGATGACGTGTACGACGGGGAAGAAAACCGTTATTATTTTACCTGCAATAAATTAATCTTGTTGAATTGTTCACAGAGTAATAAAAAAGACAGTGACTACGACATCATGAATGGGAAATAGTTCCATATTTACATGAAGTGAATACTTATGTGAATGCCTTAATCGAAAGGCATGTCTTGTCTTTTGAGAGACAAATATAGGCAATAGATATCCTACTTTTCGTTCCTATGCGTCTTTCAAGAAAATAAAATTTGCTTACCTAATTTGCTATATAATTGACATTCGGAAACCAAATCATCGCGACACAATTTCCTAAAATAAATAAATATATATATTTATAATCACCAAGACACAACAAAGATCATAAAGTTTAGCAGAAAAGCCCAATATGCAACTTATCCAGCCCTTGCGCAAATTTAATATCATTTTAGTCGATTTTTCAATAAAAATGAGAAAACCGAACGACCGAAAGAAATTGAAAGACATTCCAATTCCATGGCAACATAAAAAAATGTTTACCTCATATTTCTCACAAACAAGCCAAGATAGGACTTTGTATGAGAACCAGAATATAAAAACAGAGATTTCGCAATTTTTCAAGCGAATAATTTAATAAATTTTATAAATGATAAATTTTATGAAAAGCAGATTTAATTTTTAAATAACATTATTTGAATTTCTCAATCATTTTGACGGGAATTTTACTTTAAAATTGAAATTTCCGTATATATTCAAAAGTACTTAAACCTCAGGCAATTTTTATTTGTTCCAATTGAGCAAATAAATAAATAGTATAAAAGTACCATTTGGCATCATCGGATGAGATAAAAGTAACATCAAGGATTAAGTGTGATCGAAAGAGGGCTTATATTAATCTCTCCAAAGTTATACAAACATTAACACTTGTCAGTAGCACAAGTAGTTATTTTGTAGACTGTCGTGCATCTAATTTTAAACTATTTAGTGTAAGGAATTTTTCGTCTAATTCTGGAACTTGAATTTTAATTTAAAAATTTAAACATGTATTTATGGAAAGTTAAATACAGATGAGGAAATTGTTTAGGCACAGTGAAGGATTTTCAAAAGGAAAAATTCATATCGAAAATGGTACTTTTACTTTTCCAACATAAACAACAATAAACTTGTTTAAGATAAATGCTAAAAAAATGCGGCAATTATAATATATCCAACAGATTTACCTACTCGATAAAAGCACATTAAATTTTTTGCGATATTTCAGTTCTATGTAAAACAGCGTTTCTCAGACTGTGGGGGGCACCCCCTTGGGGGCGTGACAACTCTATGAGGGGGGCGCGAGCATATTTAAAAGTCGAAAACAAAAGATAATTTTTAAAAAATTAATTTACTGGAAGTAAACAAACAAAATACATTCTGACATAATAAGAAATAAAATATACATTTACACTGATATGTTACACTTATAAATGTATCAGTGCTACACAATGTATTTTATAATTAATTTAACAATAATAAGTTAAGAACAAGTTTAATAATTACCAGTGACCCCATGGGATCGTCATACATAAAATTATATACAGAAAGTAACACTTATCTTGATAATTTGTTCGGTTTATAATAAATCCCTTAATTGCCGGTTAAAAGTTACGCTATTAGCTTTCTAAAGCCAATCGTTTTCCACGTTGAGGCGCGTATAATATATATTGGGGGGGGGAGAGGAATAAAGAAGGAAATAATCTGAAATAAGTAAATCTTTCGCAAACATTGTCACGGTGCTTTTATTGCATTCCAAAACCTTCGGAAAAAAGTTTATGAATAGCTGTGCACACAAAAGATTGTACTTCGGAAAGACGTATATTTACGTCAGGGGAAATTAATGCTTTGGCTGAGCGAGACGTTTATATAGGCCTGAGGCACTTTTTTTTTTAGCCTGTGGCACTATGACACTTTCGTATATCGTAGTTTTAGCATCAAATTATAGTATTATTGAATTCAATACATTGTTATTGTATGAAGAGGGCGCGATGAAAATTATGATTGAATATTGGGTCACGAATATTGAAACTTTACGTAAACGATATTCTCTGATGTAAAAGATAAAAACATTTTTCAGAGTGTTCACAGCATTCCATGTATCAAAGATACAATGATATGGGTTATCTTCAGTTCACGGAATAAGATTTTATATCCTTTTTACATTTGTGATGCAAAGTTTTACCAAAATAAATGTTGATATATTTGTCCTTGTCTGTTGTATACATGTTTAGAAAGATATATCAATTCGTGTATTTGAAAAAAAATGTTCTTAGTAGGGTACTAGTGATAATACTTTTTTTGACTAAAATTAATTAATGGCATATTAATTATTACTAATTCCTGTTTATCCAACAAATTATTGTGGAGAGTAGCTTTCATACTTATGTTGTGAATAAAATCAGTATTAGTGAAATGTTACTTACTAAAAGCAGTTGAGTTGAGGGGAAAAAGACAATAAAATAAATAAACTAAATTCGAATTCGAACGAATTTTCCTTGCAAAAAATTAGAGTATCGTACGTTTAAGGCACTGTCCTAATCTATTATTCTATAAAAGAAATAAAGTTAGATGGGAAAAAAATACTTCCAATATAAATCAAGTTCAGGCTTTCGATGTAAGGTTATATATAAGTAGTATACACTTCTTTGTAATAGTGTTCAATATAATACACTTCTTTCTCAGTTATTAGAGTTTTGAAATAAGATTAATTTATGTACATAAATCATCCCCCTTTAATATAAATTAGACTTTAAAATTTTACATGATAAACGAAATTTGACACATATTTCAAAAAAGAAAACAAAACTGACTATGATTGAAATAAACAATATATTAAAATAAGATGTTATGTCAATATAATGAAGTCAAAACCTGTACTATTAGTAATGGATAATTTTGTAACCCAAAAATTGTTTCTGATTTCCGGTTATTATTTGATGTTTTAGATTGATTTTTCAAAGTGTCTGAGACTATTTTCGCGAAATATTAGCAAACAGAACCTGAAATTGGAACACTTTCTTCAATAGAAGAAGCTCTCGAATTTTTATATTATATTCTGTTTTCACTATCCTTCAGTAAATAGTGTAATTATATGTTGGGTCAACATTTTTTTGGTGCAACCCAAAACATATTTTTGAAATTGCTTAGAAGTTTTAACTGTTTATTGAAACATTAAATTTTGTTTATTCAGTTGTACTTTTCACTGTTAATGCTTTTTTTTTTTTCAGGGGAATAGTTTTTTTTAATAACATCATAAAATTCACAACAAGAAAGTTCTGAATGACGCTCCGAAAACAAATAAAAGATAAAAGGAAGGGGATAAAATGTGAAGACGCGTTACTTCAAAAACAACATAAACACACTGATCTTGTTGTGTTGCCAAATGATTAAGAAAAAATTTGGGGTGAAACCCACGTCAAACTTAAGATCGGCTGCAAGATGCGAGGCCGTCAGAGAATGTTTAAAAACGTGCTGTCTAGAGAGTGTTATTTATTTCGCTCTATCAAAAAAAAAATCAATCGCTATTGGAGACGGACCTTGTAATTTTGAGCCTCGGTCAAGGACAAGGACGATACCTGAGCTGGAATCATCTCTCCAAATTACCATATCACACCAACCAACGCGCTGTTGAACTTCAAGAAAATTCTAGTAAAATATGAAATTCTCAAAACCATGCACTACCCTGGACAGTACTAAAAAGTCCGGACTGTGTCCAGGCAGGACGTATGGTAAACTTACTTATAACGCTACTCTCCCATTTGCGTAGCAGTCAATCTATTTTCCCCAAAGTGAAACAATGGACAATGTGTTCCATGTTTCTTATTCTATCCTGTAAAGATAAATGGGTTTTAAGTTAAACGTGTTGCAGTGCAAAATACGTATTTTTGGAAGGTTTCAAAGTTTTGAGAATACTGAATAACAAAAACGGGGATATATGTTTTGTGTTATTAAATTTAGACTAATTTTCTGCCGCTCCAAGTTTGGATTGGTTTTTTGGACATAACTCGAAGACAGCCTCCAGAACATGAACCAGATTCGGAACCTTTCATCAAATAAATCTATAAGCCAATAAAATTATAAGTTTCCAATACTTAGTACTAAATAATAGTAATTAGTAATAGTAGTAAAGCGTGTTTGTGTTTTATACCGTGTCCTTAGAATTCAGATTTATCTCGTAAATACTTAATCACCTTAGCATGCAAGTCTAAAAATCTATTTGGAAATGCGTTCTATGAGAAGAAATATGGGACATATTTTATACAGGGAAAATTGTATTAAGATGGAAATAAATAGTATAATTAAATATTTTTTACTTTATCAGTATATCGGTTTTGAGGATGCTTTTTTTAAAAACTTTTTTTGGCTTACCCCACAAAAACAAGGGTTAAATATGGATTTTTTTCTGAATATAAAGGTAGACCTCGGTTGTCCTAAATTCAATTCGTTTGAAATTTTACGAGGCTTTATTCATTATACTAACTTATGTAAACGTACATGAAAAACGTTTCCACTGCATATATTTCTACATTCAACACTTTACTTAAATAGCAAAATATTTATTATACTAGAACCTGATTTTTCTACTTATTTATCAAGAATGTAACTTTATTCATGTTCAAAGTACTACAAATTCCCAATTTTCGCATTAAAATCTGATAATGTATTTTTGTTACTAATTCTGAAGCTAAATGGCTAGAAGGCCCAGAATTTTTTTTTAAAAAAAAAGGAATGTAATTCAAAATTATGAACCTTAGAAGAAATGGAGGAAATACTTCTTCAGGATGTCTTCGTCTAACATTAAAAAAATGAAACCCCAAAGTCGTTATATTTCTTCAAATTGAAATTGTTCCAATACCGGTATACATTCAAAAAAGTATAATCGGCATCTTTTTATATAATATTCACTTTTGTTTTAGAATTTTTTTTTCTTGAATAAGGTGTTACATATTTTGCTCCTTAAGTTTTTCATAGCTTTTAAAAAAATCTCTATAAATAGTATTCAATTAAAATAATTTAATTTTTAAATGTATAGAAAACGATAGAATAAAAATGATATATTTATTTTGAAACCAAAATACTAAAAATAGGGTATTTTTCCGCATAACAAGTTTAATAAAATATCAAAGCTTTCTTTGCGTTTTAAAGAATGTTTTTATATCAAATCAAAAATGGCTTTTTGATAGAAAATAGTCTCTGTGATGTTTACAACTTGGATTCTTTTCTATCAGATTAGTCAAGAGCAGCCCAAATAGAAAATTTGTGACAAACCTATACGGAACTTTATCACTAACCTTCTGAGTCGTCTTTTTTAGGGAAATTTAATTCCCCTACCTATTTCCAATCAGCTCCAAAAAGAGGACAGGATTCCTTGTTATGCAGATTAGATAAAGTATTTAAGTCAAACGGAATAGTAAAGCAAAAGGGGTAGGAGAGAGAGATTGAAGCAGAAAGGTATAATAGTAAAGTTAGAGATTTATTATTGAAGATTTCTTGGTGGATAATTTAATCTCAGGAAGAGTTGAGATTCTGTGTGGTAAATATTGATTTATATTTAAAGTCTCGTTAAAGTTTTATATTAGGAGTGAGATTAAAGTTAAATGTTCAATAGGAACATCATTGAATATAATTCTGGGATCTCTTATCGCGGTAATCTCTGCGTGATCGATATTCTAATTGTTAATTAATTGGATCATTAAATATTTAAGTTTATTTAAAGGAAAGTCCCTTTTAAACCTCATATAACTATTTAGATATATTTGTTAATAAAAGTCTTTGATTCTCTTTGGAAAAGATAACCAAATAAAGAAAGTTATTTATAAAAATGGCTACTGGCTCATATCTGACTCCAAATTATTCTCGTTCTCAAAGTGAGATCCAAGGGGATCTTCACAAATTTCCTACAAGATGATTGTATCAAGATAAATAAGATTTTTTTTCTTAGTTAAATTTACCATTTTACCTCTATTTAACGAAGTAGCTAAATCCCGAAAAAAAGTTCGTTATATGGAAAATTCTTTATATAGAGGTTCATATTTTATTATACTTTATAAACCACATAAAACAAATTTTAAATTCTTAAGCATTATATGTTAAAAAAGTAATTATTCAAATCTTTTTGTAAATTAATACCTATTTATTTTATATGTCTTACACATAAAAGAAAGAAAGAAAGAAAGAAAGAAAGAAAAACTGCAAGGAAAACAAGAAAGAAAGAATGTCAAGGAATATACTGTACCTTAAACATTAAGAAAATTATTTTATATTAAAATTAATGTATTTTAAGGACATTTTTTATTTTAAAGCAAACAAGTAATTTTAAACATACATTATTTAAAACTAGAAATTCTAAACATACATGTGTCCTTAAATTTAATTACTCATAAAATCTATTAATTTTGTTTGAGTGTTTTGAAGTGATAACTTCTTTGGGCGCGTTTTACTGAAGAGGGAATTTGAATGATGCGTTTAAAGAAGTCAAGCATTGTTACGCTCGGGTTTGTAAGGCTCGTAACAATGGATATGAATTTTCCGTAACAATGTAAAGTTCTTCAATACTTGTTATAAGTATGAGAAAACACATTTTCAACAATTGGTATATGTTGCGTTATCAAGAGCAACAAGTCTTGAAGGAATTTCCATTGTTAAGGAAAATTCTGATACATAATTCTTCCATCTAAGAGAATTTCACAGAGATCTACAAAATGAATTTAAAAGGTTATCACAAAATAAACAAACCAATCACAGATATCTTCATAAACTTCATTTCCACAAAAAAAGGGTATATCAGTATATTCTATGAACTATCCAAGTTTACGTGCGCTTTGGATCTCGATGACAGTGTTATGCAACATTTAACTATATTACTTTTAACAGAAACGGATAAAAAATGAAGAAAACATAGATGTTCCAAATTTTCATTGTATTGCTAAATTCCAAAGATACAATCACAGAGCTCGTGGAGTTGCTGTATATTAGGTTGGGGGAAAAAATACATTATTTTTTCGGTAGATGGCTGTAGTGTCGATATCTCGTAAAGTAGTGTGATCAAATAATTTCAAATTTATGCTCGTTGTCAAAGTGATATTTCACACTAAAACAATATTTTGCTGTTTCTTGTTTGGTCCATTCCATTGTAAGTTACATGGTGTTAAAAATGAAAGTCAAAAAAGAGAAACTTCGGTACATTTTACAGTTTTTCTTTGATAAAGGCGAAAATGCAAGCCAGGTGGCTGAAATTGTGAATGGTGTTTATGGTGCCGATACTGTAAAAGCTAATTACGTGCAATTTTGGTTTCGTCGATTCGGTTCAGGCATTTTTTATGTTAAAGATGCACCTCGCACAGGCAGGCCCGTTGTCCGAATTGTCGATAAAATTACAGAAATAATCGAAGTTGACCGACATGTTAGTAGTCGTAGCATCGCCCAAGAGCTACAGATTGACCATAAAACAGTTTCAAACCATTTGCGCAAAGTTGGATTCAAAAAGAAGCTCTTTGTTTGAATGTCACACCAATTAACTTCAAAAAACATGATGGATCGAATTTCCATCTGCGAAACCTTGACCAAACGGAATTAAATCGACCCATTTCTTAAGCGGATGGTGACTGGAAATGAGAAATGGGTCACATACGACAAAATTGTGGGAAAACGACCGTGGTCAAAGCGCGGTTAAGCAGCTCAAAGGGTGACCAAACCAGGACTAACGGCCAAGAAGGTTCTACTGTGTATTGGGTGCCACTGGAAAGGAATACTTAACATGAGTTGCTTCCGTATGGCCAAACACTAAATTCAGATCTCTACTGCCAACAACTGAACCGTTTGAAGCTAGTGATTGATCAGAAACTGCCAGAATTGGCCAACAGAAGAGGCGTTGTGTTCCATCAGGACAACGCCAGGCTACACACGTCTAAAGTGACTCGCCAGAAACTCTGGGAGCTTGGTTGGGAAGTTTTAATGCATCTACCATATAGTCCAAACCTGGCACAAGGGATTAACACCTTTTTCTCGTATTGAAAACTTCCTGAGTGATAAGAAATTCGGATCAAGAAAAGATTATGAAAATCGATTACTAGAGTTTTTCGCCATAAAGGGCCAAGACTTCTGTGAGAGAGGCATTATGAAGCTATCTTTAAATGGCAACAAATTATACAAGAAAACGGTGCATATTTGATCCAAATCAGACAATTTAAAACATGTTAAATAAATTCTGGAATTTCATACAAGAATAATAGATTTCTTTTTCCCCAACCTAATATTATATAAAAATAAGGGAGATACGATAACTTATGTAGCTTTAAAAATGGATGTAGCATCAAATACTACTGAATCATTTGGGTTTAATGAGTCACGTATCGGAGAAATTTGTGTAACGAAATGTAGAGCAGAAAATGTACAAATAATTCTAATGGTTACTATTTATAGCGTAGAGAAAATTATCGAATTCATTCAGAAAAATTTAGTTGCCTACACTGAAGCCGGATCAACACTTCTGAACAAATTGCCTATTATTTTAAGTGGGGATTTTAATGTAGATTTTTTAAAAGACAAATCAAAGCCTATAGTAGATTTTTTAAAATAAAAATTCAATCTAATTATGTCAAATGATCAAAATGAAAGCCCAACAAAGTACGGAATGAAGCTTGATGGAGTTTTTCTAAGATTTTTAAAGGATTTTAAATCTAAAGTATTTATAACCTATTTTAGTTACCATAAATCTATTGTGTTTCCTTCTAGAACACAATTCACAGATATGTATGTCTACATTTTGCAAAAAATATAACTTTATGAGTACAGACATATGTGTGTAAATTAATAATTTTATATAACAATACTAATATGCCCTTTTTTTTTTTTTTTTTTATTCACCTAACAAATCCCTGAAATAATCCTTTATGAGCATAGACATATGTGAGTGAATTAATAATTTTATATGACAATACTAATATCCCTTGTTTTTTATTCTCACCTAACTAATCCCTGAAATAACATTACAAAATTTGAAGTTATCACTTCTATCGTTTGATCAAAAGCACACACTCTCTTTTTTTGTTTAAAAAAATACTTTGTGTGTTTCATAATACACCTCACGTCTTTGCAATGCACCGAAAATCTCTTCAGGCGTATTTTCCATGTCTTTTCTTAAATTCTTCAAGCCATCTATTGTTACCTATAAATTGATCATATTCCAAAGCCTTCGCAAATTGAAGAAACGAAAAAGGTCGGAACCTTTTTATTTCGCATTGTGTGTACCCACTTCAAAACTGCCCCCGTCGACATCTTCATAGACACAAACATTTTGAACAAGAATGATGCATCATAATTTTGTAACTTATCTCTATTTTTTATAATAGGTGATATGCTGTTTGGAGGAATACCAAATTTTACAGCAATATTCTTTTTCTTGACGCTTTATCCACTTCAAGGAAGATTAAATTTTTTTATTTGATGCTCAAGCGCTTCCGTTTTGACCTTTTCGAGCTACAAGAAACGAAGTTACTATTACGACTGATCAACACTACAAATGAAATAAGCCTAGTTCAAGGACACGAGATAACTTCACTGAGGGTGAAAGGGAATATAGAAGATGTTTCTAATGAACTGTACAATGGAGGTTACAAATTGCACTTCTTGGATGAAATATCTAGAATTCTATTGCTCTCGGCGAGTTAGGCAACTAATAAAGCCATTTCAAGATTTATGACCACCAGAAAATGTGCTAAAATAAAAAGTAACATGAAATGTCCAGAAATACTTTAAAAATAGGGAGAAAAAAATTGAATCACAAGAAAAAAAAATCGTTACATAGCAAATGCACTTCCCTATTGGGAGGTTATTTTACAAAGAAAATTCGTGATATGTTCTTGGTTCCAGGAAAAGTTCGTTATACAGGAGTATTCACAATATAGAGGTTCGTAAAATGGAGGTACGACTGTAAACAATATTTATTATCCAGCATAATTATAGATCAACATTCGATTCCATTAATGAATAGTAATTTTTTCTCTCGAAAATATTAACAAATTTAGTCACCATACCTTTATTACCTTAGTAAATATTCATAAAAGTGAACAATTGGGTCTCCTTTCTGAGACATAATTCTCACATGAGATTATTTTATAGCTTTTTTTAAGCATTTTATTTTTACTTAAGATTAATTGCACGATTGAGTGATTGATTATTTATTAACGTTGATGTACGATGTAACATAAGGGCTGTTGACTATAGACCTTATAATTTTGATTCACAATCAAATCACGAGGATGACACCTTATTTAGTGCTCCATTCGTTAAATTCCCTGCACATCTCAAAGCTGATTTCTTGAAATCCCTATTTAAAACAAGTTAATTTAACTCTTCAGCATAATTAATAAAATAAAAAAATAACATTAGTGAAAGGTAGATTCATAATTTTCTTACAATTGAAATTAAGGGTCAAAGTACGAGTTCAGAGCTCAAACGCTCAGACTCTAATACAAGGGGGTGGGAGTTCTCTCGCTGAGTTAACACGATTATGCAAAGCTGAGGGCAGACAAATGACCTTGCATCTTGGCGTCAATAACATGGATTTCATCCGATATTATAAAGGAATGAAGATTTTGTCTGAAACTGTTTTGTTTGAAACATTTAATAAGGTCGAAAAGAGACGTACTTAAAATATCTAAAAAAATCCTTAAAGTATGTTAATCCTACTCTGATAGCTTTTGTTATATTTCTGAAAATTTTGAAAGCACTTTCGTAAAGTATGACTTCCTTCAGGGGCATACCTACCACCGTATCAATGATACGGGGCACCCAAGCAACAGGGTCCCCAACAGATGTAAACAAAAATATCATAATATGTTAAGGGACCCCAAAAAGGAGTGTCCAAGAAATTTGAATATGGGGCCCACTCAGGACTAACTACGCCAATGACTTCTTTAAATAAAATTGTATATAAATATCTTAGATACAAAATTAGAGAAAAGTATAAGCGATATAACCTTCATTTAACAAAAATAAAAACCAAGTTTAACTTCTTATCATCAATTTTAATTACTTCAGAGAGGATACAAATTGAAATATTAGCTTTCCGTTTAAGGAAAAAAATAACAAGTCAATTTTTTGTTTATTTGTGTTACCGCAAAGATTGAAAATAACTACATAGTTTATCGCATAATATTATTTTCTCTAAGGGAAAGTTATATCTTAAAACTATAAATGAATAAAAAAAAATCTTTTAAGAGTTAGGTGAAAGAATTCTTAACGAATTCTTTTAAATAAGAAAAATGTGTTCCTGGTAGTCTAGTGGTCAAGCATAGGATTGTGGTAGGCTTGTCATGAGTTCGAACCCAGTACTACTAAAAACTCGCCGCGTAGTGGAGAGAAGAACATTAAACCTGTCGAGAACTTAAACATCCTCCCGATGGTGTGGTAGTTAGGAGAAGGGGGTGCTAGCTGACGTGTCGTCTTCGTCACTTGACCATGGTTCAAAAACATGAGGTCTGTCGCCAAAAGCCTTCGAGTAGTTGAACCGGGGGACGTCTAATATTCACTCAATCACTTAATAAGAAAAATCTTCTCACAGTTATAAAGAGAGCTGGTGCTGCCATCTATAGAAATATATCAAAATAAATGTATGCCGAAAGCATTTTTAAAAGAATTAAATTTTCTTTTATAACTTAAAGGCTCAAAAATTTCCAAAAACATTGCGATTGAATGTTTATTTTTAATTAACTGAAAAGTTAATTAAAAAATTAAATTACGCTTTATTTTTCTCTTATAGGCAAATTTTAAGTACGACTGTAGTGCTGCCATCTATTTTCAAAAATATTACAGAACACAGAGAATTAGATTTTCCTTTGGGTCGCAATACGAAACAACACGAGAGCCGTTTGCGATAGATTATGCAATTCTGAATTTCCTGTCAAGAGATGACAAAATACAGAGAGAAGAATCTCCTTCATCTTAATTGAAGAAAATAAATTTATGTCGTGAAATTAATATTCCTGATAAATGAAAACAAATTTGATGTGCAAGTAAGCTGAGAATATTAAAAAGAGTTTTACATTTTTGCAATAAATTTCTTGTGTTTAAGAGGGTGAAAGAATGTTTTATTTCATACGTTTATGAAGATTGTTCGTAAAATTTTTAAATCGATTTACATGAATAATGAAAATTAACAACAGTTAAAATAAGATATTAATTGGAAAACATTAGTTAATTTTTCCTGAATTTTCTAAAGTTCTCTCCTTTACTATACCTCAAAAAAAAAAAAAAAAAAAAAAAAAATTACAGTTAACAATTTTAAAATTCAAAATTTTTTTAAATAAATAAGCACATTTATCTGAAAAAGGCTCACTTGCATAAATACAGGGAAATATTAATCGCCATATTTAAGTGATTTCGCCAATACATCTTCAAATACCGTTATTTTATGTAGTGGATGCCTTACAAAATATTCCAAGGTACTACAAGGTACACCGTAGAGACAATGGAAGCATGTAAAAAAGCTGCATTAAAAACGTCTAACTGATGAAAAATAATTGTTTTTAAAATTTTTAATATAAACTGCTGTTTGTAAAAAAAGGAGAATACCATAAAGGAATCATCAGAATTAAATGAAACTTAATGCACAGAATTATATAAGCACAAATAAATGACGAAATTTTCAAAGCAAAAAAGCAATATTAAGTGTCCGAAATCAGTATTTGGTGTAGCCACCCCGCGCTGTAATAAGTGCTGCTATGCGACGTGACATTGTGTCAAACAGATTTTGAATGTCTGCTTGTGGAAGAAATTCCCTGTAGCTTGCATGCGCAGCAAAAATTTGTCTTTTGAAGTTGCAAGACGCGGATCACGAGAAAGGCACCGATCAACCAAATCCCACACGTGCTCAATAGGCGCGACCTATCCAGTGAATAAGCAGGCCCTAGGAAGAAGTCGCATGCGTTGGACTGAACAGAAATCTCGAACAGTCTTTGCAACAGGTAGGCGTGCATTATCCTGCTGAAAGATAGATCAAGGGATGCCTTGAAGGAAGGGAATGACTTCGGACTGTAGCACTTCCCGGACGTACCTGTTGCTACTAAGATTACTCTCAATTCGTAGAAAATTGGATTGACCGTGATATGAAACCGCACCCCAAACCATAACTCAGGGTTCTGTCCACTATGTCGTACGATAATGCACTCTGGAAGGTAACGTTCACCGGCATAGCATCTAAGACGAATGCAGCCATCATGATCCCACAAATCGAAGCATGATTCATCTGAAAAGACAACTTGGTGCCAATTAGCTTGCCAGGCTCTGTGCTCATGAGCCCAATGCAGACACAGCTGTCGATGGTTTGCCGAGAAGAGGATCAAGTATAAAGGCACCCTTGCACACAATCCGCGGTGCAGCAGACTTCGACGAATTGACGAAACCAACGCTGCCAACTGCCTGGATGAAGCTGTGTAGTCATTCACCGTCATACGGAGCAAGTGTCGATCGTCGTGCGCTGACGTCCCTTTCCATCGCCCAACTTCCAGTTTTTCGATTTGTTCAATGCTCGTAGGTCCACTGCTTCCAAACTTGCAATACTGTGGAACTGTTCCGCTGCACACGAGATAATATAGCACGATGGAAAATCCTACTTCACGAAGGCTGATAATCCTACCCATTCAAACTCCGTAAGTTGTTGGAATTTCTTCTTATTTCGTTGTGGAGGCATACTTAAGTTTCACTAAACTGTCCCCACTAACAACTAATTATTAACTATTTTCAACGTCATGCTACAGCCCTCTATTTATATGCTTTCAGCATCAGTTACGAGTGCGCTGTGCTCGCCACGCATGCACCTTGGCACTGAAACTTTACTGTTTTACGTAACATCCTATAATTGATGTTTGCTTCAAAATTCATTTAATTCTAATGATTCCTTTATGATGTTGCATTTTTTACAAACAGCAGTGTATATATAATCAGTATATCCCAGATAGAGGAAAATATTTATTCCTTTTTGATATATGTGATTAAGAAAAATTTGGATTGTCAACAATTGTGCAAAATCTGCGTTATCAATGTTTGCCGTAAAAATTACCTGTATTTTAAGTAGCTGTATATGAATATATTTGTATTTGGAAAATAGAATTATAATTGTTTCCTGTATCAAAAATTTTCAGTTTATAATTCTCATGATGTACCCATATCTTAAAAAACAACATACTTTTTTTAAAATATGGTACAATTTTATTTCTTTTAATTCCCTCTATATAATACATTATAATGTGTCGGAATTAAATTGACAAATTTAGACCAGCTGAAAAACAAAATGTAGTATTCTATATTTTCTCCTTTTCTTGCAGTACAAATTCAAATAGAATACATCTGCTCGGAATTTAACCTTTTTTAAAAATTAAAATTTACTTTTTAAATTAAATTCCTTTTTCAAAATGCAAATTTATCCTTTTGTTCTTACATGAAGTTTATTAAACGTGTCGTAACCCCACTCACGTTGTTCATTAATATATTTGCTTGAGAATAGTTTCCAGCGCTTGCAATCGTCTCCTCTTAAACCCTGGAAAATATTTACAAAATAAATAAATAAATAAATATTTACATCGTCGAACAGAAATGTAGATCTTTTCACATATTAGAGATTTTAATCCTTGTCTGGATCATACCACAGCCCAAATACAGCTTACAAGCACTTTTGCTCCTTGAATTGATCATTATGCTATATACTCGTATTATACCACTGAGACTATCTAACTATCTTATTTTTGACAAATATGTATATATATATATATATACATTTATTTCTTCCGAACATATGGCCTAGCCAATAAACATGTCTAATTCCAGATCGTTAGATTTAATAGTCCCCATATGTCAGCATTAACTTTCAAGTACAATAATAAAATCCGCGATACTTACCGCATCTGTTTTTCAAGTGTTATCCACTTAACCAACACCGTGGCGTGCTTTTTCCTCCCTGCTCTCAGCGTCAGAAGAGATGTAGAAATGATTGAATAAAGTACCTTAAAAATTAAGTCCGATTCTGACTTCAAAAACATGCCATATATATATATATACTGTTTTATTGTATTTCTATTTATTGCTTTATTTTTTAGGTTTATGGCAATTTAATACATAATTATTAATTATATATGTACATATATATATATATATATATATATATATATATATATATATATATGCTCCAATTCAATATTATCCATCAAATTAAGGCACAAATTTCAGTTGTATGTATTTTATTTTTTAATAAAAAATTACTTGAAAAACTCACACGAGCTCACAAGAGGATATTTTGTCGGGTTACAGTCGTTGAAAGTATCAGGAGATTTTATTGTAATTTTAGTTTCACATTAATTTAGTTAATCAAAACTCTGCGTATTCTAATGAAGTTGTGGTTATTTCACGTTAGGGGGGAAATAAAAATGAACTAACCCGCGAAGTCTTAGAGGGCTCAAGACTATTATGAAACAAACAAAATCTTTCGTGAGAAAATTTAAGTGAATTATTACATATTTATATACTTTCATACAGAGAGAGAGATTGTTTTTATGTGATAATAATCCTGAGACATAACATTTCCTTAATATTGAAAATGTTAAATAACATAATATCTCATCAAACGCTTGCTTTTTGTTTACTTCTTTAATATTCTTAAAATGATAATTTTTAAATTTATACTATTAATTTGCTATTAATTATATCGACATTTCTCGCATTCTACCAATTATAGTACGTATTTAGTTCAGTGCAAATCAGTTTTATTCGGCTCACTTTAACTCGTTCAGTTAATTGAAGCTCGCTATTATTGAAGCATACAAGCTTTGAACGTTCAAAGAAATTTATCCTAATCATATCAATTTCAACACATAGATGCACACGTTCCCTAGATAAGAAATAATAATGATCCAAAACGGACAAATTAAAATTTGAATACATAAAAGAGGGATTTTGTAGTATCTATGGATGTATCTGGGGGCTGTTTCGTAGGATTAGATTGACCGTGGTAGCCTAGTGGTAAAGCCTGTCCCCCCCCTTTTAGTCCTTAAGCTATTTTCTGTAACTATAATGGATGTGTGTTGTTTTATTTAAGTGACCCCTTGTGTTGTGGAACGTAAGAACATTAAATAGTATTTGTTCCAGTAATGAAAAAAGGCTTCTTTATTTCAACACAATGAATACACGACATGGGGGATTGTCATAAGTTTATATTAAGTTTTTTAATCAGTTCTCAGTCATTGAAGAAGTCATATGAGCCCAAATCAAGCCAACTATTTTTTAAATAGATATCTGTTTTTTGCGTAGGATTCCAAAGAGATTTTAAAATGAAACTGTGACTTTACTTGTGTTGTTTCTGAAAACAGTGTTCTGTCATTATACTAATTTTTCTTATTCAAATGAAGTGTAGTGTAAAAACAACACGACCGCATGTTAGCTTTTTATTAAAAACATTCCCAGAATAATTCAGCTTTAAAAAAGGTTTAAAGATTAATCTCCCTATCTGAAAGATTGCAAGCTTTGTCAGCCACTACATTACTATTCAGTTTCTTAAAGAATTTCTAAGGTTTGCCAATTAATTATATTAAAAAAAAAATACATAGTATTATGAGTTTGAAAATAATGCTGAAAGATGGAGCCACTATAAAATTACCTCTAATATTTCAAGAGAATTTTAGTCACTTTAAACATGCAATAATTAAAATTTTTGTTTAAAAATCATGGTGAGATATTTAATTGCGTAATGGAATAAGAAAGCTGAATGTCTTCGCCTTATAAGTCCCTTCTCGATCTATCAAATTAACTAAAACAAATCGCACCAACTATTTAGTTATTAGATGTATTCTACTCACTATTAATTCAAACTGTACCAAAATTTGCAAAACAACAACAACAAAAAAGAATAAAAATCAATCATTTAATTACTATTTTGTTATAAAATAATTTTTTTCACTTTTATATATTGATTGTGATTAGTGGCGCACACAGGAGTTTTTCAGGGAGGAGGGCAGGGTTGAAAGTCCACCACTCTTGTACCATGCTCCAATACGCCGCCCAACATATTCTTTGGTTTTGTCGATTTTCGGAAACAAAAAATGGTAAAAAATTAATTATTAAGCAAATAGTTAGTACTAAATAATAAAATTAATTACTAAATAAATAATTATACTAGTTAATAAAATTAATTATTAAATAAATGGTTAACACTAATAATTAACATTGATTGTTAAATAAATAATTAGCACTGATTAATAAAATTAATTATCAAAAAAAATTTGCATTCATTAATTAAATTATTTATTAAATAAATAATTAGTATTGACTAAAAAATTTACTTATTAACTAAATAATTAGCATTAATTAATAAAGATAATTATTGAACAAATAATTAACATGAATTAATAAAATTAATTATCTATTTCAAATACTTAATTAAATTTTACGTACTATATACATAGGATTATAAATAATCGAAAAAAAGTCAAGGACTATGGGGGGTCAGGACCCCCCTTTCCTTGTGTGGGCCACTGATCATGATACATTTTTAGGTCATTTCAGCAAGGAATTTTTTGGAATAAAATTAATATTCAGTTGTAATATATTATTAAACAATGTGTACTGCTAAAATATGTGTACGAGTGAAATAAGAAATATAAAATAATTCCCCAATAAAACACAAAAGCATCATTTCTACATTAATGTTTGTTACAATAAAATTTCATTTGAAAAAATACATGTCAATATTTGTTGCAATAAAATTGCATTTGAAAATGTACATGTCAATATTTGTTGCAATAAAATTTCATTTGAAAATGTACATGTCGATATTTGTTGCAATAAAATTTCATTTGAAAAGGTACATGTCCTCAATTCGACAAACGAATATACCAAAGAAATCATAAGAACCATTGCATCAGCTAAAAATCATCATCTGGTGGGATTTCATCCCCAGTTTCTCAATCGAGCGAATCAGTTTTTGTCACTGGTTAGTGCTATGCGACATCGTTACAGAGCAGCATCATTCCTGTAGTACAAGGGCAACAAGCATAACACACAATTACGTTTAGGCAAGATGAAGCACCGTCACGTACCGTATCTGTTCAACGCCTTATTTTGAGGTGATTCGCGTTGCAATTTGATACTTTCCATTCACATGGCTTTCCATATTTCCCGATCTGAATCCGTTTGAATTTTGGTTGTGGGTATTCTCGAAGTCAAAAGTGCATAGAGAATAACCGATATCATTGACCAAATCGAAGAGAACATCATCCAGCAATAAGTGTAAGGCCAGAAATATTATTTAAAGCTGTGAATGGCGTTATGTCTTGTCTGATATCTGTGCTTCTGAATGACGAACAGCACATTGAACAGTTCTAAGTTTTCTTAAGGCTACACAATACTCTACAAATTTCAAAATTAACATTTTTATTTATTTATTTATTACTATTATTATTGCTTTTTCTTGTGGCCCATATCACTGGGAAGCTTGCCACCAAATTTCAGATCTGATAACCAATTAGTTTTTGAGATAATTGAAGTTTTCTGAGCTTAGGTTTTGGTTTCAGTTTCATATTTTAAAGCATTTTTCTACTCTTAAATCGAATTACTTAAAAATATTTTTGAACACAATCAACTCTTTCAGTGTGAAAAATTCATTTCTACTTGATTACGTTTTGAGGTTTTTGAGTTCCCATAGTTATTTAATTAAGATTGATTTCAAGGTAAATTTTTATTTTAAAAAATAGTTTATGTAACTTAGATGCTTTATCATTAAATTTTTCCTATCGAGAAAATGCCATGACCAAAACGTTCTCAGGCAACTATGAGAAACAGTATTTCGAAGAAATGGAATACTTCTGAAAATGATGTATTGATATTCAGCCCTCAACTGACAATTAGATTTCTGAACACAAGCACTCTAAATTCAAGTATTGCAGATATTGCTGAATATTTCCAAGATGAACCAAACTACATTATAGTAAGCATATTATTGTACTATACTCTATAACAAAAAAAAAAAACGACGCACCAAGAAGGAGTTGCCTGATTGTAATGAAATCTCGTATGCAAATACATTTCAACCAAACATGCAAATGATTAAAATCTGGTGTCTAACAAATGAATAGCTGGAGCTTCAGAGCATCGGAACTGTGCACTCAACAGGTGTTTATAAGAAGCGATTCTCAATCCGATGGTGAAAATTTCTGTTGCATTGCGATTTAGGAAACCTTTGAACAACTGAAAAAATGCCTCACCGCAGGGTTCGAGCTCATTACCAGCAACTGTCAGAGTTTGAAAGAGGTCGTATTATTGGATTGAAAGAAAGACGTTGGGCAAATCGGAGAATCGTGCGTCATATGGGTTGAAACGATGCGGCCATTAGAAGATGCTGGCAAGAATGGGTGGACAATAACAGATTTCAGCGTCATGATGGTAGCGGTCAACCTAGGGCCACAGCAGATCAGGAGGACAATTTGATTGTCAGATCAGCTGTCACAGCACTTGATGCATCGTTATCAACCATCAGACGTACGACCCTCTCACGAGTGTCCACCATGACCATTCCCAAACGGCTGATAGAGAGAAATTTACCCTCGTACCAAACACGACGCCACCTACCGATTACGCCTGCACACTGTCAAACCAGATTACAGTGGTGTTTGGCTCGATCAGGTTGGAATCATGCTGACTGGGGACGTATAGTGTTTAGCGACGAATCCCACTTCCAACTGTGTCCTGACGATCAGGGAAGATGTGTCTGGAGACGCCCAGGGCAGCGTGCCGATTCTGCTTTCAATACTGCATGCCACACAGGCCCTCAGGAGTTATGGTTTGGGGTGCCATTTATTTTGACAACTGGACCCCTTTGGTCGTCATTAGAGGCACACTTACAGAACATCGGTACGTCGACGACATTCTGAGAACTGTTTTGCTACCGCTCCTTTTGCAGTACCCTGGCCTTCTTTTTCAGCAATATAATGCCAAACCACATGCAACACATGTTTCTATGAACTGTCTTACAGCTTATCAATTACTTCATTGGCTAGCCAGATCGCCAGATCCCTCTCTAATCGAGGATATATGGGATATGATGGGAAGGTAACTGCATCTACCAGGGAATGTTGATGACCTGGCGCGACAATTGGAGCAAATTTCGCAAGAAATACCGCAGGAGATCATTAGTGTGCTTTATCACTCTATGTCACGTCGTGTGGCAGCATGCATCCAGGCTAGATTTGGGTCAACTCCTTATTCAGCTCGTTACTTTGCTACTATGTAACTCTGAAAAAAATAATTCAATTTTTCTGAAATTTTAATCATTTTTTATTCTGTACGTAATCTTTCTACCCACCAATTTTTGTCTTTATCGGGCAATTCCTTCTTGGTGCGTCGTTTTTTTTTGGTATAGAGCAGGAGTACTCAACCCTTTTTTTCTGCTGGGCCACATACATATGTTAACTATTTGACGCGGGCCACATAGATATGATAAATATTTCCCGCGGGCTTTTTTTTCGTGGGACAGAAAGGCTTTAAAACCAAGACAGTATAGGAAATTTAAATTTGGAAAAGTGATCAAAATATTATAACTCCTATTTTGCTTTTTTATTTATTATTTTTCACATTTTTTAAATTTTTTCACTGAATTTTCATCAAATACTAAATAAGAAGCGTTTAAGAATATCTCCTTCACGACTTCTGCATTAGTAAATGGTTTCATAAGATTATTATTATAATAAATTCCATTCGATGCTTTGTTACAGCTGTGACATTACCAATGACAAAGAACTTTGCTGTTTTTGCAAAGATTACACAACTATTACTATTTATCACCTCTTAAAGGAGATCTTCGAAGAAAAGTGTCATTGAACGCGATTCCTGTTTATTGATATTGTTTAAATGCAGCACTTTCGTGAGAAAACAATTACTGACCCATGTTTATCTTTCACTACAAAATAGTCAACTTCCCAATCGTCTTGGAACAACCTATTTTTTTCGAACATTTTTCGCTTGCAAGATATGAAAGATAGTTGAAAATTAGTTCCACTCATAAAACGGTTGCCACTCCATTGTTGTATATTATCACCATCCATAACACTTACAAATAGAAAAAAAATTCAGTCCCCACCCGTACGACATCGGCAGCAAAAAGCAAAATTGAAATATTGGATTTCTTGACAAAGAATTTCCTGTCCATTTTTTAATACATTGTTTTTAAATATAGGAATTCTTCAGAGAAAGGGCCATGACCGGGCCACTTGCGACCCGCGGGCCGCAGGTTGAGTATCGTTGGTATAGAGTGTATATTTTAGTATTTTAAAGTTGCACAACAAAAATTCAAACTTATTAAACTGATCCAATTTAAAACGGAAAAATATTAAATTTCATGAACAAACCTGGCAATGTTTAGCTTAAATTAACATCATTATTATTTTGTACTTAAATGCTTTGCGTTTCAAAACTTTTGTGAAAATATTTTGTTAATATTGAGCTGAATATATTAATATTGAGCTGAATATAACCTGTCGTCGTAACAAATGCTATCAATATTATGCGAAAACATGTTTTGAATTAAAAAAAATGTTTTCGGTTATAAATATTTAATTAAAGTAATGTTTTAATGTAGAACATACGTTGGAAAGTAACATATTAGAAAATTAGAGATTTTGGGAAATTAAAAGTTTTTGTTCTATGCCTTTACTAACTTTAAATGCGTTTTTCTCAGACTTTTAATTTTGAAGATATGAGTGTTTTCCAATCCATAGGGCTCTTTTTTTGTTCAAGACAGAGCCTTGAAAGTTTTTTATATACTCCCAAATGCATGTTCTATTATATTTTGTATGGATTAAATCTGATATCTGTAATTTTTTTAAAAAATGCTTAATATTTAAAAAAAATTGTGTTTTTTCCAGGTTTAGCCAGAAAAATATTTATTAAAAATCAGCAATAGAACAGATTTTAATATACATACTAACTTTTGTTTGCAATAATCTAAGGAACTGAAATCAATTAGAATGATTAAAAAGTTTTGAAAAGTATACGTTTTATAAAAATTTGAAAAACTTCAAAAATTCTACTTTTTTTTAAATTGTAAAATAATGGCTGGTCAAATTAACTGTTTACTTTAAGAATCTACATAATAATATCATCTGAATATAAATCAAATTATTTTTACTGTTACTGCCTCCAAAAAATTTTTGCAAAAAGGTACTGTATAGCCTTAAAACATTGTTTCTTTTACTCCATATGGTAGTCAAATGAAAAACAAGTCAAAGAGTTTTTTTTGTCATAAAAAACCAGCTTCTTGTCCATCCTTTTGGTACGTATCAAAGCTTTTTATTTTAATTCCTTTGTGAATTATTAATTTGTAAAGTTTGTTCTGACTTCTGCATCACCTGGAATAGTGCATAATATCTAGTAATATGTTGATAGAAGAATGCATAAACTAATTATCAAATTTGAAAAAAATATAGCAAAGAGTGTTAAGGAAACTAAATTATGCTAGAAGAAATGATGAGTGCATTGAATCATATTGAAATGATCAACATTTTGGTGAGATCGTGAAGAATGCGCAATTATTTTTGCTTAGGCCAAAGAAGAGGAAAAAATAAAAAATAAGCTTGAATCTAATAAGTGCTAAAATGATATGAGCTATCAAATTTTCCTCCTACATTGTTGGTATACTTTTCGTTTTTGAGTTTAAAAATATGGTAATTTTAAGGACGTATAGCAAGCAAAAAATATTACAAAGTGTATACGACAGTTGAATAACAATGCAGATTTCTTTCTTTCTTCCCAAACGGATGTAGCTGAAATTGTACTTTTTTATTGCAGATAATAATGTAATATGTGCAAAAATTAACTTTGTAAACTTCAATCCTTTTGGATTTAGTGTGTTACATTCATGTCAGTTGTATGTATTAACACTCACAGTGTGTCTGTGTGAGTGAGTTAACGTCGTACTATATATAGAGCAACATGAGGTTTATTGGTGACGGACCTATGCAATTTTGAACCTTGTTCAAATGACGAGGACAACTCCTGAGTTAAAACCCCTCTTTCCAAACAACCACACCAACGGAAGGACATTGAGTTTAACGTGCACTGGACCCTCTACGAGGTGGATTTTCAATGACGCCGGGACTCTAACTCACGAGTTTGTGTTCATAACCACTAGGTTATTGTGGCTATACTAACACTCCAAGAAAGTGTGAGATGTGCTTCATGCGTCCAAAATATAATATGAAGCCAGTCGGGCTGTTTATCCATGTTAATAAATACCCAATACGTAAAACTTTAAAGAATGCCACTGTTTCCACGCTTCAGTTTATGATTATGTTGTAGCTTAGATAGACATCATTTCTGGGTAATTCACAGTGCTATCCAGACACTTCCACATACAGAGTTTTTCTGCCTTGAAACTTTTCAAGCACTGCACTCCATGTATATAGAACATAGATTCCTTTGTCTCCTCGACTGTTTGAAGAGCAAAACTAGAGGAAACTGCGGCCACTTCTTGGAAAAGAAGCCAAAGAGCCTGGAGCTTAAAATTTCTGAGTTGTTGTTGTCGCTCATGCCACGTGTCTGACATAGTCAGATCGAGGCCCACGAAATTCATCGTGGCAATGGGCTAAATTTCTGAAATGATTTCGCTCAAAGCAGAACATGTCATTGTTTCTTTACCATTTTGCATACATCAGCAAAAACACATTATTTTCAGGGGGCGGATGAAGAGAGATTAATTGTGTGACGTCTTACGCGTCTTTTCTTTAACAAGCCCTTTCGGTTCTTTGGGCCAGAATTAATGGCAATTCTTTTCCAACCAAATTCAAGAAACGAGAAGTGAAGAGATGCAAATAATATAGGATAAATATAGGATCTTAGAGTAAGCGGAATGGTAATATAAAGGAATGTTAGACAATTGACGTGCGTTGTGGCAGTGGATGATTACTGAAGTTCGTCGTTCAAGATTTAAGTTCTACGTGTTGTGGATAAACATATTGGTGATCGATTAGGAGTTAATCGTCAAGCTACATACCACTGTAGACAAAGACAAGTTTATTACAGAATAAAATAAGGTAGGATTGATTACTTATTAGTATATTTGAAGATTAGGCGGTTCGATTATTGAGATTGGTCTGAATTATATTGTGTGTTGCGTATTGCGTCTCATCGTAGATTCTCTCATTAATTATTAATATTATATTTGTTCAAAGTTTAAGTTGAATATCTTAATAAAGTCATATTAAGATAATGTTTGATCCTAGTTCTTTCGTAAACCCTACACCTCTAGCTCACGCTGATGCTTCAAGGGATGTACTTCCAAGGGGAGGTACATCACACTGGCGCCCAGCTAGGTTTAATCTATATGACCCCGAGTTGAGAAACGCGAGAGGATTTAATGTTTAGCCAGAAGTATATTTTTCTGGGTCGGAGAACGTCACCGAATTTTTAGAGGGTATAGATAACCAAATTAAATGACTTGAAATACCCAGTGACTTATCGTCTGCTTATTTAAAAGGTCATCTCATGGTAGAACCCCGGATTGGTACCAAATATTCGGATCGACGTTAGTGCAAAATATCGCCACGGACTTCGCACAGCTGAAAGCAGCATTGTCGAAAGCATTCCCTGCCATCCAAAATAGGAAGGATTTAGAGACCCGTTTTTACGCGTCTCAGCAAAGACAGAACCAGGAACCGACATATTTTGTTTACGATTTACTTAAGCTACATAAGAAATTAGAACTGGGGATGTTTGAGAAAGCCCTTGTAGATCATATTTTCGTTAGACTTAAGCCGCAAGTGCAGGACTATGTGGAGGTGCGTAATCCACAAACCGCGATCCAATTATTAGAAGTATTAGCTAAGTTTGAGGAAAGATATTCGTGCAAGGCAACATTGGGTTCGAGAAATAGTAATATTGTGGAAAAACCAGGTTGTACTGTTTCTTATTATATTCTCTCGAACAAGTGGTCGGAAGAATTTTTGCAATAAAGCCAAGTCACGGTCGGATAATTAAAATTTTAGAAGCCAAGCAAAAGTGGACACTACAATGTGTGTTTTTCTAGAAAAGAAAGAAGCTTTTGTCTTGTAAATTTTTTGTATAAATCTGGAAAAAACAACTGTAAAAATGCATTTGTTTACTTTTGTTATGACTTCGCTGGGATGCGACAATTCCTTTGGTTGTTTGTTTTGTTTATTGAAAAATGTTTGTAATTGTATAGTGTATATATATGTGTTGTTATATTATTTCATATTAAGGAACATCTGGTTTTGGGAAACGCGGCGTAGATAGCATACTAACATAACGTTTAACCAGCGCTGCGCGATTTGAGGGAAAGTTTTTGAAAGAACCAGATGAAAAATATGTATAGAAATTAGTTACAATTAAAAAGTGATATGAACTGTATAAAAATTGTGAAATGTAATCATAATGTGTAAAAAATTTTTTCAAAGCAAAGAGATTTTTGTTTCAGGGTAACAGACCCTGAAGTCTATAAGAAATTAACCTATACAAAGAACGGAGCTAAAGGGAAGATGTAAAGAAGAAAAATTGTTAGAATTTAAGTAAACATTTAGGTAGAATTAAGTTAATTAAGAGAGGTGTGGGCCTCGTTTTTTCTACCATTTAAGTCATGTATGGTTTTTCCCCGGCTCTGTTACCCAGATGGGACCCGTCTATTTATTCTGTACATGTGAGAATCTACCGTGATTAAAATGCATGACTTTAAATATTGGTCTATTTAATTAAGTAAAATTTATTGAAGCTGTGGAAATTCAAATTAAGGAGAAATATTAAAAATTAAACTTAAGATGAATAGTAAAAATTAAAATTTAAGTGAAGCATTAGAAATTAATGGTTAGAATAAAATTTAGGCACGTAATTTCTTAAGAGCCATTAAAACCCTCGAATAAATCACATTTTGTTTCTTGGAGGGTTGTGACGTCTTACGCATCTTTCCTTTAACAAGTCCTTTGGGTTCTTTGGGCCAGAATTAATGGCAACTCTTTTCCAACCAAATCCAAGAAACGAGAAGTGAAGAGAGGCAAATAATATAGGATAAATATAGGATCTTAGAGTAAGCGGAATGACAATGTAATGGTAATGTAAAGGAATGTTAGACAATTGACGTGCGTTGTGGCAGTGGATGATTACTGAAGTTCGTCTTTCAAGATTTAAGTTCTACGTGTTGTGGATAAACATATTGGTGATCGATTAGGAGTTAATCGTCAAGCTACATACCACTGTAGACAAAGACAAGTTTATTACAGAATAAAATAAGGTAGGATTGATTACTTATTAGTATATTTGAAGATTAGGCGGTTCGATTATTGAGATTGGTCTGAATTATATTGTGTGTTGCGTATTGCGTCTCATCGTAGATTCTCTCATTAATTATTAATATTATATTTGTTCAAAGTTTAAGTTGAATATCTTAATAAAGTCATATTAAGATAATGTTTGATCCTAGTTCTTTCGTAAACCCTACACCTCTAGCTCACGCTGATGCTTCAAGGGATATACTTCCAAGGGGAGGTACATCACAATTGTTCCTCAAAATTTAGAATTGTTTGAGCGGTAAACGCACGAAGCTTAAACAAATACTGTATTTTTCTTTAACATAAAGTATAACTTTTATGTATAATAAAATTTACATCTAGGATTGCTACACATTAAATACATGGGATTATTATTTTCCTCAATTGCAACCTCTATTACTAGTGTCTCAAGTATAAAATAAAACTGTTGGCAACTGATCCCATATTTCTGAAACCCTTTAAATTTAGTTTATTAACATCGCACTTACAAGTAACAGGAAGACTGTTGGTGACGGACCTAGTAAATTTGAACCGTGGTCAAGTGATAAGCACTATACTTGAAATGGCATTCCTTTCTCTAAATTTTATGCCAATGGGGCTACAATCATAAGCAGTTGACACTTCAGCTGGAACCTCTTTCTTCTCTCTTCTATATCGTGTTAGGGTAATTTCTGTGCATTAGTTACCATTATACAGTTGACTGGAACAAAAGTTCAAATTTACGATTTAATTTGAACATATCAGCCATCAAACTCGTAACCTTGAACATTTGATTAATCTTTGCCGTCCGGTAAAAAAGTTCCAAACTTTCTCTAAAATACTAAATCTGGGAGGAGTAGATTCCAAATAAAAGAATCATATCAATATGAGAAACTGAGCTAATTTGATTGCGATTCTTATTGCGAACCAATGCTAAATGGAATTGAATATTTGCCTCGCGCGAAATTTCAGTGATTATATTAGGGACGTCTTAAGGTATAAGCCAACTGGTCCCGGTCCCAGGGGCTCGGTCACAATGGGGGTCTCGTCTCGTCCTCAACTCAGTTTTAATAAGATTACGAATTGGAATAATTTCAACTATCAAATGTTATTTCCAGTTGTATTCTTCGAAAAACTGGGAATTTTTCAGACGATATGTCAACTGGCTATATGTGATGACCGTCGCCCATGTATAGGCGTAGGCCTATACATGGGCCATCATTACTTATTCAGTCAAAAAAGCAGCAGTCGGACCAGCTGGTTTGTGCGATTGTAAGTCATGCGCATTTATTTGCCTCGGGTTATTGCTTATGCGAGTTTTCGACAACGTATATTACTATGCTGTCTACTTTTGAGGGTCACAGGTAGGGCCTACATTTGTGTAGGGGCCCAGGATCTCAAGAAATCTCAAAAAGTCCCTTGATTTTATTCAGTGATCGATATCTATTGAATCTTCAAGTAAAGAGACATTTGTTTTGAAAAATTCACGATTTATACGTTGTGCCCTTTCTACCGTTTCGAAATACTGTATCAACACAGTAGTGTGTATCAGATATCTATTTCATGGGTCCTTTAATCAAGACGATCGTAGACATTGAACTCTTTCCGACCTGTTTTTAGTTATTTCTTGACCTTTCTAAAAATTCATTTAATCACTGTAGAAATCAAAATATTTGTTAAGGTTCAAAGTTCTTTTGTCAATGATAAAACTAAAGCATATCAGAGAACATGTGCTCTTCCATCAACCGATACTAATCTGACTCGGTTAATGGTATGAGATCTAAGGGTTATTTCCTTAAAAAGGCATCCTAAATAGAGGATATACGAGTATCTGTTTACAAATTGAGCACCGATAAAGATAATGTTCAGAGAGGAAAGAGATGTTTAAGGAGAGTGAGATATATATATATGTAACATTGGATTTCTACACACATACGTATACACGATTTGAAAATGAACATCAAACTTTATGTTGTGGGTTTTTAGACGAATATTTTGATAATCTATATTGCTTTTTAAAATTCTCAAGAAAAGGAAATTCTTTAAAAACTTTTCTGTGAAGTAAGATTTGTTTTTTGTTGTGTGATTGTTTATATAAACTGTGTGTGTGTGTGTTTAAAAAGGATTCAAATGTATTGTTTACGCTTCGTCTAATCAATGAATAATCAAATTAATGCTTTGGGAAGCAAATGTAACTACAATCCATTAAGAAATTATAAAAAGTATTTTAATTTTGAAAATCATTTTATATATATATATATATATATATATATATATATATATATATATATATATAATCAAATATAAAAGAATTTTTTCAATATATAATCATATACATATACATACACATATATATAAATTTATACACACATATACATATACATAAAATTAAATTCCTATTAGAATATCTATTATATATATATATATATATATATATAATAGATATTCTAATAGGAATTTAAACGTATGAACAATAAATTTATTGTAATAAAATCAAAAAATTTTTAGATAATGTAATGAGTGATTAAAGCAGAAAAAATATCAAAAGTAAACAAGAGGAAAAAAAGCATCTTTAAGGTATTGTAAGACAACTTGTCAAAAAAAGTGTGAAACTTTACAAGATATATGCTCAGTACTTTTCCTAATAACCTCAAAGACTCCATTTTTCGTTGAAATAACCAAGTAGTTAAGATCAACTTTTGAAATATTGTGTTCAGGTGAATTTAGAGGATGGAAAGCTGCAGAAAAATCCAGTTACCACCACCACCTAATAAAGACCCTAAATGATATCAGGTGGTCCCATAGCACACCTTGATATTGTCCGTAAGTCTGAAAATTCGCCATAAATTGCATAATCCAGTATGACTAAAACTTCTCCAAACCATCATCTTTGTCGAAAAAAGCATTCTTGTGGTTCTATTCTGAAGTCAGTCTAAAAATTTTTGAAGTCATTAATTTCTTTTCATTAGGGAATGTAATTTCTCGTATCTTTCTATGTCAAATATCAGGTCATAATAAAATATTTTAGCTGATTGCAGTCTTCCTTCTCAATGACTGACTTTGGTGTTTTCTTCGTTTTCAAAAAGTAGGCATTAGTATTTGATTTAAGGTTTTTCCATACTGTGACGAGTTGAAAGACTTTTTTTAGTTCAAAGTCGAAAAATTTATACAGGGTGTCCCCGAATGCCGTGCACAAACTTGGAGGGAAGGCAGAGAACATCCTGACGAGCCATAATTACATAGGAAAGCTTGGGCGGAAACGTAACCTTCACGAGATAAAGGGACACAAAGACAGTAAAGCCACAATACAAAATGTAGTGTAAAATGTTTTATTGCAAAGACAAAAAACAATAATAAATTTAAAGTATGATCATAAAGCATCACGAAAGGTGTTTGAAATATCTGCCATGCCATTGGCATGTATACACGCACGATACTGACGCTTCATGGATTGGCGGACATGTTCTAAAATACCGGTCGTTTCACAGATCGTAGCAATATAAATGGATATTTGTGCCACCGGGTCCATTTCAGGGTTGACGAGAGTGTCATCAATCGGAGCTCTGAAAGATCCATATTCCACCAGGATCTGATGAACCCGAGCGAAGTTTGATGATTCAGTTGCCGACTCGTTTGGTATCTTTCCCCTTTCAACTGTACAGAAACACGTTTACCATTCCCGTTGGCTAGGCGACAGAAGAAGTAGATATTGGTGAACGGCTCGGCGTTCGTATAACGATTCATGTTCATCGTACGCTGCCCACGTCTGAAATGAAGAAATCACATGTTTTTTTAATTACGCCCGCCAACGTCCTCTCGGACATAAGGAATCTTGCAGTCCAATATAAAGCAGATGTCACTCTAGGAGGAAGGAGAACTCCACAGTTGTCTTGCGAGAGAACATGAAGTAGAGCGGGGCAATCGGATAGATGCTTCCCAGTCATTGGCATGGAATTTCAGAGAGAGCAAAGCGGTGAATCAGCCAGGACAATCTTAAACAGATGGGCTTGCAGGTAATCATGTCCGGTGATGATTGTAAAACATGCCGCACCCTCCACCCTAGATAGGAAAGAAAGCTGAGCACGTCTTTGACCATCGAGCAGAGAGGAGACGCCGTAGAGTTTTCAATAAAATCGATTTCGTTTGTGTCAATAAAATCCTCAACTAGATTGCCAACAGGACAATTTTGAACATAGCCCCATCTTGTCGAGTGAGCATTAAAATCTCCCAAAATGAAGGAGTGTTTATTCCAGTCATGTAGAAGAGAATTTAAATCCGGTTTGTTCCTTGGAGGATTGTATAAAAATGAAACACTATAACCAATGTTTCTCTTCCATACTCGTAGTTCAATCGCTTCCAAAGAATCAGAAGAGGTCATTGCGTGTTTTAACAAAGGTTCTGCAGTGAGATCGTTTTTAACAAAAATAACGATTCCCGAAGCAATTTGTCGAGAACGTCCAAGAGAGTATGATTTATAGCCCTTTAATGGGAAAAATCTCAGATTGTCTGCAGAAGAGTCACTCTCAGTGATACCAATAGCATCGGGGGACTCTTTAGAAATAACAGCTTTTAGTTCAATGAATTTGTCTATAGTAAGACCACCAGCATTCCAGAAAAGAACTTTAAGACTGGGAGAGTCCTTGCCCTTAAAAAGGCAGTTGTTAAAAATATCTTCATAGAAGTCTCCAAAAAATAAGAAAAACACTAGACTTGCAAGAAAACGACGAAAGCTGTAGCAGAATTAGCGTTACCCAGGGTGCACCAACGAGGAGGCCTGCTACACTACACCCCTAGAAGAAACCACATGTGTACCGACCTTGCGAGCTCACGTACAGCTGGCGTAGCTAGTTCTGAGTGGGTCCTGTAAGAAAATTCCTTCGGGGCCATTTTTTAGCTATGAGAACCCTGCTTGTTGGACTGTAATGACTCATGTTGGGGCCCCTGTAGCTTGGGGACCCGTATTATTGATACGGCGGTAGCTATGCCCCTCGTACAGCCATACCTATCACTTTATGCCCATGCTTCCCTATGTAATTATGGCTCCTCGCGATGTTCTCTACCTCCCCTCCAAGTTTGTACATGGAATTCGGGGACACCCTGCAGATCACTCCTTGGAGTCAAAATCCTTTTTCTTCCAGATCATTTTATTTTGTTTAAATAATCTTTTCTATTTATGACATTGAAAACGACAATTTTAAAAAACTGCATTAACTTAGTTAATCGTCAAATAAATCACGGGTGACCAATTAATACGGACACTTCTGCATCTCAGGTAATGCTTTCACGTGTACTAAAACATGGGGCTTATAATGATATTTTGGTGCTATGTATGGTTTGCTAATTTTCTCAGATTGTCTTATAATTTCTTAACAACCATTATATTTAATTTTTGGAAAATTTCCCAGAGTTTAAAAAATTAATTAATTTTTAAACTTGCAATTAGCCTGGAAAGTGTGTGTTTCGTTATCAATTTTCAATAAACACGCTAAAAATTTGCATGTTATTTCTTTTTTAAGGAATGTACTTCAGTTCAGATCGACACCATCTTCAAGGTCCCCATGGTGATATGAGGCCACAGTGTGTTCAGCCCATCAATGATATGTTATGTTGCCCTAATGAGACGTTATTGCAGACAAAAAATATATAAAGAAATTTTGAATGAAAAGTGATGGCGAAATATTTTTCACTTAAAGTACTAATGAAGGCGTATTACATTTAGTTAATGTACCACGCAATTCAGAGAAAAGAAACGCCATGTAAAGCGCTGAATTATTACCTTAATAAAAATATGGTGCTGTCTTTCTGGATATTCAGAAGGCGTTTGACCGTGTCTGAGTAGACGGACTCATTTATAAGCTCATAACTAACAATTTCCCATCTGCTATTTTATTCATCTATTATACTCATACCTCACTAACAGGAATTATCGCGTCAGAGTCAACGACACTCTTTCAGCCACACACCACGTTAACATTGGAGTAACTCAGGGTTCTCTTTGTTGGGCCCTGTGTTATTCAACATATACGTGAACGATATTCCTTCACACCCGAGCACGATGATAAATCTCTACGACGCCGACGACACTGCAATATCCGCTACTTACAAAAACACTAATTTTGTCACTATCACACTGAACAAACATCTGGCCCTACTCGAAAACTACTTTAACAAATGGAAAATCAAAATTAACGTGGATAAAACCGTAGCGGTCTTATTCACAAAGCGTCGCAAACAAATCACACCTCCTACATTATATTCCACACCACTACGCTGTTCTCAAACCACTAAATATCTCGGAGTTGTTTTCGACAAAACCTCACCTGGAAACAACACATAATATACGCGCGAGATAAATTCCGGATCGCATTAAAGCAAATTTACCCTTTAATTAACCGGAATTCTAACGTTTATCTTTACCATAAGCTACTTCTCTACACGGCCGTCCTGCGTCCCATCCTGAGTTACGCAAGTCCTGTATGGGGTTATGCAGCGAATGCGAATATTAAATTACTAGAAACTGCACAAAACTCAATAGTCCGATGTATTGTAAAAGCCTGCGCATATACATGAAAAATTCCAATATCTACAAAACCACAAAGATTCCCCCCTTCAAAAAACACATTCAGGACCTTGCTAAAAATTTCTTCGACAATCTCCCTACTATAAATAATGCAAACATTTCAAATCTAGAAAACTACACACCTATGGATCATCACAGAAGACCTAGGAGAATACTCCTAGATTCCTACAATCCTCCTAACCATCACGCCCCCTCATTCATCTATTGATGAATGAACACTATAGTAATTTATTACTTCGTCATTGCATTCATTCATTTAATTTTTTAATCTTTTTTCGATATATTTACTTTCGCTGCACCCCATCAGGCAATCTTTTACTTTTTCTCTAACCCCCTTTCATACAATTGCGATACTACTGCACAGCCAATAGAGAGGTTTTCTCACTGACCGTTTCAGCCAATCTAAGTGCGTCCTCTCGAGCAACTGAGTTGCGCAGAGAACTCCACCTCTGACGACAGGAACATCCATCATCCGACTCTTCTACCCCAGTGATGACGTCACCTCCTCGACACGTACCATAAATCATCCATGCCGGGAGCAAGCAGCTATGTGAAGCACGGCTCCTCGCGAGCCGCTGCAAGCAGCAATGGATCCACATCAATCATCAGGACAAACGAACAACCATAGTGTGCACCTGAGACTCTCCCGTCATCCGATTATGCAAGAACTCAACTGCAAAGGAAAAAACTTTTCGACTAAGACTCTTTTAATCTTTTTGTAAACTTTCGACTCTATAACAACCTATCTGTAAAAGGAAAAACTCTAGACTTGTAACAACTTTTTTAAAACATTTAAGGACTCTGACACTATTTATGACATGGGACGGAGGGTTATTAAATAACCCAGTTTCCCAATGACCCCCCTCCCCCAGCTTTCTTAATAAAAATATACAAGTTCATCGTTCAAACAGTTTAAATGGACCGAAAAATTAAATTCTATTGACACTGGAAAATTTAAAGAATTGTTTATACATTTTCCAGAAATTAAAAATAAGATATCTGGTTTTGTACGAAAATAAAATAAAGTAGTTCAATGCTTTTTAATTTTCGAAAAACAAAGAATTGAGTAAAATAGAGTTTTCTGGTAATTTTTTTCAGATTATGGAATAATGTTCGTTCTTTAAACAGGAACCCAGTACGAAAAATGATAAAATACAATGTCAATGAATTTTTATTATCTTTGATTTCTTTTAAAATTCAGAAATAAAGTGGTTAAATATGAAAAAAGTGCAAATTCAAGAAAAATTAATTAAATTAGTAAATGTATTTACAAGCTGCGTACGAATTTCACATAAAATACCTTTTCAGAGAATGCGATATTTATCTGTTTACTAAAACAATGCACTATATATTTACCGGTATACATTTGTCTACAGAGAATCATGTAACATTTATCTTGAATTTTTTTCACTGCTCAAAGCATTTCAGAAGTTATCTTGTAATTTCAAAAGATTCATCTTTTAAAACTGCTGTATTTGTGTACATATATACTTATTTAAACCATATAATAGCTTAAATTCAATTATTAGATGTTCAACAAATTATTATTGCATTATTTGGTATATTGATTTTGTATTGCATTATTCTACTTCTAAAAATATCAATATACTTATGTAACATGAGTAATTCAATATTTACAGATCAAGAAAGGTGATAACGGTGGAAGTAAATATTTAGATATGACCCACGTTTAAATGTACTTTGTTTCAGAGAATTTCGAGATTATTCTTGAAGTTTTGAAAATTACCGACTGTAAAGTTTCTGAGAAAGCCTGGCTACATGGATAAATGCCAAAAATGCTTTATCTTGAAATTAACCCATAAAATAAGAATGAGATAAAACTAGTTGTTGAAGAAATTATTGCAATCATCATTAAAGGAATATATACGATGGAATATAATACTTTATGTATTAGAAGAAAGTTATATTGTTCTCTTAAGGTATCCGACTTTCGGAACCGTGATTTTAAAAAAGCGCATAAATGAATAATTTTCATGATATTTAATGTCACTTAGATTAGAAAACATATATAAAATTATAGTAAGGACATTTTGACAAAAAATTATTTAAATACAATATTTTGACAAGAAATTAACTTAGAATAATCCTTTTTCAAAATGTTCTTTTATTAAAAATGCTTCTAAAATAATATTATTTTACTTATATATAGTAAAAACTTCTCCAGAGAGTCTCAACTAGGATTTTTGAAAAATTCACATTATTTTTAGAGTTATCATCAAATGAAATAATTACCGGCGTTTTTTTCTTAAAATTTCTCCCCTCTGTTGTAGTAAAATATGGATAAATTCACTTCTAAGTTATATGTTTCAAAAATTCTAGTTGAGCCTCTGTACAGAGGTCTGAGCTATATACAGGCAAAATATTATTATAATAGAAGCATTTTTCATAAAAGGAAAATGTTTTGAAAATTGGTCTTTCTATGTTAATTTTTTTGTCAAAATATTTTACTTGAATAATTTTTTATTGTAATAATATTCTTAAAACAATTTTATATACGTTTTCTAATCTAAGTGACACTAAATATCATAGATATCCATTTATACGATTTTGCAAAATCACAGTTCCGAACGTAGTCGGATACCTTAAACAAAAATTTTTTTAAGGAAAACACAAATGTGAAGTTATTTTTTTTTGTATAAATGTATTTATACTGTAAAATATGAAGGCAGTAAAAATTTGAAATAAAAGTATAAAATAAAACAAACTTAAAATAAAAATAAAAGTATACTTAAAATATCTATGGAGATTTTTTTTATATTTTGTACAACCACACACACTGGTTGTGAGAAACCTTATGGAAGAATAAAAATCTAATGTTTATGGAAATTTTTTTTACATTTTGTTTTAGATTAACAATCCCTAAAATTTTTATTTTAAAAATAAGAATTATATTTACAAGCTACAAAATTAATTGTTCACATTTTTATGCAAAAATAATAATAATATAAATTAAAATAAATGCTCCTCTCCATTTGCTTGCACATATCATAAAGGGGGTTAACGATTTGTCTATATACAACTTAAAATCCATATACATTTAACAACTAACATTTATGGCACGGCAAAAATTTAAAAAAAAAACGTTGTTGTTGTTGCTCATGCCACCTGTCTGACACAGTCAGATCGACGCCCACGAAATTCATCGTGGCAATGGGCTAGATGTATCCTTAGCCTTGAGCACCGTACAGGTGACAGTACGATTTAGCTCGGTGAAATTCCCGAAGGGACGATAGATGGCGCCACCATCTATCCCACCTCCACAATTTACGCATCGAACTGAAGTGGAGGGAAATTTTCTCCAGTTCCCTGCACTCGCGATTCAGCCCACAAGACTTTCGGACCCACTGATTTAACGAGCACGTATTCCTGTGTACTCGGAGGTATTTGGTGGTACGGGCATCGAACCCAGGCTTTCCGGTCCGGAGTCCTATGCTCTAACCACTAGGCTACCCACGGCCAAAAAACGTATTGCACATGAGCAATGCTAATCTCTTAAATTTGGATTGATTTTTCCTTCCTTTACCTATGAACCAAAGAGACGATAACAAAAAAGAGGGAAGAAACCAGAAAATGGACAGCATTTTAATAAAGAGGAGACACGCAGAATGTAACTACTCAACTGTGCCTATCTAAATACAAAGAGAGTTTCAATGCTGCTTACAATAGTGGCAGAATCATTCGAAGAAAGCTGTTACAATCCAAAAGTTATTGAAAAAATTTTTCTTTTAATAGAAGTATTATTTATGAATAAGGATCAGATTATTATCGAATACACCTCGCAGTTTCAAATAGTTGCCGAAAGCTACGAAAGCCGATTGTTATTCTACGACAGAATTCTATAGGCACCGCAAAGGAAAAGATCACACTGGCGAAACTAGATAGTCAGAATAGAAGACTAAGTAAAATGATTGTAAGCACATTTTAGCAAATAATTATTTTTCAGCCCATGTGCTTAACTGTGATGAAATGACAAGGACATGTGCATGTATTAAAGCGTAAGCTGTTAAATCTGTTTTTGTCTCTCGTATGTTTCTTTATACAAGTGCGATTTTTAAACATATAAGAAAACAAAGCAGAAAAAAATCGAAACAGAAAAAGAGTACAATAAGCAAAAACATCAAAGTAAATGAACGAAAAGTTAACCAATTCAACTTTGGAAAATACAGATTTTTAAACAAAGAATTCTGAAAAATTGTACTTACAGACATTCAAAGAAATGAAAATCTTGAAATGATTGTAAAGCAGCTGTTGTCTATAAATACAGATATTAAATATATGAAAACACTCCCCCATTACTTGCATGTCAAAAAATATGCACGCTGTTGGTATTGTGTTAGTTAGTAGTCCGTTGGCAGCGTAAAATGTTGAAATTTGTAAATGGATTACATGTCTTTGAATATGTGTCAGAAAATGTAAACTACACTGATGTGCAAAACTTAGGAAATTGTTGTTGGTTTTTTCTTGCCCTAACTCTAAGATTATTCTGAGAATCTGGAGAATCTCTAAGAATCTGAGTGACATAATATTCAGAATTGAGAGGTAGCATTTTATACTTAAACGATGACGAAAACATAGTTGCGCAAACAGAAATACAATGGAATCAAACAAAAAAGGCTTTATTGAACTCATAGTATCGTAACACATGATTGTCCAAGAGGAGGAGCAACAAACAGATGTTCTCTTAGTATGGGATATGCCCTCCCCTTTCTGTAGTGGTTGCTTCGCACCGTCTCTCTATACTCAGCACCAGATTGTCCAACAGTTCTTGAGGTAAGAGTGTCCCTTCTTCAATCTGTATCTGTTTCAGTTGTTGGGTGTGTCCCTTAAATTCCTCAGAATTATTAATTAAAATTCCTTAGAATATTAATAGTTTATTGTGTTATCAATTTATCATTTTTCCTAGATAGATATAGTTACCTCCATATTCAAATTTTAGATAAAATTACTTATTTTCTTAATTTTATTTTAACATGTAGTAATTTTTTTAATTTTTAAATACATTTATAATCCTAGTGTGTCCCTCAAGTAATGGTAGTATTTATACACGCTATTTGATTTATTTTTATTTCTATTTTTTTTCATACTTTTGCTAAGTGTTACTATTTAGCCATTCTCATATTTTGAGTTTGCATTTGGGTCCAGAATCTGGCAATAACTTGTTTATTGTTCTCAGATTTAGCACGAGCTATGCATTTTTGAATGCAAATTTTAGGTAAGTTCCCTTTTTCTTGTAATGGATTTAGATATTCTATCAATTATTTTCAATAGGTTTTTGCTCAGTATTATTAACAGAACGGGGGAAGGTTGGCTGGCCAAAAAACATATTCAATCCCACTTTTATGTAGTAAAATATTTTATATATAACAGCTGTGTGTCCTAATTCAGCAATGTTTATAATACTGCAGCACCACGTATTTATATATTTTTAAATTCTATTACTTTTAATTTCTAATATATCCTTTTTAAAATCTTATGTCTGGTTTATCTTACAATTACGGTTTTTTTCAGTTTTGATGATTATTGATTATTCATCTCTCGATATAGTAGATAATTTTTACTATATATATATATATATATATATATATATATGTAGGATTTTCCCTTTGAAACATTTGTAAAAAGGTTGAGTCATATCCTTTTCAGAGGACCATAAATCTCAATTTTATTTATTACTGCATTCCGAAGCAGCACCATCTAGTGAGCTGTCGTAGCTCCGGCTTGAATAATTTTTCGGCAGAGGCCTACTAGCCACTGCTTGTTCAACACGTCGCGTCTTTACCGCATTTCCGCGCCCATCGCGGCACCACCAGTCCTAACGTCCAATAATGAGAAAGGTTTATTTCCCCGTCTTCTAAAGGTATTACTCAACTTTTAATTAACTTAATTCCTGCATGTCTTTCTTTTTGTAATTATCTTTTTTTGTAAATATTTTTCCTTTAACTTTAAATAAATTCTCTCTTTTACTTAAAAGAAGTATTCGTGTTTTAATGACTTAGATTCATTTAATTCATCACTCACCCTTAAATACTTACCCCTAGACAAACCACCTACGCCAATCTAAAATCCCGCCTTCTGAAGAGTCTGATTTTTATTCGAAGATTTATTCGGACTCCCACAGAAATAATTGGGGGATCGCCTGGGATTTGATTTCGAAAATCTTCTCTAAATAATAAGTTGATAACCTTCTAACTCTCTTCTTCTTTAAAAAAAAACAACCCATTTTTGGCTGCAAGCCTAATTTACAAGCGGACTGAATCGAAAATGCGGATTGCCTCTCATAACATACTAACATTTAGGTGCATGAAACAAAACGACTCCCGAAGTCATCAACCACGTTATTTTCTGCCGTGTACAACTACAAGAGTTTCACAAGTCCAGTGAACACATCCAGGAGCCTTTGAAGTTTGTTTTCAAGTAATTAATCACACGTCGTCAACTGTATCAAGTACTTTTTATATTGTTCTTCAAAAGGAAAAAAATCCAAAAGAATACGTGAGTCACCGTTAATTTGATTATGAAAAAATTGTTGTAGTCGATTTCATGAAGTAATTTATATTTTTAAATATCATGTGTGTTTTTCTGAAATACTATTTTTCTATGTGTATAGAAATCATATCAATTAAAATTTTCTACAAGTATATCTTTTAAAATATTAAGAAAGTCGTACGTAATATTCAAGTTTTATATTTGTATCTCATTTAATAAGGAATTGCATTTCATGTATGTGCGAAAAGCTTTTATTTTTTGGGTTACTTCATCGACCTTGAACTAAGAGATTAATGTCTTAATTCCTAAACATTTCTAGTTGGTTGCAATCGTAATTTCAATGACTCATATAGTTTAACATTTCTCTTGCAGCTGTTTAGTAATTAATTATTTTTTACGAGTATTCGAGAAATATATTTTGAAAGAAATATGCTATGTTTTTAGAACTGATGAAAGATCATGTATAATCTTATTTTAAATGATGCATAATATCATTCAATATATAAGTATTTTGAGTTCATTTTTGACAGAATTATTATGCTGAAACATGTGTTTATCCTTAAAATTTGCTGATGAGATCCTAAAAAAGATTTTATTTTTATTGGTGTAATAAAAAATATATATGAGATTTTTCTTTAAGTGACTAACTTCTAATTGTTTGCATTTTTCAGCAAAGCACTTTAAATGATTAACTTTTTCATATCACAATAAATTTAATCACAGTTTCTAAACAAGATTTATATTAGTTTATTTTTTCTTTCAAATTCTTTTTGCATTTGTTATAACGAAATGAGAACTGATATATCAAATGGTTTAAAAAAAAAGGTTTTGTTTTTAGTTGAAATTAATGATTTGACTACTTTAAATTAAGCATTACGTATTTTAGCTCGCACTGTTGTCTTTATACGTTACTGGTTTAAAATATTTCTAAATGAATAGAATTTGAATATTTCAATGTATATTTAGTGTATTTTGATGCAATATCATTTTAACTTGAGAATTTTTGTAAATGCAAACGAGAATTGCCAATAGCAACATCATTGTTTTTGTTTGAACGCGTAACAATTTTGTTTATTCCTTTGGTTACTATCTAAACTTAAATTTAAATTTTAAAATGGCGTATCTTGGCAAAGGTCGACGCGAAGATTTATTTGTCTTAGCCACGGAATTAAATTTAAAATTCGATAAATCTATGACCATCGCCACACTCAAAGATTTAATTATTAGTAGTGAAGATTATGACGAAGAACTGACCAAAAACATACATTTAACGATTGTTGAGGATCGCAAAGCCAGACAAGAAAATTTACGCATTGAAGAGCAAAAAGAAAAATTACGCATTGAAGAACGAGAAGAAAAATTACGCTTCGAACAACTGAAGTTAGATAAGCAAAAACGCAAATATGAGTTTGAGTTGGAAAAGTTAAGAATCCAAACACAATCCAAGTTAGGCGCTGATACATCCAAAGAAAGTGATACTAAATTTCTCGTCAAAGAAATTTCAAAGTTTATACATCGTTTGGATTTGAAAGAAGACATCAGTCTTTATCTAAAATTATTTGAACGTCAAGCGCAGAGATTGAATATTGATCAAGAAAACTGGGTTTCTCATCTGTTAGGCTTGTTACCGACGGAAGTATCTCACATCATAGCGAGAGAGCCTGACGATAAAGCTAACTCTTACGAACACGTTAAAGATTTACTGCTGAAACGCTTTAAACTAACTCCAGAAAAGTTTCGACAACTATTTGTCGCTCACCAAAAAGCATCTGAAAGAACATGGATTGATTTTTACCATGAGTTAAACACTTACTTCAACGGATGGATAGATGGATTGAAGATAGATACTTTCAACAAGTTATCAGATCTAATCATAACAGATCAACTCAAACGAAAAACTCCTTTTGAATTTAAAAAATATTATCTTGATGAATGGGCAAATATGAACTCCCCTGTTCAATTAGCAGAAAAACTAGAAGAATTCGAAGACTTTAAAAGGACTCTGAAACAAAAATCTAGCAGTCCATTTGTGAAGAAACAAGAATTCAGATTCACAGAAAAGAATCGCCGATATGAATCACCAGGAAAATTCGAGTATAACAAGAAAGATAAGAAGTTTCCAGCGTCAACGAATTACAACAAACATTACGAAGCCCCTGTTACCAAGTACGAATCTGTTCAAAGATATCAAGACAGCGCGCAGAAAGGGTATTACAACAAAAATTACGAGAAACACTCAAATCACAATTCTTCCAAGCATATGCTCAGACGAACTATTCAAAATCGCAGAAATTCAAAGAACCTCCAAAAGAAACTTGCACACTCATCGTTAAGGAAGGTTTATGTACTAAAGAGATATTTTTTGGAAAGGTGAAAATCACGGCGCTCATAGACAGTGGTAGTACCGTAAGTTTGCTTCGAGAAAACACAAGCAGAAGAATAATGGATCCAACAAAATTATCGAAGAACAAGATGCTTCTCACAGGTATTGGTGAAGCACAAGTGACAACTATCGGTTCCTTTGAACATAAGTTCAAAATAGATGATGAAAATTACTCGTTAACTTGTGGCATGTTGTACCGACTGATAAATTAAAATTCGAAGCAGTTATTGGATCAGATCTTTTGGAACAAGCATCGATAAGTTTTACTAAAGAAGGAGTTAAATTCAACAAATATGAGAATCATGCACAGCTTATGCAAATATCTGCTGAAAATCTTCAAGAAGAACTAGACCTACGTCATGTTTAAAATCGTCAAATCAAGAAGGAACTTGAAAAGTTAATTCAAGACTACAAGCCAGAAGAAACAGCATCTACTGACGTCACAATGAGAATTATTTTAAAAGACGAAGAACCAGTCTGTCAACCTCCTCGTCGACTAGCTTTCACAGAAAGACAAGAAGTAAACAAACAGATAGAAGAATGGCTCAACGAAGGTATTATACGTCCGAGTTCTGCGGAATATGCAAGTCCAATCGTAATGGTAAAAAGAAAGATGGATCTTCGAGAATGTGCATTGACTACAGAAAATTGAATCAGAAGCTTGTGAAAGATAAATTTCCGTTACCTATCATCGAAGATGTTTTAGACACTTTGCAAGAAGCAAAGGTATATTCTACATTAGATTTACGCAATGATTTCTTCCACGTTGATGTTGACGAAGATTGCAGGAAGTATACATCCTTTATCGTCCCAGATGGACAATTTGAATTCAACAAAGTTCCTTTTGGACTAAGCACAAGTCCAGGAGTTTTCCAACGCTACGTATCAAGTATATTTAGAGATCTTACTCGAAAAGGAATTGTAATCAGTTATTTAGATGATCTCGTCATTCCAGCGAAAACGAACAGGAAGGTCTCGAAAACTTAAAATTATTTTTGAAGTCGCAAAGAAATACGGAATAGAAATTAAGTTCAAGAAGTGCCAATTCTTAAAAAAGAAAATTGAATTTCTAGGTCACATTGTAGAAAGCGGAACTATTAAACCATCTCCCACGAAGACACTAGCTGTCCGAAAATTTCCAGAACCAACAACAATAAAACAAGTACAAAGTTTTCTTGGTTTAACTGGATATTTCCGCAAGTACATCAAGGATTATTCAAAGATAGCTAAACCACTTAGCGATTTAACAAGAAAAGAAAACCTCTTTGTTTTCGGGATTCAACAAAAAGAAGCATTTGAAAAATTGAAGAAAATCATGTCCGAAGGCCCAATCTTGCACCTTTACAAGTATGGAAGAAAAACAGAACTGCATACAGACGCCTGTAAACAAGGGTACGGCGCAATTTTGTTACAAGAAGCAGAAGATGGAAAGTTACATCCCGTTTACCACATGTCGAAAAAGACAAATACAGCAGAAGAAAAGTATGACAGCTACGAATTAGAGGTACTAGCAATTATCAACGCATTAAAGAAGTTTCGTGTTTATCTTTTAGGACAACACTTTAAAATAGTAACTGACTGTTCAGCATTTCAGAAGACTATGCAAAAAAGGAGCTAATTACTCGCATAGCCAGATGGGCGCTTCAATTAGAAGAATTCGATTATGAAATAGAGCACAGAGATGGAAGTCGTATGAAGCACGTCGATGCTCTTAGCCGATATCCCGTAATGATAGTATGCAATGATACATTAACTTCAAAGCTTAAAAACACTCAAGAGGAAGATGACAACATCCAAACATTGAAATCACTTCTAGAGAAGCAAGAATCAGAAGAATTTTTTGAGCGAAATGGTATACTCTACAAGTACTTAAATGGTCGAGAATTAATTGTAACACCTAAAGCAATGCAAGCTGAACTAATTAAATTAATTCACGAAAATGGTCATTTCTCAGTAGGAAAAACAGAAGAAATTGTGAAACAGGAATTTTTTATCCCAAATTTATCCAACGTCGTTAAAAAAGTAATAATTAACTGTGTTCCATGTATCTTAGCTAATAAGAAAACTGGCAAAAAGGAAGGGTTTTTGAATCCTATTTCTAAGGAAAGCATTCCTTTAAGTACGTACCATGTTGACTTCATTGGTCCTTTACCCTCCACAAACAAAAGTTACCAACACATTTTCACCGTAGTAGACGCATTTACCAAATTTACTTGGCTATATCCCGTCAAAACTGTGTCTGCTGAAAGTGCCCTCGAAAAACTAAAACAGCAGAAAACCTTTGGTAATCCCATCAGAATTATCTCTGATAGAGGTTCAGCGTTCACTTCAAAATTATTCAACAACAACTGTGATGAAGAAAACATTCAACATCTACAAATAGCGACAGGTGTTCCTCGATGAAACGGACAAGTTGAACGAATTCATCGAACTTTGATTCCAGTTCTCACCAAACTATCATTAGACGACTCAACGAAATGGTACAAATACGTCGACAGATTACAGAGAATACTAAATAGTACTATAAGTCGCTGTACAAAATGGACACCATTCGAACTATTAGTGGGAATCAAAATGCGTAACAAGGAAGACATCCTAATCAAAGACTTACTTCTAGAAGAAATGGCGAAAGAATTACTAGAACAACTCGAATTTTTAAGAAACGATGCAAAAAAGAACATCGAAACCCTGCAGTCTGAAAGTAGAAAGACGTATAACAGAAGAAGAAAGAAAGCTTCGTTATACAAAGAAGGTGATTTAGTTGCCATCCAAAGAACCCAATTTGGAGCTGGACTGAAACTAAGACCAAAGTTCTTAGGCCCTTACAAAGCAACAAAAGTTAATTCCAAGGATAGGTATGAAGTGGAAAAGGTTGGTCAGCACGATGGACCGAACTCAACCACCACTTCAGCTGATTTGATGAAACATTTTTATGCTTAATTGAATTTTTTATATTAGTTATTATTTTTAATTTTTCTCATATCCCTCTTGAGAAATTAATAGATGTTCTATGGTAACACTCGTTTCCATTAATCATTTTATATTCACTTGTAATATTTATTATATTTTCGTATTATTCATTATCTTTCTATTGATGTGAAGGATTTTTTTTTTTTTATGGTTTAGTTAATTGTAGATCACAACATAGAATATTTGGTTTTTATATGCTTTATTTTAGGTCCGGAATTGTGAATATTAGGTATACATCTTTTCATCTGTAATATTTTATTTTATCTTTAAGAATCATATTATTTGTCTTTATTGCGTCCACATTCCAATAATCATCAAATTTATAGTTCTAACTAAAAATAGTTTGTATTTAAAGTACTTAAGCTCTCAACATTTTGTAAGAGCTGAGAGACCAGCTCTGTCAGGAGAGGGTGATTCTGTAGGATTTTCCCTTTGAAACATTTGTAAAAAGGTTGAGTCATATCCTTTTCAGAGGACCATAAATCTCAATTTTATTTATTACTGCATTCCGAAGCAGCACCATCTAGTGAGCTGTCGTAGCTCCGGCTTGAATAATTTTTCGGCAGAGGCCTACTAGCCACTGCTTGTTCAACACGTCGCGTCTTTACCGCATTTCCGCGCCCATCGCGGCACCACCAGTCCTAACGTCCAATAATGAGAAAGGTTTATTTCCCCGTCTTCTAAAGGTATTACTCAACTTTTAATTAACTTAATTCCTGCATGTCTTTCTTTTTGTAATTATCTTTTTTTGTAAATATTTTTCCTTTAACTTTAAATAAATTCTCTTTTTTACTTAAAAGAAGTATTTGTGTTTAAATGACTTAGATTCATTTAATTCATCACTCACCCTTAAACACTTACCCCTAGACAAACCACCTCGCCAATCTAAAATCCCGCCTTCTGAAGAGTCTGATTTTTATTCGAAGATTTATTCGGACTCCCACATATATATACATATAGTAAAAATTCTCTACTATATAGAGAGATGAATATATATATATATATAGTGGTGGCCAAAATTGTGAACACTTATTAAAAATGTTATGTTTTTGAAGTTTGTATGCTTACAGAAAATTTTACGCTGCACAAAATGCAAGATATTTTATATCATTTTAAAGAAAATTTAATATTGAACTAGATACAAAAATCAAAATTCAAATATTTGCAAGACAAAAAACTTATGCTACCCTAACTATTGATATACATTAGTCAGTTATCAGTGATAAATGGGGTAGCCATTGTTTTTAATTACAGCTTCACATCGAAGTTTCATTGAGCTAAAAATAGTTTTAAGCTCTTCATTCGTTATTGCATGATGCCAGGAAACAATTATATCCTCAGTTAGTTACTTTTTACTTCATGGGTATCTCATTCGAACGAGAGTTTTCAAACGGTGCCACAAGTTTTCAATAGGATTGAGGTCAGGACTAATTTCTGGCCAGAAAAACAATTCAATTATCTTAGAACGGTACCAGTCTTTCAAATACTTTACTGTGTGGCAAGAAGCAGAATCTTACTGAAAAATAAATAAAGCATTGTTGGTAAACAGATCCCTGATGGAAGGCAGAAGTTTGGATTCTAGAATGGTGTAAATGTATTTTATGACATTTAGAGTCCCATCGATGATATGAAGGCGACCAACACCATCTGTCAATATACATGACTAAATAATAAAACTATGTGGGTACTACACAGTTGCCTGGATGCAGCCAGGATGTAGAATTTATGCTATTCTACGTCTTAAATATTTTAGACTATCACTACCGAATAACGATATTTTAGTTTCGTCCCTCTTTATAACTTGTGACCAATTAATGTGTTCCATTTCTCACTGTAGTGCTGCTTTTAGTGCTGCTGTATATATAATGCGGCTTTTTTCGTGGAATTTAATTATTTTTGCTTTTTCGTCGCCAACAGATGTGGTGCACCTTTTTCGGTCTTTTCCTGTTTTTTTATTAAACTTGTCTCTTGACATCTTAAACAAAACTTTCTGTCTCCAGATGTAGTCACTTAACTACCCACCTGCTATGTAATTTTAACGTAGGAAATACCACTTTCTCGTCACACATGTGTCCAATCTACTCTTTTATTTTATGTGATTGCTTTTTGACTAAATATCATTGTTATCCTGACCAAGAAACAGTCCTGACCTCAAGCCTATCGAAAACTTGTGGCACCGTTTGAAAACTCTTGTCCGAATGAGGTACCCATGAAATAAAAAGGAATTAATTGAGGATAAATTGTTTCCTGGCATCACGTAATAACGAAGGAAGAGCTTAAAACCATTTTTATCTCAATGAAACAACGATATGAAGTTGTAATAAAAAAAAATATAGGCTGCCCCACTAAGCACTGATAACTCACTACTATTAGCAGTATCTAATGTATATCGATTATCATTGTAGCATAATTTCTTTTGCGTTCCAAATATTTGAATTTTGTTTTTTTTTGTATCGAATTTAGTATTAAATTATCTTTTAAATGATATAAAATACTTTGCATTTTGTGCAACGTAAAATTTTCTATGAACATACAAACTTAAAAAACAAAAATTTTAAAAAGTGTCCACAATTTTAGGGGCAGATATTCCATTTTTATTGTACATGTAGACACTTATACGAAACATACACACAAACCAAAATACCATTAATACAAACTTACCATCACTTAGCAGTTACAATAAACAGCGTGGAATTTTCATGAAAACGTGAGTATTTATACAGAGAGGCAACTGGAAGTTCAAAAACTCACATGACATCCGAAGACGCCTTTTCTGATTGGTCCAGATAATCGGATGGTAACGTCTCATGAAACTCTTTTTTAAAATAAACTGAGGTTTTAATTTCTTAGAGATAAAGTTACGATTACAATCCCGTTAACCAGTGGCCGCGGTAGCCTAGTGGTTAAGGTAACGGTCACGTGACTGGCATGTCATGAGTTCGAGCCTAGTACCACTGAAGGCACACAGTGAAGAGGAGGCCGATGTACGTTAAATATCTCAAGGCTCAAACATCCTCCCATTGTTGCGGTGTGGAAGTTAGGAGAAGGGGCGCCAGGTCAGGTGTCGTTCTCATCACTTGAACAGGGATCAAAATTACGAGGTCCGTCGTCAAAAGCCCTCGTGTAGCTGAATAGTGTGACGTTAATATTCACTCACTCATCCGTTAGAAGGGTAAGCTAACACTTAATTATTTACGGGAAAGTCCTGGAGGGTCAGTACCATTACAAATTAAAAACCACGTGGATTATAACAGACACAGACAGACACACACATATATATAAAGTCTGCAAAGTAAGCTTAACCCTATCTGACTGTCTTAAATCAATGACAGCTAGTGATAGTTTTCCATTTTGATCAGTCACGAATTCTTTGCTTTGTAGAATTTTCAATTTATCTCTACTTATTTTGTTTTATTATGATATTTACAACATGTTTTTTATGTGTATGTTTAAACTAAAATTCTATTCTACGAATCAATAGCTAAATAAATCTGTGATTGCATGGTAATGCATCTCGTTATCAGTGCTTCCATGCATTACCATGCATGTCAATGTTTAGGATGACTCTGTTATTATATCGTTTCATAATAGAACATTCTGGGTATCAGTGTATTTGGTGGATGTGCATGCAGCTTTATAGATCCTGTTATATATTATTCCTTATTCAATGACTATAAATGTATAACTTTTGTTATAATGGTCGCAAATTATGTGCTTACCAACGAAAACACGCTCACACTATCGATCATAATGTAATATATGGTATATTGAATAGTGAGCATTATCAATGTACCTGATAATGCTCACTATACAATAAGTCAATAAAGCCATCTAATGCATTGAAACTCAGACAATGAGCTTTCTTTCTACAAATGAGAACACATTTTAAACATAGGAAGTTTTGATTTGATTGATTTTTGGGAATGCCGCATTCTAAAGCAATGAGAGGGCTATGAGAAAACTCATCGTTGTGATAAAAGTAAATCCCTAAAAGTACAAATTGATATGACAAAGTAAAAAATAAAATAAAAAAGAAAGAAAACCGTATAAATATTAAATTTATTTTTGGAAGTAAAAATCTTGTGGCTCAATTCCTAATTTGACAGGAAAATAAATAATTTAAGAGGAAGCTGAAATCTATTAAGCATAGAAATTCAATTCAGGTAAGTAAGATGTTGCTCACTCTTTCTCTCTCTGTCTAATATAAATAACATTCTAATGCGTTTTGGGAGAAATCGTTTTTAAAGTAGTTAGAAGTGAGTAAAATAATTTACTAAAAATATAAATCATGAGCTGATTATATGAAAAAAAATACTAAAACGATAACGTTGAAAAAATTGAAATGGGATTCAAACTAAGCTTAAAATATAAGAATTCTGTTTCCTTGAGATTTTAGAATGAGCAAAACTCAATTAAAATGAGTGAGTGAGTGAATATTAACGTCGCACTATTTAGCTACACGAGGGCTTTTGGCGACGGACCACGTGATTTTGAACCATGTTCAAGTGACGCGGACGACACCTGAGCTGGCATCCTCCTCTCCTAACTACCACACCACACCAACAATTCAATAAATTAATAATTTTTCAAATATTTTGTTTTCGACTCTTCAAAATGCTCCCCCCTCTTAGAGTTATCACGCCTCCCTAAGGGGACGTGCCCCACAGTTTAAGAAACGCTGCACTAATACACTGTCAAATGAAGTTAATATCTTGTAATCTACAACCGTTTCTAAAATGCGACTTTGTTACATAGATACAAAAATAATACATCGCAAAAAAAAAAAAATTTGCAAATAAAATTTTTATGCATAATTTTATTTTTACCCAAATTTTCTTCTTAAATGATTATGTCCATTTGAGGCCAATCACCTAACGTTAACCTTGAGACAGACCTTGAATAGTATAGAAGATCAACATTAAATACGCCAATCGCAATTAAGTGATCTAGAATCAGTTACTACGGCTCAAACTGGTTTTATTTGAGCCATCCACAAATTAATTTTTGGAAATGCTTTTGGTGCAGCATATCTAATACATCATCAATACAATGCATCCGAACAATTACAGCTAGTAACGGAAGTTTGTCAATAAGCAGATGGCAAAAAAAAAAAAAAAAAAAAAAAAAAAAAAAACACAAGGTCCTTTTTTGACGTTAAACAAAAGAAAGAATTGCTTAGATTTCCTACAAAAGTGAGATGACTCATTTTTTTTGTTACTAACAACAAAAGATTTTTAGGTGTTTCAATACCCGGAAAAATGTTTTTATAAGTAGGGAGTTAGGCACTCGGTGAATATTATTTCCAGGATTTCCTTTAGACGGAAATTCTGCTCAAAGGAAGTGATTTCATAGAATTTTCCATTTTCGATGAAACTATTAATTGTCACCCTGGTTGTATAAACAGAGGCTGAAGTTATCGCTGGTCATAATCGTAGCTGGTATTTTCGAAAAAAAGAAAACAGTATAATCTAAAAGCTTTTGCTATCGCATCGTCAATCATCACGTAAAAAATAAATAATATACACAGAAACTTGCTCAACTGGTCAGCTATTTAAAAGACTCGTTTCGAGAGAGCGTCTGGTCAAAACCAATTATTTCAGAGGGAGTTTGTTGCATTCTGGAGAGCTTCAGTTAAATATATTTCGTGCACCAATCATGGAGATGTATGTGTATTTCCTTCTAACTCTTTCACTATTTGTTGCAGTGGGTAAGTTAATTTATCATTTTCCCTTCAAGGAGTCTTATAACGTCTTTTTCAAATTTTTGAGTAGCTATTATTTCGAATTGTATTATTTGCCATTATGCATTCATAGAAGCTTATTCTGTTTATTTTAAAAATGTGATTAATATTCATTTTTCCTTTTACAAATGTGTTATGCAATTCTTAATATTGATGTTGTTATATAAAAGACTGTGTTAGATCATCTTTAAATTTAAATAACCCATCAATCATTTACTGTTGAAAAACTTTCTTATATATATATATATATATATATATATATATATATATATAATGAATGCTACTCAATGAACATTGTCAGGAAAAATTATTTATTTTTTTATGTTTTATTGCTAAAGAATTCGCCTTTTGGAAGAATCTCAGGAACAATATTTCGTTGTTTATTAATCTGTTTTTAAAAAAATATAATGTTAAAGAAATTAAAATTTTACTATTTGTTTCATTGTTACATCCATCATCTACCCATAATTTTTCGTTAGCTTTATAATCGATTATAAGCATTCAAAAGCAAGTTGTTACAGGTTTCAAGATCAGTATAAATTAAAAATTCTCAATTTTTGAGTTATAATTTATTAATAATAATAGCATATTGAAGAAGTACTACTAAAAAAATGGAAAGCAGCTGAAGAATAATTGCTTTTATTTAATGGTATTTTCTTTACCAAGCAATTATTAAAGACTCTCAGAATTTGGTAGAAATAGTTTTTTTTTTAAAAAAAGAAAAATGACACAAATTCTAAAAGCGTTCAAGAGCTAAGATCTGTTTGAAAACAATTGGTAAAAGATGGGCAGAAGCTGATCAATATTTAAAGAGAAAAAGATGGGAATAGTGCATTTATATATAAGAAATTACCTGATAATTTTTAATAAACACAAATACAGTCACTTTTACTATGATTGGCTTAACTCTAGGTTTTATTTTCCCGACACTGTAAGGACATATAGTACACCCAATAACAAAGGACATAGCAAGAGAGGAAAAAACAAAAGAAATATGGTTATAATTCAAACATACATTCACATTTTTTACCGAACATTATTCAATAATTTCAATCAACACATTTTAAAAATTTTTCTTAAATGTAACCTAAATTAATGCATTTATTTTGCAAATCCTATTTAAATATTAACTACGGGCATACATAAAGTATTAATTCATTTTACGATAAATCGCTAAATTTATGCTTAAAACGATCGTTAACACGGCAAAACATCTCTCAAATGATTTCAACCTCTTCACTAATTCTGAAAATGCAAAAAAATGTGCTCAAAATAGACCCTTGCAGGCTATGCGTTGGGATTCAACCAGTTTGCACCGGTTCTGCAGAATCAAAACTGAACCCTTAATCGATTTCAGTTATTTAAAGAGTACTTGTGATTAGCGATTTCTCTCAAAACTAATTTCTTAATACTGAAATTCTCTTCAAAGAAACGAACCACCACTCGTTAAGCTATTTCACTTCAACCACACACACATACATTACATGAAAACAATTTGAAAATAAATATACTTATGATTAATTTTAAATTTAATTGCAGTTGGTACAAAGGAAACACTTTTTAATTAACAACTCAAAAATGAACAGATATATTTAAGAAATTGGAAAAATACAACAACTATACATTTGATGCGTTCAAAAGGCAATGTTTAATGTTGCAGGATTACGCGTGTTGTTTGTACAGGTTTTACATGATTCTGTATTGCTACTGCAAATAAATAAATAATTCACAATCCGACTTTTTTTTTTATACAAAGGATTTTTTTTCTTAGAGCTTTTATTTATTTATAGTTACTTTCTACCAATAAAACTAAACATTTAAAACGTTATATGTACTTTCATTTTAAAAATAGTAAATCTTTAAATACAAAAAGAGCATATTTTACTTTTATTAAAAATGGTTTAAGTTATCTTTTTTTCCATAATTAATTCTACAGGTAATAATTATCACAATATTCAGTATTCTAAGGCATGCATTATTTTTGTCTGATTTAATTTCATTGTCATGGCTGAATTTAGATTATGGAATTGTGTAAAGATACGTACTTTTCCAAGTTTTTACCTTAATGAATATTATTACATTAAAGTGATATTCTTGAATCCTTCAACAAACTTTTATCACATTCTTTATTATTCACGGGTTCGTAAATGAGTTCTCATTTGAATAATATGTTTCTGGTGTTTTTCTGTATCATCATGCTATTGGAATGTTTAAATAATGGGAAGATGCAAAATTGTTTGTACCCAAAATGTTAAACTATCAATAACATGATGGTGTTAGTACATTTAAAGTTAGAAATATAGTATTTTTTGTTATTCAAGATGGATAATATATATGTATATGTATATGTATATATATATATATATATATATATATATATATATATATATATATATATATATATATATATATATATATATATTTCGTATACCATAAATACTACGCTGGGCGTATAGAATTAAGTGAAACAAGCAAAATAATAGTATATATTTGTGTCCTTACACACAATACCTACATCTCTCAAAAAGTATAGAATCGTTTTTTTTAATTTGAAGATTAACAAAATTTGAAATTGATTTGTTAATTAAAATGTTTATTTGGGTGATAAATAGTGGAAATTAATAAAAGAAAAAAAATTAAAATAATAATTTTTGAATTGGTGAACTTTGGCAGATTACTTACTGTATATAATCAAAGAAACAACAATTGTGCAAGCATAGCATAACTATCCGTTCTAAAATTGATTTATATATGTTGTAAGTTGACTGTGTATCACTTTTATCTTAAAAAATACATTTATTAAAACACATCTTAAGCAAAAAACACAATTTTTCAATTGAGGTCGTGTCAAAAGTTATTTATTTATTCTAGCCCTAAGATTAAAACTCTCGTTGACATAATTTTCTCCTTCAGTCTCTTTCTATTGGTGCTTTAATGAAAATGATGTTTTTGAAACTTACAGAAAACCTAATAAACCAGAATTCCATTCAATGCAAAAAAGAAAGTGTTTTAGCCTTAGAAATAATCTTTGTCTTCCTCCACATTCTTCTGGGATATAATTTAAAATACCTGAACAACTATGATGTTTTTCGATACGTACTATTAATTTACTCTCTCCCTATATATATATATATATATATATATATATATATATATATATATATATATATATATATACACTGGTGTGCAAAAATTAAGGACGAAGTCGAAAAATTAGCATATCAGCTGAACGAAGAGGCAGAGCGGACAGAAAGACCAATCAGGAGATTAAGTAAGGTGATGTACGGTAGCACATGCGCAGATATGCAGGTAGACGTAATGGGGGAGTGTCTGAGTAGTATAAAGCATGTTGTCGGTGTAAGATCAGTATTTCTGGCAAAGAGATTGCACGCCGTATAGCAGTTAAAATCACACCAAGTTGCTGCCTCAGCGAGAAAAGGCGAATAATCCATCTGTTAGACGACATCTGGATGCTTTTACCCGAGGTCGAATCATTGGGAAGTTGGAGGAAGGCCGCAGTGTGAGAAGTGGGGCTGCAGAGTTCGGAATTGCTCACAGCATCGTTTCACGACTTTGGAGACAATTTCAAACTACAGGAACAGCTATCCGAGGGTTCAGTAGTGGTCGTCCACGAGGAACCACACCCGCAGATGACCGGTACATTGTTTTACAGGCCAGAAGAAACAGGCGGCAGACAGCGGGAGAAATCGCTAGACACACGACACAGGCGACTGGACAACCGATATCGAGTTTTACCGTGGCCAGAAGACTGCACGGTGGTGGTCTGTTTGCACGACGCCCTGTACGGTGTGTACCTTTAACGCCTGCCCATCGGAGAAGGCGTTCTCTGTGGTGCCGGGAACACCGGAATTGGAGAGACAATGAATGGGGACGAATACTCTTTACAGATGACAGCAGATTCAGTTTGAGTAGCGATTCTCCTCGCATACTCATCTGGAGAGAGCGGGGAAGCCGCAATCATCCCTCGAACATCATTGAAAGGGACAGGTATGGAGGTCGCGGTGTTCTCGTTTGGGGAGGCATCATGCTTGGTAGTCGTACAGACCTTCACATCTTCGACGCAGGTTCAGTCAACGGGACCCGTTATTGTAACGAGATTCTTCTTCCATATGTGCGTCTTTTTAGAGGCGCTATGGGTCTGCAGTTCCTTTTCATGGACGACAATGCACCGTGTCATCGCACAGTAGCTGCCGAACAGCTCTTAGAGAGTGAGGATATTGAACGTATGGATTGGCCGGCATGATCTCCGGATCTCAATCCCATCGAGCATGTATGGGATTATTTTCTAGGCAGACGCTTGGCAGCTCGTACCTTACCACCAGTAACGATTCGGGAGCTTCGATTGGCGCTGCAAGACGAATGGGCAGCAATGCCTCAACAACTCATTGACACCCTCATTCTCAGCATGGGCAGACGCTGTGAAACCTGCCTAGCAGTCAGGGGAGATCATATCCCCTACTTTAGACAGGATGTTTCTGGCTGGACACCCATCACAGGGATGTTTCGGCCTTCAGTCGCATTGCCCTCTATGCTACTTTTTCAATCAAGTTTCTTTTTATCCCTCTGATTTCTCTTTTAGTAAGTGTTGCTTACATTACACATGTCTTTACGTATTGGGGATCTTACGGTATTAAATGTGTTGATTTGGAAAGCTTTTGTACAAAGTTATATTGAAAAACCCGTCTCGTCCTTCATTTTTGCACACCAGTGTATATCTTGTTCAAATTTTCAATCGTTAATAAAATACTTTCTATTCATCCATTAGAGTTCAAAAACATTTTTTTAAACTTATAGTGAATGACACTTGATGTTAATACAGTTTTTCAAATGTTAATTAATTAATTAATCCATAATGAGTAACAAAAATAATAGTCCAACACCATATATAAAAAGTAAAATAGCTCGTTGTGTTCCTGTAGTGCAATGGATAACGCGTTGGACTTTTAATCTGAAGGTCGTCGGATTGAATCCCATCTGGGATGGCTTAATTTCTGATGATGTTGTTTCTCTTTTTTTACTATACTATTTTATTAGAATAATTAAATTCAATTAATGAATAAATAGTAACAAGCAAAAATAATAGTCCAACACCATATACAGAAAAGAAAATGGAAAATCGCTTTCTATTTTGTCATTTAATGTTGTGATTCTGTTATATATGTATATACAAATTTATATTAATTGTAACTATTTAATAAAAGTAACTATAAAATAAAATTTTTCTATGTTTACCTAAGTAGGAGAAATGACTAAAAAAATTTTTTTATATTATTTGTTTTCAATGTAAGTGGTGTTAGAAAAGGTGGTACTATTTCATGTACTTAAATATAATAAGGAGTAATTACGTCTTTTCTTTCTTTTTTCCAACCCAATATATGACAATTAAAATTAGACTGATTATAACTTTTATAGAAAATATTCTTCTTTCTGCTCAAGCATGGAATTTTTACTAAATAGAATCTTAAATCCTCTTGCATTTTTATTAAATAACTTTTTAATTCTCTTTAACCTTTATTTTTCTCTATAATACAGATATTTTTTTAACTTACTCTAACATTATATTTAAATCTATTCTTCATGGTTTTACTAGTTATATCCTTACAAAATTCAAACAGCCTCATATTATTGAATTGGCAACTGCAGATATTTAAAATGGTTATAATATTTAAAGATATTCTGTGAGGATTAACTGAAGTTAACGATGGGATAAATATGTTCCGGTTCACCTTATGAAAATTGTTACAAATTAGCCTTGCTGAAGGAGCACTGACTACATTTTCTGGTTAATAACCTTTCCAACCACATGATATACATTAAATTTGAGTTGGAAAAGGTGTCTGCTACGTACAATGGATTTACATAGTTATTAACAACGTTCATAGAGAAAACACCCGATAGAGTAAACATCAAGTTATCTTTCCAAAAACCTTTTTCATAACATATTTAAGTCCTTGGATAGAGTATTTTGGCTGTGAATCAGGTGGGAGAAGATTTAAAATGAGGTAATAAGAGATTTTGAAGGGAATTCTCAGTTCTAATGAAAAAAATTTTTAAAAAGGCAATTGCAGAACATTTTTACAATGGAAGCATGTCATAATCTATTTATTAGTCAGGAAAGTAATACAATACCATAGCAGAGTTTAACAGAGAAAAGGAAAATTTGAACAATTAAGGAATTAATTCTTGTAGATGATGGAGTAAGTGTTTTGGTATTACTTTCTGGAATCACCTAAAAAGACATGCCTTTATCTCATAGTCAATGACGATACAAACACAATTTAATCTACACTGTGTATCTACAGAAGTTTTGATGGTCCATGATCCAACAATGTGTAAGATTTCCGAAACTATTTCAGACTGCTAGAATTGATTCAAAAATTTTTACGTCTCTGTTTTCTTTGCTAAGACGTCGACTTCATAATTGTATTAGATTAGTGATGCGCCGATATTATAATTAAAAATATTGAGAATTTATGAGTTAATATACATGTTTTCTGATAAATATAAATGTAATGCAATATTATTTTCCTCAGCAAAAATTATATGTTTTGACTTATAAACATTTCTTTTACTTCAATTGTAATAATAAAAGCCGAGCACTACCCTAAATATGAGATAGCTTATTTATAAATATATCATGGAAATGTGAAAATACGTTTATCGCTTAACTAATTATTTTGTTAATATGAAAGATTAAAAAAGATTTTTTTTGCGTATGAACTCAATGTTATTCTTTGATTAAATATCAGTGCTGATATACATGGATTTTATTTCGGTTTTTCAGGTATTGCTGATAATCCCAAAGTTACATGCATCCATCAGAAGTTCAGCAATGATGTAAGTATCAAAACAGTCTTATTTTTACATGAAAAGGTGTAAAAATGTTTTAAAAATTTTTAAAATTATATTACTTTAATATGAATGGTTTGTAAAAAATTGATGACATGAGAAATAATGTATTTACCAATAGAAATCGTTATGCTATGGTACACGGATTTAAATAATTTTTCAGCTTAAAATGAAGTAATTAAATAATAAAGATAATTAAATTTATAAATAGAGTCTGGTGGTCGAGTAGTAGCGTATCGCACTTCCCCTCCTCAGGTCCTGGTTCTGTTCTCGGGCTGGGCAAGGTTGACTCAATCTTTCATCCCCATGGGTCGATAAATGAGTACCAAGCTAGCTTGGGGACTTAAACACGGAGGATCTCGCTTCAGGCTGACCACCTGATCGAGAAATCTGCTCATGCATGCACCTCAGAGCCCAATGGTCACGAACACTGGGATAGGTACAGTAGGCCCTGGCTCTCTTGGGTTGTTGCACCACTGGGTTTGAGTTTGAACTAAATTTAAATATATTGCAAAACTTAACTTCAATTTCATAATGATAATCATTAATTAGCAAAGTTACATTTATGCCAAGAGTAATATTAAGTTTGTGAATAAGGATTTTAAAAACTATATTAATTCGGTTAAAAGTTTCTTTTAAATTAACTAACTGTCCATGCTTACCAAGCAATATAATTCTTTTTTCTTAAAACATTTCTAATTACTTGTTGATTAATGCATTTTGTAAATTTAATTCAACTTTAGAAAATTAAACATGTGATAAGAGGCTCAATTGCGACATGTATGGTCCCTGTATCTTCATATTTTTTACCCTTACCCTTATTCACAGGATGTTTTCGCATTCCTTTAGATGGGTGCGTCCTCACCCCCTTGGGTCGTCGGACCCATAAAGTTTTTAATTGTAACTTTCCGTGGTAACGCTCACCCAATCAAAGAATTAACAGCAATGGCTGAAAATAGTGCCGCTCTGGAATACTGGTGTGAAGTGGCGGGGTTTATATTGGGACGCAAATACAAAATTTTCAGGGGCAACGAGATGAAATTCAAGGTGTAACTCAGACACTGAATATTCGCGACCAACACTGATGAAACCAGGAGCCTCTTCTCACCATCCTTTATTCTCTCAGGAAAGTGGTTTATTTTCTTGTAAATTATCTTAATGACAATAATAAGCTTAATGTTTTCTTAGCCCTGTTGAGTTTTATCTCATAGTAACTTAAGTTTTGATTTTGTTTAAATTACGTCATGATGCGAATGTAATGCTAAATTGGATTTGGGTTTAAGTTAACTATTAGCTGTTTAAAGGAGCTTCACATCACATGTAAATTGTAATATAATTTTCAAAAAAATTATTTTCGTAAAAGAAATGTACCGTTATTTTATATAGCTCTACATGAAATACAGAAATATCAAAAAGCATAGTTGCGATGAAATATGGTCTTGAATAATTTATTATATTTTTTGCAGTTGGGTGAACCTTACACAAGTTGCCATCAACGTTCTGGTGCTCTCCCTATCCCCAGGATTAAACAAGTGCGTATTGTAAAATCTTCAGTTAACCTGCACTGAAATAGTATCATTGTAAAATTAAATATTACTTGTAATTAATATTGTAAAATGTTAAATATTACTTGCTTTTTTTAAAAAAATTTCTTTCAAAAATTTGTCTAAATAATTATTAAGGCTATTGTATGTTAAATGGTTTTCAAGAAAACGTTTTTGAATTCTTTGTTCCTTTTTCAAAATTTTGTAATTAATTTACTTTTCGTGAAGCATTTAAAGTTATGAAAATATATCTTTATATTTGAGCTGTACACCATTTATAAAACTCAAATTTAAAATTAAATTTGACATTCTCTGAAAGTACGTATTATTAAAGTATATGTATACAAGTATATATATATATATATATATATATATATATATATATATATATATATATATATATATATATATATATATATATATATATATATATATATATTAAAATAAAATAAAATATTAAGTGAGAAAGTTGAATAACCTACAAGGCCAAAGAAAAAAGAAATTGGATTCCAAGACACACATAACAATTGAAAGTACAGAAAGAGTCTTTGGACTAAAATGACGGTTTATTATGATTTCTAAAGCTGTCGCTGAAATACGCCAGCTAATATATATATACATAAACATTTGCATTTGGGTCCAGAATCTAGCAATAACTTGTTTATTCTACTCACTCAGATTTATTTAGCATGGGCTCTGTATTTTTGAATGCAATTTGTATGTAAGTTACCTTTTTCTTGTAATGGATTTAATATTCTATCCATTATTTTCAATGAGTTTTTGCTCAGTATTATTAACATAAAGGGGGAAGGTTGGCTGGCTACAAAACATCTTCAACCCCACTTTTATGTAAATTATTTTACATATAAGAGCTGTCCTAAGTCAGCAATGTTTATAATACTGTAGCATCCATATTTTTATATTTTTAATTTCTCATAAATCCTTCCTAAAATCTTATGTCTGGTTCATCTTACAATTTCGTTTTTTTTTCAGTTTTGATTATTGAATATTCATCTCTCTTTAGTAGAGAATTTTGACAATATATATATATATATATATAAATGTTTAACCTGCAAACATGTTTAACCTGCAAACATGATTAACCTGCAAAACATGTTTAAACCTGAAATCCTGGTTCCTAAGGCCAGGAGTTTGTCATTATACTACTGTGCCTACTTCCTATTTATAGTTATCTTAGGTTTATAACTATCTGCTTATTTTTATATTTTCGTTTATATATTTGTGTATAGATATATATATTTATATATTGGATTTTTTATTTTGGATTATATATATATATATATATATATATATATATATATATATAAAGGGTGTTTTTTTAGAGGTATAGAACTTTAAATTGCAATAGAACAACGATGTATTATTCGATTGACATGAATTTTTTTTATTCGAAAGATAATCTTGTGGCATTACATTTTAAATATGATTTCTGGTATATGACTGCCATGGCTGGCTCGGATGTAGTCTAATCTGGACGTCCAATTTTCGATGACTTTTTCCAACATTTGTGGCCGTATATCGGCAATAACACGTCGAATGTTGTCTTCCAGATGGTCAAGCGTTTGTGGCTTATCCGCATAGACCAATGACTTTACATAGCCCCACAGAAAATAGTTTAGCGGTGTTAAATCACAAGATCTTGGAGGCCAATTCACAGATCCAAAACGTGAAATTAGGCGGTCACCAAACGTGTCTTTCAATAAATCGATTGTGGCACGAGCTGTGTGACATGTTGCACCGGCTTGTTGGAACCACAGCTCCTGGACATCATGATTGTTCAATTCAGGAATGAAAAAGTTAGTAATCATGGCTCTATACCTATCACCATTGACTGTAACGTTGTGGCCTTCATCGTTTTTGAAGAAGGATTCCACCAGCCCATAAAGCGCACCAAACAGTCAGTTTTTCTGGATGTAACATTGTTTCGACATACACTTGTGGATTAGTTTCACTCCAAATGCGGCAGTTTTGTTTGTTGACGTAGCCATTCAACCAGAAGTGCGCTTCATCGCTTAACAAAATTCGCTTATGAAAATCGGGAACAACGGTAATCTCGTTTTGGGCCCATTCGACGAATCTACGCCTTGCTTGATGTTCGTTTGATGAATTGCCAAACCAAACTGAGAATAAATCACTTGACAGCTGTTAAATCGGTCGCCATCTTGGAAAGTAATGCCAACTTAAACTTCTATACCTGAAAAAAAAACACTCTTTAGTTAAAAATCTACTATAGAGAGATGAATCATCAATAAAACCAGTAAACAGAAGCAAAAAAAATCCGAAATTATAATATAAACCAGACATAGGTTTTTTGAAATGATATATATTATATATTATAAAAATAATAGAATTTAAAATTATGTATGAATGCTGCAGTATTATAAACATTGTATATATATATACACTGCTGGACAATCGCTAAGGACGGATAACACTATCATCCATAGCAACCACAAAATGAAAGGAAGCAAAATGTGGAAAATTAGAATAAGTGCGGGATATTAGTAAGAAGTATGAGTATGCAAATTTTTTCCCACGTCTGTTCATCTCGTGATAGCGTTCATAAGAGCTTTAAAGGTTTTGACGCGTGTGGACAGTTGTTGTTTCAAGTCTAAGTTTTACAGGAAAGATTTAATAGACGAACTTAAAATTTTTGGCATGTCTTTCCGACATCACATAGATGATTTTATGCGTGGCCGAATTATTGGAAAGATCGAAGAAGGGGGAAAAATAACAGATGTTGCCAGGGCGTTCGACATCGTTCACAGCGTTCTTTCACGGCTGTGGAAGTCATTTAAAACTACTGGAATGTGTAGTAGACGGCACGAGGGAGGTCGTGTTAAAAGTACGATGCCTGCAGAAGACAGATATATCGTAATATCAGTAAAAAGGAACAGGCGCACCACAGCTTAGCAGGTGGCAAATCAGTTTCTTGCTGCCTCAGGAAAGCAGATCTCCCGAAAAACTGTTGCCAGACGTTTGAGGGGAGGAGGACTATACGCACGCAGACCTGTTGTGTGTGTCCCATTGACCAGACAGCACCGTACTGCCCGTTTGAAATGGTGTCGTGAGCATCATAATTGGACTGAACAGGACTGGGCATGCGTACTATTCTCAGATGAGAGTAGGTTCAGTCTGTCTTCGGATTGTAGACGCCAACTGATCTGGCGCGAGAGTGGTACTGCTTATCGTCCAGAAAATATACAGGAAAAGGACCGATATCCGACATGCAGTATCATGGTGTGGGCCGGCATCATGATCAATGGCCGCACGCGCCTACATGTGGTTGCGAATGGGACTAAGACGGGCCAATGATACATTGATGAAGTTCTACTTCCTCATATTCGTCTTTTCCGTGGTGCTGTCAGTGCTAAATTTGTTTTTATGGACGACAACGCAACATGTCATCGAACACTCGCTGTTCAGGATTGTCTAGACAGCGAGGGTATTCAACGTCTCGTATGGCCAGCGGGTTCTCCAGATCTAAACCCCATAGAAAATGTGTGGGATGCTTTGGGGAGGCAAGTTGCTGGTCGAAACTATCCTCCGACAAACAAGAACACCCTCATCCGTGCACTCACAGAGGAATGGGATAAATTGCCTCAACAGCTGCTGGATAATGTTGTGCAAAGTATGGTACGACGTGTGGAATGTTGCATCACACTCCACGGTGGACAAATCCCGTACTGATACCTTTCTTTAAGGTGCCTGTTGACTTTTAGATGCATTGTTCCATTTCTACGTACGCAGATCAGATGAACATTTTTTTTTCTTTCAGATGTTTCACAGCTTTTGTACTTTCCAGAACAATAAATATTCTTTATTCTAATGTCTGAACAGTGTGGCAACTATATTTTATCCTACTAGGCCTCATGTCTAGCTTAATGTTATGCTACATAGCAATTTGTGATCCGTTCTTAGCAATTGTCCAGCAGTGTATAACAATTACACTTAATATTAAGTTCAAATTTTATATATATTTCTTTAAAACTTAATTAAATTACAAATACCATTTTTTAAAATGCCAATCTCATTTTATTTCCGGCGTTAAATTGATATATTTATGCAGGCTTCCTAGAAAAAGCATATTTTAATAGCTTAAAAGTACCTTCCTAAACTACTGTCTCTGGAACCAAATATTTTCTCCTAAAACCACCTCCACAATTTCTATAAGTAACTATCATTTCCTTTCATTTTTTCTCGCGTGATTATTACAACTCTAATATTCTTTCCAGTGCAATTCCCTAGCTGAAAGAAAGTTGGGATTCAGCCCTCTGTTTTTTGAATTTATGTAATGTTGAACATCACATTTATTTCTGTAGCATTGTATCCATGTATAGTCAGGTTTTGAAAAACCATTTGAAGATGTCTCAACGTTAAATGAAATAATCAATATCGTAATAGAATTCTTTAATCAACAATAAATTAACATCTAAAACTCTTTCTTATCTAACTATCAAAATGATACAAAACATTCTGAGACATAATTTTAGATTCAGCTTTGGTGGATAGTTTGATTTTTCTTCTTGCAAATTGAAGAAAATTCTGTTCCAATGATCTGTACTAAGAGCACATCTTTTCACCCATCCCAAATGATCGTCGATGTTTACTTTTTGAAAAGAAAACATTTTTTTTCTGAAAAATTTAAAATTTAAATAAATGCTAACAGATTATAACGTAAAGAAAACAACGATTTTCTACAGATATGCTATAGATGTGCATATATAAAGTCTATCTAAATAATGCTTCCTTAAGCTATTTTTTAATTATAAGTATAACAATAAATAGTTACTTTGATATTTTTTACATGATATTTTATATAACTAAAATTCCATTACGGATTTAATTTATAAATTATAAAGATAACCAGAAATCTTATAATTGAAAGGATATTTGAGTTCTAATTTCATACTTTGTTTCACTCTTGAATATGGTTGTTCCGAACAATGATATGTGCATCCGAACAATGATAGCATGAATAATGCATTATTGTGTAGAGAGGAATTTTTTTTTTGTTTTTTGCGAGGGCTATGGTTTATAAATGCCCAACAAAGACACGAAATTAAATTTAAATTTATCTTTAAACTGAGTATCGAATAACTCTATATATTCCCTTCGAAAAATGACTAGTAGAATTTGGCATCGACACAAATCCAAATGTCATGTCATATGTATAACTATAGACGAACTGTACGTTCTACTTGACTACGCACATAGTCAAATAATCGCCATGTTAAGTATAAATCATCAGAGTGGACTATTGATACTTCACTTCATGCTCGTTTCTTGGAATCCACTGATAATTGTTTAGGTCATGATTTGAACTTCCATGTTCTAGAGTCAGTTATATTGAAAAGTGGTTGAGTGCTAGTATATCGCGCTTCCAAGCCACAGGTCCGGGGTACAAATCCCAGGCTGGGCAAGGTCAACTCAGCCTTTTATCTCTTCGGTCGGTTAATAAATGAATACCAAGCCTGCTTGGGATCTGAACATTGAGGGTTATCGCATCAGACTAACCACTTGGCCGAAACTTCTGCAAGTGCACCACTGTGCCTAAGGTTACGTAAACTGAGATAGGCACAGTAGGCCTTGGTCCTCATGGGCTGTTGCGCCGCTGAGTTCAGATCATATTGAAAATGTTTTCTTTTCTTTTTTAACTCATTTTATGAACAAAAAAATCGACTTTTGAAAATACATCAAAAACTTGAGTCATAATTTTTTTAAGATTAATGTATGAAACTTATTTTTGACAAACCTCGTAAAAATGATTTCATATAAAGAAAAATATGCTATAAATGTATGAAAATAGTTTTTTAATCTCCCAAAACTTCGGAATAGGAAATGAATTTATTGCTTTCTCATGGAAGAAAATGGGGCACTGAGTTTTTAGATAGGATCCAGAAGGAGTTTATTTTGTAACTCACATGATAGAAAATATATGTGTAATTTTATGCAAAACCTGCAGAAATAAAAATTATTCTTACTTCAAAATACTTCAGAAAGTTATAATTTTATTACAAAATTTTCCTTTCACAATAAATTCCTCTTTCTTATGCTGATCTTTTTTATGAGATTTCAAAAAAAAAAAAAAAAAAGTTGTGTAATTTTCAATTCACCTAAAAATTTCTTGGTCAAACATTCATATACAGGCTTGCTTAGGAGTCTTCCATACAAACAAATTCCAAAAATCATGGTAAAGTATTAAGCCCACTATATTTGTTTCACTAACGCGTAAAATTAATGAAAAATTAATTCGAGAAAGTTTTAATAGTAAATTTGAAAGTCATTTTCTTTTTAATCACCCTAATTCTTAAAGTTTTTTATATACAATGGGAGCTGCAAATCTGTATATCTGATTATATATCTCTCGTGAACTATATAAACAGTTAGTTTAGTCAACATTAGTCAACATTGTAAAAGTTTAATTATAGATTATATTATTAGAAATAAAAGAACTGCGAGAAAACGAGAATGAAATTTATGAAAATTCATCATGTTTACCCATAAAATCTACTACAGAGACAATCTTTTCTGATGACAAAAGTGATTCAGAATAAGTTTCCTTAACGGGAAAAACCATCAGATATCTATAAGTATTACAAAATGTTAAGTAGTTCCAATTATTTCTCAATACAATAAAATGAGTTTAAGTTTGAATGCAAATATAGTTTAAGCTTTTTTTTTGGTATGAACTTATCTAATATTTTACAAAAAATTTAACAAGCTGTTTACACTCATGGACAAAAAAATTGGAGTACCAAGAAGGAGTCGTCAAAATGAAGCGAAATTTTACATACATAATGACTGCTTTGATATAAGTAAATGATTAGAAAATCAAAGAAAAAGGAAAATTTATCTCAGAGAAAAGGGCAAAAGAACGGAGAATTTAAAACCCTGCTGAACCACCTCTAGCTCGAATGCACGTGCGATACGATCGGGCATTTAGGCATACAAGTTTTGCATGATATCTTGAGACATTTCGTTCCATATTTGTTGTAACCTTACCTCTCGTTCTTTCAAACTCGTGGGACTCCCAACTCAACGTCCCAAATGATCCCAGATATTCCCAATTGGAGACAAATCTGGGGATCGGGCAGGCCAAGGAAGGGTAGTAACAGTGCGGAGATAGTCTTGTGACACCCTTGAGTGTGAGGCCGAGCATTGTCTTGTTGAAAAATGGCTTCTAGGAGCCGTTGTATGAGTGGCAACACATGTGGTTGCAGAATGTCATGAACACACCGCTACTCATAGTGCCACGGATCAATATTAGGGGTGACCGTGTAATGTATGCAATGGCACCCCATACCATCACAGCTGTGGGAGTGGTGTGTCACTGTAAAGCAAAGGCAGGATTGAGGGGCATCACGGGATTTCCACACACGAACACGATTGTCATCACTGCTGCGATTGAATCTGGATTCGTAGCTAAAGACGACCTGGTTCCATTCCGCTGCAGTCCAATTTCCTCGTGTGCGGTACTACTCCAAGCAGATCCATCGATGGGTGGGCATCAAGGGCAGCACACATAATGGGCTTCGCGATCCCAAATGTCCTTCATCATCCAGGCTACTTCGTAGGGTTCGAGAAGACACAGGGGGCTCTAATGAAGGTGCTACCTGTGCCTAGATGGCGGTCGATGAATCAGTTGGCTGTACGCGTGCATTTCTTACGATGTGGTGGTCTTCTCAACGACTGGTCTATCGAGGGCGTCCTGAGCCTTGTCTTCGTGTAAATGACATCTCTCGGATCCACTGGTCCCAACACCTCCTCACAACACAATCAGAGCGGCCTAACTGACGAGCTACTTGCCTAGCTAACCACCCAGCTTCCATCATGCCGATGATTCTCCCCCTCTCAAACTGCTACAGCTGCTCATATTGTCTTCGAAAACGGCGTAATGGCATGTATACCTCAGCTCTTCCTTTGTAAATGATTCAGCACACTCAAACAAGCTTTAGTTACCTGTTTCATACTCCACCGAGAACGACGCTAAACGCTTTCTATCTGCTATACGTAATGCGCAATCACGCTGCATTTATAATCATTTGCATATCTCTCCGACATGTACCTTCATGCCAAGTTTCGTGACGATCCCGCAATTATTTCTTGTTGCGCTAATTTTTTTTGGCCATGAGTGTATTTTTGATAATTTTTGCAAACCTGGTTTTAAGTTAGATTTAATTCGTTGCTCTAGTTTCATGTAATTTAAGAAAATTTCAAAACTTATCCTTAAATTTTCAAGGAAAATAAAATTTGTATTTGATTTTTTTTTATGCATTGTTCTGCAGAAATTATTAATCACATAAAATAAGACCCTACAATACATCAGCATAAATCCATAAATTTTTATGCCTGCATTTTTTTTTATTTCAGTGCTATCAAGAAGTATTGAAGCAAAAGCAAATCGTATGTACTTTTCTGTTTCCGTAATTTGAGTACAATTACACATTAAAATTTTTTTACTTTTTCATTTTCATTCAGATTTATTATTTAACGATTCTTAATAATTAGGTTAAAGTAGCAAACAATGGGCAGATGACGGTTGATCGTTCTAAATTCACACAAGAAGGATCCACTACCAGCAGAACTAAAGTTGGAAAGGCCATGCAGACTTGTTCCAACAACGGCGATGATAGAATGTACCAAGAGGTAATATTTTTTAAAAAATTATGTTCTGTTATTAAGTAATAATTGGGATTTCTATTAATGAAAATATACTCTTGAATTTCTTTTCCAATCAAAGCAAAGCTCATATTAAAATTGAGTAACTTTAGAATTACTTGTTGATAAACGCCTTAATTAAGTCAGTCGTGTGTTAGCCATTTTTCTTCGGACACCTTCGTACTATTTTTTTAATACGGCTTCTTTCTTTGAAGGTTTTAAGACCAAATGATTTTGATAACACAGACATTTTCTCTACCTTCCATTTTTTTGCTTCTTTCATCCAGAACCATTGTATGACATAGATCTATAGAAATGTTTAACATGCTGAAACTTAAGACATTTTTTTAAGTCTGAAAAAAATTAATATAGATTTTACATAAATTTGATTATTTTTTTTATTTGCATTTATTTATTGGTTAGTCGGAGTGATGAAAAAGATTTGACAAATGCTTTGATTTCTGGGAACAACATTTTACTTACACTAAGCAAACATTTACTATTAAAACATTCAACACCAACAGAAGATATTTTACTTAGTATTATAAGTAGATGAATAAATTTTCTACATGTCAAAATCAAAGGATGACTTGGGCCAAATAAGCAAGGGCCGCAAACAAAATCAAATTTCATAGAAACGTAGGTTTATTTCGAATAATACACTATAATAAACATATATAAAAAAGAACAAGAAAATTTAATATTTGCGTCCTTACACTTGACATCTTTTCTCTGCTACCGTCTTTCCTATTTCGAGAGAAATTTTGATAATCTCTAAAACATTATTTTGTGCCAATATACTGAACGGGCAGCAAAAATGCTGGTTGTGTGCCACATCGACCCGCGGGCCGCGAGTTCAACACCCCTGTTCCACATGTATCCAATTTTTGACGAATTGAAATGTTTTTTCCAAGAAATAGAAGTTCTAACTGATTCATGTTAGGGAATTTCAAGAGATGATTCAAAATAGCTTTTCTGTTTCTCTAAACCTGATGAATCATCGATGATGACTGAAATATAATTTTTTTAAGTGTTTGTGAGAAAAGAGAGGAAATTATAAGGTGTCATTTTCATCGACTGCTAGTCAAGATAAGAATGCATCGAAAAAAGTGTCCTTGTCAGTAACATCGTTAACAATATACTTAGATATAAAATTTTTTCTGAATCATGATATCTTACACTTCACATTGTTTCCGGTTGTAAAGAAAGAGATGTATGTAGGCGGAGGAACAGATGTTCAACCTCAAGAAGAAAATGGGACATTTTTAATAATTTTCGTAATTCTCATCTCGGAGCTGGAAATTAAATCATATTAATGATAAACATTTAAGTATTTTCGTGTTAATTGATTAATAAATAAATTAATATGCAGTATTATTTAAATAATTATTTTTTCATTGAGGATGCGTAATTTTGCTTTATTGAATTCTTATCAATAAATAAATATTTTCAAATTTAATTAAATTCTGCTCCAAAGTTTGAGTTAAGTGGGTTTAAAAATGGAACCCCATTGTTCTTAGTAAATTTTGTAACTATAATGGTATAAAATTGCTACTAATACTTTTCAAGACGGCCGCGGTATATGCATGAGATCGTGGCTAGCGTGTTATGAGTTCCATATGGTAATTTTCATGCAATTATCTAATGCAGTTTATAAAATAATCAAGTCTGAAATTCTGATGTCGATGAATACACCTTTTAAATAGAGATGGCGATCTGAAATCGATTAATCGAAAAATCGATTTCTCGGGGGGATCGATATGTAACCCTGAATCAATTCAGTGAATCGATATTTCATCTTAGAAAATTCACATTCATTTATGGTAAGAACCATAAAAATTGTAAAAAGGGATCTCTAAGGCATATTTAATAAAAACGAAGAATTTAAACACTAATTATCGCAGGTAGTTGTGCACCTGAAGTATGATCCTATACTTTAATGGCAAGAACAAAAAAAAAACTACTTAACATCACGTTCACTCAATAGCCACGATGTATATGAACATCGTGGGATCATCTGTTCCTTGTGAGCGTCTTTTTTCGATTGCCGGCAACATCGCACAAGTGATGAGCTAAACCCCCAGTAGACTTGACAGACTGTTATTTTTAAAAAGCTTGGATGTTAAGCATTGGGAAATATAAACTATATTATTTATTTTGTAAACTTTTGAATGTAACAAATACATTTAGAAAATATAAATGTCTTCTTTTATACCTGTTACTTTGATGTGGTAATAAAAATAATTGCAATTGCCGAATTCTCTGAACTAAAAAAATTCCCTGATTTTACTGATAAGAGATCGTTTATTATGGTATCTTTCTTGTTTTTCATAAAAAGGATTTATATTTACATAGTAAATACAGACTTGAAAAAAAAATCGATTATTTTAAAAAATTGATCTTTTAGACCTCGATTTCTTTGTGAATCGATTTAAAAATCGATCTTTTTCGGAAAGATTCGCCATTCTTACTTTTAAGGACCTGTATTTTAATTAACCTGTATTGAATAAAAAAATTGCGTCAAATATTTCTTTGTTTGAAAAAAATACGCAAAGTAACGAAAAAAAAATTTAATGACTGTAATTAGAAAATATCTTAAATGTTTGGCAAATAAATTATTTGAAACAATCATAAATGCATACATACCTACGTTAGTTATTTCACGCGGGCTGCAAAAGGAGGTTAAATGAAGGAAGGGGGGGAGAGAGAAATGCTTTAAGATCATGAGATAACATTTGAAATTTAAAATGTGGAAAATTGATGGGAATATTATAACTCTTGTTTTGCTCTTTTTTTTAATTAGAATTTTTTTAAATTTTTTATTTTTGTCACTAACAATAAACTAGAACCATTTAAAAAACACTCCTTCACAACTTCTACATCTCATTAAACAGTTTGATATGATTACCAATAATGTAACAAACTTCATAGGATGTCTTTGTTACCGCTGTAATATTACCGCTGACGAAAACGCTTTGTTGTCGTTGCAAAGATTATTCACGGAAGTCTATTTATCACCTCTTGAAAGAGATCGAGGAAAAGTCTCATTGAATGATTCCTGGTTGTCGGTAGTTTTTAAATGCAGTACTTTCATGACAAATCAAACAATTACAGAGAGACACGTTTGTTTTTCACTACAAAATAATCAACCTCCCAATCGTCTCGAAACGATATATTTTCTTCTATTTTTCGCTTGCCAGATATGACAGATAGTTAAAAATTAGTTCCATCGATTTAAAATTGTCACTATTCCACTGTTTTTTGATGTCACTAACCGTAACCGTTTCAAATAGAAAAAGAATATCAATTCGTACCCGTACGACATCAACAGCAAAATTGATACATCTGATTTCCTGACAAAGAATCTCGCACCAAATTTTTAATACAGTGTTCTTAAATAAGTGAATTTCTCAAAGCTATGGGCCATAACCGGGCCTCTTAAAAAGGCTCGGTGGGCTGAAGGTTGAGTACCGCTGGTTTATATGGTATCAATATATTACTCACTGGTCAAATCAATGCTTGATTTTAATTTTTAAGTTTGGAAGGAAGGAATAAGAATGGGGGAATAGGAGAATAATTCTCATTAAAACCTCTTAATGGAGAGAATGGTAGAAATCTATTTCTCTGAAACTTATTTCATTAAGTAGTTTAAAATCTCAAGAATTTAACTTTTTGCAAGTTTACCTATAATATTGTTTCTTCTATAAATGTATTAATAATTCATAATGATTAACAAAAAAAGGTTATTTTAATTATTATTACAAAATTAAGTGTAAAAGGAAATCCTAAAATAGCGATTGTAAAACAATAGAATTATAAATAAAAGATAAACTTCTCAAAACTTATTGAAGTAACTTGAGTGATTAGAATAAAAATTCTACTAAAAAAATATGTTTATAAACAAAACTTGATCAAAATCCATTAAAAATAACGCCAGTTTTTTAAAATTGATTTGATTTTTTTATGTCAGTGAAAGTAATTTTTCTCTGGTTTATTTATATTTTTCTCTGACTTAAAGTAATGCCAAATGCTTATAACCACTGGTAAATATTGTAAATTCCAACCAGTATTAAGAGTTTTAATATCCTTTGTTTTATTATATTTATTTTAAATATATTTGTGTGTGTTTCCATTTTAGGCTGCACGAGCAATTCAATGTGTTTTCGATCAGCTTAAACAGGTAAATTTGTGATTTTTGATTAATATTTGTAAAAATATTCAACGTAGTTATTTTTGCAAGCAATAATAGGATCATTTTATTATTAACAATTATGCGAAATTAAACTTCTTTTAAATAAATTTAAAGTGTCAATGGAATGTTTTATTGTTATGTTCACCCTTAAAAAATGTGAGTTGATTAATATTATTATAAACTTTATACCTTTTTTTGTCTATATTAATCACATTTTTGTGAGTCTGTTTATTTTTATTCCTAGAAATTTATCTGTAATTCTATATGTAAATATGCATATGTGTGCGTATGTGTATACGTTTGCGTGTGAGTGTGTTATTATTTCTTAAGCTATAGGATTCCAAATTACTTTTGAGGAATATAGTTGTCAAAACTCTTAATATTAATATTTTCTTGTTTTAACATTACACTGCCAAATATTATTAAGATATACATGTATTTTACCAGAGATATTTTATGCAACCTTTTTCTGTGTGTGTTATAAGTTTGAATCAACTCAAGAGTTGTGAGAGAATTCAAATCTAAGTACAAAGTCTTTTGAAATGTTTTCATTATGCTAACTGAAATGTAAAACGGGAATGTTGGGGGATCAAAATATATATAAATTAGCTAATGTTTGTTAATCTATGAAAAACTTTCTTAATATTTTTTTCCTTTCTCTCTCTTTGCTTTGTGATAATTTATATTTTCTTTTTTTAGAGTTGCTAAATAATTAAGCTATATCTCGGTGAACCTGGAGAAAAAGACCCTACTAAAGGCCAATATTAACTTTTCATGTAATAAGGTATTCAATAAATAAAACTATAAAAAAACAATTTTGTTGTATTTTTATTGTAAAATATTTTTGGCATAAACTAGGAAAAACAAAAATATAATTCATGTATAACACTTGAAAATAATCCCTGCATATCAGTCTTAAGCATTGTAGTTAGGTACTTCAGTTCTTGTAGTCTTAATACATAGATACTGAATTGTGTGAAATCTAAATTTAAAGATCTGAATTAAATATAAGTGGCTATGATAATATATTGAGGTTCAAATAGTAGATTTAGTTATTTTGTTATTCTAAAATTTAGTTTTTTTTGTTATTCTGTTTGTATTTTTTAAATATAGTTATGCTAATAAGAAGGAAATACTTATCATCTTTGTATTTACGTGCACGAAATAATTTTCTTTAATTTCAGTTTTAAAATTCATGGTTTCATCTCAATTTTTTAAACTTTTTTATTCTGTGTCATGTTTTCTCCGACAAGAGAGGATAAGAAGGGATGTAGGAATGAATTAACAAATCTTAAGTATTATAGTAGGTTGCAAGTCATGCTCTGTTAGAAAGCCAAGTAAGTGAAATATATTAGCTGCTGTTATAAAGACGCTGATACAGTCATTATAAATGAACACATTCTCAAAACATGTCGGTAGGATACATGTGGAAACTGGTTCCTTAAATCAGCAAGATTCTTTGAATCGTTTGTTCAATTTTTTTTTCGCTAATAACGTTTTGTCGTTGACAATCTTACGAAATGCTTATACATTATTAATGAACTGCTTTTTCCCCTTGATTACAGGTTAAGGGTCAGACATGTTGATAATGAATAATAAATATTTTTTTTATGTTACTTTCAAGAAATTTTGAAAGAATAATTGATGAACTTTTTTTCTCTTGTTTGGATATATCTAATCAGCAGACTCTCCATAATACGTATTTTTTTCCAAATCTTTGTCATTCCAAGTTTCCTCTCTTTCTTTAAATGACCACATTTAGTAGTGTACTTAGAATATTTCATGAACACAAAATCTCATTTCAGCGTAATCTCAGTGCACACGTATTTTTGTTTGAATTATTCGGTTTTTTTATGCTTGTGTCAAACTATGTAAATACAGTGAATGTTTTTTTTATGATTTATTGCAATATGTATGTGATAAAATCACTCTTTAGTGCAAATATCATGGCATTATCAAAATATAACGTTGGGACGTTTTTTCAAATTATTTTGGTTCTGAATAAGAAGACAAATTAAATAAATCAATTAATCTTGTTTTGTTCATTAATAAACAAAAAGAGAGGAAAAAATGACTAGAAAAAATAGTTGTAAGAAAAATTTTATAGGGTAAATTAAGTCACTGCAATTAATACCGTCTAAAATTAACACTTCCTAAGCTTACATTAAATGTTAGAAAATAAAAATCCTAAAATATTTTTATGTGTATGGCATTTTCTAAGTTAAGTGTTTCATAATATTTTTTCCCTCGATATTGTTTACATGTCATATTTCAAATTTGCAAGCAATAATGATTTTTTTAAACATACTCTGAATATATTTAATGGAAATTGTGTCACTCTAATACTTAAATTGCTTCTATCAGTTTAGCATTATTCTGATTTTTATAAATCGAATAAATGATTTTTTTAGCAGTGTGTATCAGATATCTTTATATATATAAATCTTCTGTGCGTGTGTATGTGACTAAACTCCTCCTAAGCGGTTGGATCGATTCTGACGAAATTTTTTGTGTCCGTTCCAGTGAATTCGAGAATAATTTAGATTCACATTTCGAACCGATATCGCAATTAGTTAAAAAGATATTAATTAAAACCAGTTTTGGGCGCCAACTTTGATTAATCTGCATTGTTGTAACACTGTTATTGTTACAATAATGATAAAAGTTGTCGTTGAAAATCAGTTTTCAGCCAAAATGGAATTTCATGATGTTGCTGTATTGACTGTATTCATTAACTTTGTTTAAAAAATAAATGCTTTTAACATGTGATTATATATATATAACTTGAAATATATTATTAAAATCTCAATTTCTACATGTTTTAAATTTTTCTTATTTAAATTCCTAAAAAAAGATAAAACTATTTTCACATTTATTAGTTATTGTTACATTTTTTAGCCTTTTCCAACGCTGCCAAGTTAATTTGAAACAAAATATTGTAAAACTTCAAAAAAATTTGGAATTTTGTAATTAAAAATTAAAAACAATCTACTTTCTTTACACATAAAATATTTTTAAAGAAGATGTATTTTTTCAGTCTTGGGGAGCCGTAAAAATGTAGCTAAAAAAATTGGAAAAATCGCCAAATGCCAGTAATAGTTAATTATGGGAAAGCTACCTCAGAACACACGAGTTTGAGCGATTATAGTGCGTGTGCGGAAAAACAACTTACGGAGAGTACGTAAGCAGATAAAAGATTTTTTTCTGTCAGATAAAGATGTTTTCTTTTTGAATGTTTTTTTCTTTTATAATGAGTGTAAAAAATAAATTTTCCAAATCCAATTTATTAGTTTGAATTTTAAGAAAGTATTCATTGTAAAATAATTAGTACGATCTTAGTTTTTAATAATACACCGCAACTGATGGTTTTCTTTTAGAGAAATAATTTACTGAAAAACTTTAAAATATAGGAAAGAACCAATTCGCAGCCTCATTGAAAAAAAAAAAAAAGTTTTGTGATTCTTGACATTTATACTGAATGCATAGGGCTTTTGTGATTACATTCGAGGAAATAACTGTTGTAAAATCGTGAAACTAAAAGTCCTTTGATATTAGGGTCTGATGCGTTTACATGGGAATAATAATCTTAACTCAGAATAATGACTCATTTGTAGAATCTAATCAAGCGTAAGAAAATAAATCAAGGTCTGATTCATATTAAAAAGAAAATTACATCTCTTGTAATATCTCAAGTCTTTTAGAATAAAATTTCACAACTAACTGTGAGTAAACTTGATTTTGAAAGAGCATGATTCACATTAAAAATATATATTTTCATTGAGCGTGTGACTTAAAAATGTTGCGTTTCAATAATTTTAAGGCAAAGGTACACTTTACAAATCATTTGATTTCTGTGAATCATTAGAAACAGAACTAAATAGAAATATCTACTCAAAATAACACGAAATAAAAAAAAGACATTTTTTAAAAGAAAATAACTTGTTACCAAAGAACAAGACTATGTTATTTTGAATTTTTTAATCTTAAGAAATGAAATTATAATATGATTCCCCCAATATAAATACAAACAAATATATTTCTCTAATTTTCTACTACTCTGGATCGGTTTGTGTCTATTTATACTAAAAACGGTAGATAAAGAAGTTCTTAATATACCATAAAATCCGGCGTATAACGCGTACTTTTAACACAAAACATAAGATCAAAATTTAAGGGTGCGTGTTATACGCCGGATATAAAAATGACAGCTTTCAAAATAACAAAAAGAGAGAGAGAGATGAGCATAAAAAATTAGACCTACATAGTACGAAATACTGTTTTTTTCTAAAGAAATGATATACCTTGTGAAAAAGAATCATAGATCTAGAAGTGTACTACTTTTTCAAAAACCGAAGCTAATACTTCGAATAAATGAAAATATGGGTATTGCAAAGCAGTAATGAAAAATATGAGTATATTCAGATTTCTTCGTAAAAACGAAGGTGCGCATTATACGGCAAATATACCTAAAATTTAAATTAAAAAAATACCCCTAGAAAGTATAGGTGAGCGCTATACGCTGGATTTCACGGTATGTTAAAAATATTGAGTTTTTTTTTAACCAAAAAGGATTTTAATATTGTTAGAATAAACATAGTTTAACTTAAAACTTGTAAATGTGTCACAGGCTGCTATATTTTAATGATATTTCCGAACGTTATTTTAGTCTCAGAATACATTTAATGTGAAGGATCAATAAACATATTTCTATTATTTGTAAGAAAATAGAATTCCATTCGAATTTATTTCAAATATCTTCCACATTGCGAATTTTCCGTGAAGAAGATATTACAACGAATTGTCACAAAATTATGAATTGTGTTCTAGAATATCGGAAGTTGTGAATAATGTGTTTACTATAAATATACCAGTTGTAGCAAATATGATTCTAATTCCTTTTTTGAATAAATGTAAATTTTAAACCACAAAAATTATCTTTGTGGTTATTTCAAGAAGTATTGACTGAGCCAAGTTTATTTTTTGTCAAACTATATTGAAGAACAGATGCGTTTCTGTTTTGTAGATACCACTTTCAATAAATGCGTTAAAAATTGCACTGTTTAATATCATACATCGTACATCTATCTGTACATATCCACTATGTACTACAATTATTAAACATATCTGTAAAAAAAATTTTGTGTGTGAAAATGAAAAATTTGGAATTTTAAGGCAGGAAAAATTAAAATTTTGAGAGAAGCTTGTTTTCAAGTAAACATCAAACAAAATTTCATAACCTTAAAGTAAACAAAGTTAAAACTTTATAAAATGTTTGGAATGCACATGTACACACGCATTTAATGAAATTTCGTAACTATAGAAAGTAATAAATTTTCAGAGACAACATGGCTTAATTTGCTAAAGTTATTTGATTTCATTTAACTATATTAAAAATATATTTTTATCGTGAAATACTTTCACACCTTAGCAAAAACTGTTTCTTTTCAATATCATTTTAAAATCCAGTTTACAGTATTAATAGTATTTCGCTGCTTTAGATTTCCTGATTGAATTTTTATGTCAATGAACCATAAAATTTCAAAATTGCCCCCTTTCATTTTTATTAAAGATAGCTAAAATAATTTCAGTGCATCACAAGTATATCACGGGGCTTACAGAAGTAAATAAAACAAACAAAATAAGACGTATGAAATACATGACAAAAACAAAATTTACGTTAACAAATCTAATTACAAAATTAAACAATTAAGTTACAAAGTCGAACAAGTACATTACAAAATTTAACAATTAAATAAAAAAGACCAAGACAGGGAGGAAACAATGAAAAAGTTACAAAATCAGATCAATAAAGTTACAAAATAATGCAAATGTAGCTTTACTGGAAACAAGTTTTAAAAAATTATGAGGCTATTTTGCTGATTTTCAGAACCTTCAGGCACTTTCCTTAACTTTAAACAAGCAAGTAATATTAAAAAAAAAATAAATCCCTACTTAGGTCAACAAAGAAAAATTTTATTTTAGTTGCTTCTTATTAAATAATTTCAATTAATATAAATATGTACATATATAGATATGACAGAATCACAATATTAAGTGGCAAAATAGAAAGCTATGTTCATTGCAATATTCCATTTTCCTTTCTACATATGGTATCAGACCATTATTTTTGTGTTCGTTATTATTTATTCATTAATTAAATTTAATTATTCCAATAAAATAGTATAGGAAAAATATATCACATTCCCAGAAATTAGGTCATCCGAGGTGGGATTCAAACCCATGACCTTATGATTAGAAGTATTACGCCCATTGCGCTACAGGGACACAGCGAGCTATTTTCCTTTTTATATATGGTGTAGGATTATTATTTTTGTTTTTTTCCTATTTATTCATAAATTAAAAAATTAATGAATTAATATTTGAAAAACTGTATTAACCTTAAGTTTTATACACTACAAGTTTTTTAAAAAAAGTATTTGAGTTTGAGAGGATGAATAAAAAATGTTTTATTGACTTTATTGAAAATTTGAATAAGATATATATATAGCGAAGAGTGTGAACTAATAGTAGGAATTAAGAAAGGATAATATGTTCAACACTTTGCTCAACACCAACATTGCAGTCACAAAGTTTGGAAGGGCATAAGTTAAATTTGTTGAGGTACACTTTAGAATTACAATGACCAGTAAGGAATTGTGTGATTGTAAAATTTGTAAAAATATGACTACACGATAGTCTTTGTGGAATGGTCAGAAAAAAGTTTCTTTGTCAGTAAAGAGTGAGCTGATTGAATATATATACCGAGTGTTCCAAAGAGTGACATTTTCTTAAGTTCTTTTTCTTCTAAAAATATTTTGCAATATTAATCTTTAAACCCTTTTGATGTTGAATTTTTTTAAACTTAAAAGAGGTTAGAGAATCAAGTATTAGACATTGATCTTTGAGAAATACAACTGTAAACAAACTAAAAGAGACTCGCTCATTTCTTCTCAAGCGAAACTGAAAAAATGAATTTGCAACTAATATTATCAACAAAAAATAGAATTAATACATGAAATTAAAAGCTGTATGATATACAGTACGCGTAGAATTCGGAAGATGATATATTTTCTTGAATAAAGGAAGAAATCGAACTAAATTATAATTAAGATGGATACTAGAAAGTTTTATATATATATGACATGTTTTTTGAAGTCATAATCAGACTTAATTTTTAAAAGGAACTTTATTCAATCATTTCTACATCTCTTCTGACGCTGAGAGCAGGGAAGAAAAAGCCCGCCACGGGGTATTTTAAGTGGTTAACACTTAAAACAGAGATGCAGTAAGTATCGCGGATTTTATGATTGTACTTGAAAGTTAATGCTGACATATAGGGGCTATTAATTCTAACGATCTGGAATTATACATGTTTATTGGCTAGGCCATATGTTCGGAAGAAATAAATGGATGATTAGTTTGATACTTGAAGATGAGATAAAAAGTATCAGTTAAGTGCTCGATATGGAATTTAATTATTCTTACATTTATATATATATATATATATATATATATATATATATATATATATATATATATATATATATATATATATATATATATATATATTTATATTTATTTATATATATGTATATACAGATATTTTTTTTTCGAACAAATATAAAATTATTTTGCTTCTATGTTGTTCTTCTGTGGTTTCTAGGACAATTTTTAAAATTAGACATTTAAAGTTTCTCCAACATTATTAATGGATAATGTTTTATTTTCTTTGCGTTATTTAAAATAAAACTTAACGTAAGTGCATTGAATATAATACATTTATTTTTTGAAATCTATTGATCTCGTTTTACATTAATATTTTAATTTCACAAGAGGAAAGATGAGAGATTTTCAACAAGATTTCAATGCATAGATGCTTGTAATTTTTCGGCTCTTTTTCATTTGCATACTGTTTAGCTTATAAAAATCGTTCTAAATGTTTAAAAGAATTAAAGCCGGTTTTCGGAAGATCCGGTAAATAATCTGGGTGCTGCAAAATTTCATATTTTAATTCATTTAATCACGCAATCGCTTTGTTAAATTTAAGCAGGAGAGCGTTGCCGTGGAGAAGTATTGGGCCTTGCTGATTAACAAGTGATGGGCGTATAAACTTAAATTTTTTCATGAAATTCATCAACTTAGTGGTAGCGTAAGAAGTACAGTTTTATTCGTTTCCGCCAATGCTTTTAGAGCTTCCTTTTTGACAGATGTTTTAGGTCAGGGGTGGGCAGACTTTTCCAGGGTACGGACTACTTCTAATTTTTTCAGGGTGTTGCGGTTCACCCAGTGTTAATGGCACACACTTGGGCGGAGGAGGGGTCCATGGGTCCGGCCCTCACTCATAGCCCTTGATTTTTTTTTCTAATTCATTATACTCCCATGTTTATAGTACGTAAAATGCAGTTAAGTATTTGTTATTAGTAATTTTTATTAATTAATATTAATTATTAATTCGGGGATTTTTTTTCTGTTTTTTGTTCCCTACAATCGACAAAATCAATATATATATAGGCTTGGTTGGTTGGGATATGATACGAGAATGGTATACCCTCGACCCCCCCTCTTGAAAAATAGTTTGTGTGTGCTACTGCCCAATGTCATAGATGTAGGGAGGTAAGGAAAAAAGGTTGTTATCATAACTTAATAATAAATACGGAATATGTACTTACCTACAGAACTTAAATAAAAAAACACTCTTAAAACCGCTTTTAAAGCAAAACGCAAGATACAAACTTAATAATAACAGCCACAAATTTATATATATAGTCTTATTCTCTACGAACAAGAGATAACATCCAACAATCACATTCGAAAAACACATAGACAATAGGAAAATCACACAATGAAGGACACATGAGCAACCGAGATTAAAAATTATAAAACGGATGTTGCAGTGTTATAAACATTGCTAACTTAGAACAGCTAATATATAAAATAGTTTATATAAAAGTGGGGGGTTGAACATGTTTTTTGGCCAGTCAACCTTCCCCTTTTATGTAAATAATACTGAGCAAAAACCTATTGAAAGTAATGGATAGGAATATCTAAATCCATTACAAGATAGAGGTAACTTACCTAAAAATTGCACTTAAAAATGCAGAGGCCGTGCTAAATCTGTGAGTGCAATAAATAAGTTATTGCCAGATTCTGGACCCAAATGCAAATTCAAAGCATGGGAATGGCTGAAATGTAGCACATAACAAAAGTGTAAAAAGAATGGAAATAAAAATTAATAATAGAGTTACAAATTACCACAACTTAAGTAACACTAGAGTATATGAATAAAATAATAATAAGTAATTTTATCTCATATTAAAATATGGAGGTAATTATAACCATGAAATACGTAAGTTTATAGTAATAAACTATTTTCAATCTCAGAATTTTTAATCCTTACTATTTTGAATAGCTTTATTCATATAACTATTAATAAAATTAATTGGGTATTTCTGACTTATGCAATATTTAGTAAAATGTTTATAGTTATTTATTATTTCTAATTTTTTTGACAGCAGAAATTTATTGCATTGTATATAATTAATAATATTTCTGAATATAGAAACATGTACATTACTCTCCCAATAAAGAACTTTTATAATATTGAAATTAAAATCTTCTCTTTTATCATAAATATTAGAAACTATTACATTATCTTTTAATTTGATATGTATGTCAAGAAAATTTGCTTCATTGTTGTATATATATATATATATATTGTTACGAATTTTGTGTAAATAGTGTAAATAATTTGTATTTGAGTGTTTAATGCATTTATATTACTCTATGTTATGTTTATTTAATGTTAAAATTGTACTATTCACAAACAATGCCGCCCCTTACTTTATGATGGTGATTAAATGAGAACTTGGCGGTAGAGCCAAGTTGGCATCATATTTGGCGGACAATTTGACGACCATTTTGGCAAGTTCGGAACCCTCTGGAATCTTCTAGAAGGTAGTGGATCTCTCCACTAATGTCACGAACGGTTATATTTCTGGAAGTTTCTGTTCCATCTATAAAAAGATGCTCGCCGGTACGGCGATAAGTCTTGATTAAGCCAGCGAGTAGTGAGGATTGTTTTTACTTGTGATTAGCTTGGCTGTGCTTGTGAATAATCTTTACTTACGTGTATTTTTAAACACTGGGGATTGTGTTTGATTGCTGTTGAAGGTGTGAAGACCTTCGGATATTTACCCTGTGAGTACTGCTGGTGAATCCTGTATTTAAAGGATTGGATTTTGATAATAAATTCGCATCGCTCTTAAAGAGCTGTTTATTTTCTTTGTGATTGTTTTTGCATAAAATCCTCGAATCCGGATCTACGTAACAATATATATATATATATATATATATATATATATATATATATATATATATATATATATATATAATGATGCATTTGTTACGAAATAATTCAAAATACATAAAAAAATAAAACATTTTAGCTTTTGTTGTTATAGTGAGTAGAAAACTTATAGTCTGCGTAACTGTCAGCCAATCTTGAATTTTCCGTATATAATTACTAACTACTAAAATCTTCAGGTGATCCCCCCACAATGTATTTGCTGTCCACCGGTCGATCGAGATCGACGTAATACCCACCCCAGGTTTTAGGTCTTCCAGCCGGTCCCTTTTGAAGATAAAATCACCAAACCGAAATTTTTTCAAACTAACACTACACTTTTTAATCGTTAACAGTATTCTCCCCAAGTGCCTGGCGTATGTTGCTCGCAGCTTTTGTAGCACTAATACCAAATTTATTCTCGTATGAAATGATTACACGAATAAGGTTGCATATCCTTACAAATTTCAAAACAACTAACAAAATGGAACATTTGTGAGAAAATCGTTGTTGAAATGTAACTCTGGCGATGGACAGTACGACTTTAAACGATGCTGTGCCGAAAAAAAAAGCATACAGTAACCAGAGAGACAAACGTTCTCATGTATAGAAAGTCTGACGTTTCATGTGCAATATAACCGAGTATAATCTTGAAATGTCATTTTTACTGACACACAATGCATTATATAAAAGTATAAATCTTAATTGCATAATTCATAATAAGTGATAATTATAGAATGCTTAAGTTATACTTTTGTATGAAAATCCTAAATGCTTAAGTTATCTTTATCATTTACGATTTTCATACAAAAGTATCGTAAAATCCGGCGTATAACGCGCACTTCTAAAACAAACAAGTAATATATTTTTTAAAAAATTAAGTCAATTCCTACTTAGATTAACAAAGAAAAATTTTATTTTAGCTACTTTTTGTTAAATAGTTACAATTAATATAAATATGTATACACATGTGATAGAATCACAAGATTAAGTGGTAATAAATTTTTATTAATTATCATTTAAGTATCGTATTGTCATCCAAAATAATCGTGCATATAAAATTTCAGTTCAAATGAATGCTTTAAAACGTGAGAAAAAAAAATCTTTTAAAGTTTTGACCCAAGTCGCTAAAAATGAAAACAAAGTGGCTGTTTCTATAATTCTTTAAATAATTAGTTTCTGTCAATTAATTTTAATTAATTATAATTAAATTATCATATTTTTACCCAAAACAATAGTTTATAGAAAATTTCAGCTCAAATGAGCGCTTTGGAATGTGAGAAAAACTTTTCACAAGTTTTGACACAAGTCACCAAGTTAGTCGCTAAATCACCAAAAATGATGCCAAAGTGTTTGTATTTGCAACTATTTGAATAATTAGTTTTAAATAAATTAATTTTTAATAGTTATAATTAAATTAATGTTTTTTTATATTCTTGTTGGAAACAATTATAAAATCCCCGTGCACCACAAAGTATCACACGGGGCTTACATAAGTAAGTATTAAACACACATTCAAGGGAAATAAAAGAAATATAAAAAAAATTTAGATTAAGAAGAATTACAAATATTTACAACAAATTCACAGAAATTTTTAAAAGCACTTCTGGTGGAAAGAAGTAGGTGAAAATTCGGTGGCCAATTAATGTTAAGTCTCTTGAAAGCCAGTCTTATAATCTTTCTCTCTCTGACATACTTGGAACACAGAAGAATTATATGTTCTACATTTTCCTCGCCACCAATATTACAGTCACAGGAAGATGAAGGAACTAAATTAAATTTGTTCAAGTAGCTTTTGAAATTACCATGACCAGTGAGAGATTGGGTTATTTTGTAGTTAGTGTAAAAATGATGGCATGATAGTCTCTTATTAATGGTGGGAAAAGATTTCTTTGTTAAGCTCCCTTTATTAGAAATGAGATATTCTTGGTTCCAAGACTCCGCCATTCTTTCTTTCGTGATCTTCTTATAAAACGATTTAGGAATATAAATTAATGTATTGCCATCCAAAATAATCGTGTATATAGATTTCAGCTCAATTGAGCACTTTAAAATGTATTTTATTAACGATTGAAAATTCCACCAAGATAAGTAAATATATAGAGAGTGAGAGCTAATAGTAGGAATCGAAAAATAAGATTGAAACTAAAGGGTGCGCGTTATACGCAGGGTATAAAAATAATAGCTTTAAAAATAACAAAGATATGAGCATATTTTTTTTACTTCTACATGTATCGAAGTACTGTTTACTTAAAAGAAATGACTTGCTTTATGAACTAAAAGAGTTGTAGTTCTAGAAAAAAAACTATTTTTCAAAAGTCTGGGATAACACATCGAATAAATGACTTTAGAAAATAAGAATAATGTATACTAATATTTTAGTTTTCTTCATAAAAAAGGGAGCACGCGTTATACAGCGAATATACCTAAAAATTAAAAAAATAAGCTTGAAAGTATAGGCGCTCGTTATACTCCGATTCGCTTTATACGCCGGAGATTTTACGGTTCTTAAAACTTCAAGACGGTCATTCATAGGTAATGAAAAATAGTTTTCCATAAGAGCCAAAGATTTTAAAGATCATGTACTTTCATTTGATTAAGAAAAATAAAAATAGAAGCCTATAATTTTCTATTATTGTTCATGAAAATTATTTTTATGAATTGCAATACATATATATATACCGTATTATGCATATTAAGACATTTCTTTTGTAGTAACAACACAGACTTGAAAAATATCGTTACCCAATACGTGCACCTGTTTATAATGACGTCTAATGTAGTTTTAACCTTAACAATACTGCTTTGTGTAGAAGAGCGTTGAGAGAATTCTCTTTCATTTAAAACACCAAGTTACTTTGGAAGAATCATAATTCTTCTCTTTGAACACACTAAGTGCGTGATGTGTTACTTTATGTATAGACTCATATTGTAAAGCCCAACGCAGTTTCCGCAGCTTTATTGTATTCAATACATTTATGTAAATGTTACGTGAAATGCAAATACAAATTGCATTATTTCCTAGAAGTTATTGCATATGAAACTTGTACGTCATGTTTCTCGCCCGAGTGAACACTTTCCTTGCAAATTAATGTACCGTAAAAAAGTGAATCGACCTTTCAGTTAAGTAATTTCATGTATGTATTGCTTTCCATTTGAATAGAAACAAAATCATGCGATTTTGCTCTTTTTTTTTTTTATGAATTATGCTTTCCTGAAAATTGTTTCTTTTTTTTTCTTTATAAGGGAGTTAATAACATGCATCTATCAAGAAATTTTGTTTAAAAATTTCATGAGGTTTAGGTAAATTATAGTGTTGAATGCGTCCAAAGTTGTGGAATAAGTAATATAATAAATAATATAAACAGTAAAATATTAAGAATTAACTGCTAATGTCGAACAAATCACTCCCATTACAAAATTATTACTTTTTGACAGTGAACAAAATATTGTTACTTCAAGAAATTGTTTTTTTTAAATTAAAATTAAGTTCTGTGTTGAATTTTTTTATTTTATTAAAACTAATTTTATTAAAATTATTAAAGATTTACATTGATTTTCTTTATTTTATTAAAACTTATTTTGTTAAAACTATTAAAGATTTATATTGATCCTTTATTTTACTAAAAACCATGGAAATAAATACCAAAAACTTATCATATGAGTGTTCATGATATTTTTAATTCATTAAAGAAATAAACTTATTTCTTAATGTTAAAAAACGCTCAAATGAAGTGTTAAAGCAACTATGGATTAAATTAAATAGTTATAATCAGGTTTCGTATTTGTGTAGTGTGTGCCATGTTAACACATCAAAGTTCATTACATAAGTACGAAGTAAATTTATTGTTATTGAACAATTTTCCGTCATTTTTCATTATGCTTTTATTTTTCCAATGTATAGCCCATTTCTACTAATATTACTGACTATTTTTAGCTCAGGACTTGGGTTATCCTAATTCAAGAAATATGTTGTAAGTTTTGACCCTTTTAATTTTATTTCAATTTTGGCGGGAAAGTTAAAATCCGTATGTGTTGTGGCGGTATATTTAAATATTCACAATAACACTTAATACTCTAATATTTTTAATTTTTGTATTAAGTAAGCAGTTTTAATTAATTTTTCCTGTTATAATCTTATTTAATAACAGCATGAATGTATTTTATCTTCCAATAATGGCATATTCATAATGCTATTTCCTTTCCCTACAAACCGATAGTATAGGCAAATTACAGACGAAGGTTGGCTGCACTCAAAACATTATCTTACCCTTTATCTACCGCATTATGGTTTACTACAATTTTTTTCGTACAATATATTTTTTTGAATCACTACATTGAAAATTAAGGAATATAAATAAATAAAATACTCAATTTTGGTAAATTTAATCCGCTAGAGCTAATTAATTAAATTGGTACTTTAAAGTACTGTCAGTACACAAAAATCTAAAATATTCTCATAATACAAAATGCTTCTAACGGAGTTTTAACTCTTAAAAGGGTAAAATAACCAAAGAACACTTGTATTTTACAGCACAAAATATTTAGTTTTAAAAATTATAAAAATTTATTTATTTCCTTTACAAATAAAAACAGGTTTTACATTTAAAATTAATTTGATGATATTCAAAGAAACGGTTTTTCTTTTCATTAATACAGAAAAATTCATTACATGTTGTGTATTTTGAATGAGGTTTCGGTTAAATGTTTTTTAAAGCACTGCATCCTGGGGTAGGAAATACTGTATTTTCTGAACATGATCTATACTGCACCTTGAGTCTTGTTCAGTTTCTTGATCACCATCTTTAGAATTTAACGAAAATTCAAGGAGATAAATTGCTGGGACGTCTTCATCTAAAGAATCATCGGTTAGTGCATCACTGCTTTCAGATGGTAGGTTTTCTAATAAATCCAAAGCCTCTTAAAGACTGATCTTTTTTCTAGACACTCTACCAAAAGGAAATAATAATAACAGCACCTTGAAAACCTCATATTATTGTTAAATCTCAGTTACAAATAAGAATATTAAAAGATTGCTAATTTTTGACTAAATTATAGGTATTTCATTTAATTGTGTGGTAAAAAAGCAAACTCAGATTCTAAGTTGAAATTTTTTTGAAAACGTTAAAATAAAAGAATAAAAAAGCAAAATAAATAAGTTAATCAAAAACAAATGCTAAAAAAGGCATAACTCTATTACACTATAGCGATGAAGCTACAACACAACAAAAAACAACAATGAGCTACGCGGAAGAAAAAAAAAACTGTGTTCTTGCTCTTATACACCCAGTGTGCTGTCGGTACTTATAACTACCACAAAGTTATTTATCTGTAAAATTAATTATATTCATTGTTCCCTTAAAATAAATAATCGATTCCTTTTCTAAGGTCTTAACTAACATACAAAAAGATAAGACACTTACCTTTTGAAATTAAATGCTTTTTCGGAACAAAATTAGCAATCTTCGCAATCCGATCAAAATGTCTGCTGAAAACGCAACTTCTGCTTTAAAACTATTCGCCTTCTCCGCCAAAGTACTCATCATAAAACCTGTGCTGGAAGAGTGGAGTTAAAAGAGTTTTCCTGCTAAATATCGTCAGAATATATATTTGCAAAAATGGTTATTCTGTGTAATTTGAAAGTGAGTGGTACATAAAAGTACCGACGGTAGATAAAGGGTTAAATCTGCATTATTAGTTCCTAAGGCTAAGACTTTGCTATTGTGCTAATGTGGATACGTATTTCTCTTACAATACAGTCTGGGTTTTACCGAATTCGACCGACAAATTCAGAGGGGTGATAGTAGGCAGCATGAGAACAACAAATCTCAATAAAACATGAGGTCGCAAACCACGCTTAGTTGGAATAATTCGCGAAAATAGTTATGTAGGTTGTGACGTCGAGTGGAATGAAAAGGGACAATAAGAGGTGTTATTTCCTATCTGTAGAGGGCGCTTTGAAAGCGCGAAAATGTTAGGGTGTGGTGTTGTTTTACACCGACGCTCAAGAAAAAGAGACAAATGGAACGAAGGCATGTGGTCTGCTCCAAGTTTCGCTTGAGTTATTATATTCCTGAGTATTTTTATTAACGTAAAGTGTATGATATATATAAAATCCTGTATATATTTGTAAAGAAAGTTGTGGAAGTGAATGATTTGAGTGAAAAATTCCTGACTAAAATAAATCTAAGATAAAACAAACACAAAATCTCTACCTATGAAGACTGGGTAGGAGAGAGTCTCCTACAGAGGTAAAAAATACAATATTAGACGTAAATCATGCCCATTTTCGAATAATGCATCACAGCTTCAAGTCAGAAATGTCATGGCAAGGCATTGTCACAAGAATTGTTTGAAGTTGCGACCGCCTAAGTCATAGCACAGTCGACTTAAGATTGTCGGACGCGTTCAGATAAATCCGGTGTACTCGCTATGTCAGCTGAAGCGACGATGATCCTTGCCGTGAAATCCTCCTCTGAGACAATGCCGTCTCATATGCAGATGGTTTAGGTGGGCCCAGAATAAGAAATCCACGAGATTGAGGTCCGGGAAGAGTGGAGGCCGAGCAATAGGTTCTCCGCATCCAATGCACCTTCCACGATATGTAGTATGAAGATGATTTCACACCGAACTCGAAAAATGTGTTGATGCACCATCATGCATGAACCAGACGTTCTGTTCCGCAATGGTTGGTGCTCCTTGCAGGAACTCCTGAAGAAGTGCGAAATTTGTATACGTGCGAAGTTTCTTCAACCCTACTAAGGCATTCCGAATCCCCACATTCGTTTGACCACTTCCCTCGTTAGGCTCATTGTCCTCCCAAAGGCTACTGTCATCGCGATTTTCCCCGACTGAACGTGGATGGTGACCCCGTGTTCTATGGTAATTTGTCGTGCCCATGTTGTCTACTATCAGTCCTCTGAATTTGTGGGTCAAATTCGGTAACACCTACTTAATGTGCATTGTTTGCTTATTATCTTTATATATAAAAATCCCGTGTCACGATGTTTTTGTCCGCGATGAACTCCGTAACTACTCAACCAATCTTAATATAATTTTACGTATTGTATGTCATTTCGTTCAACTTAAATATAGGATAGTTTTTATCTCAATTAATGACCTCATTATTTTTTTATTGCTGGAAATGTGAAGAACCTAGGAAACGGGAAAGTACCAAAATGTCCCAATGAGCGCATTTTTATGGAAGCGGATTTTGTAAACAAAGATGCACTAAAAGTGAATGCTTGACGTATTTCGGGTGGGGATTCCGAATTTCGAATAGGTTTGAAATAATAGGTTCCCGATAATAATAATAATAATAATAATAATAATAATAATAATAATAATATATATATATATATATATATATATATATATATATATATATATATATATATATATATAGCAAGACAATTTTAAATCAAACACTAATTTTTAACCACAATATCTTAATTTAATACACACAAATAGTAATAACTATGAAGCAAATTTTCTTGATATAGAAATTAAGTTAAAAGATAATGTTGTAGTTACAAATATATATATATATAATATATATATATATATATATATTTATGATAAAAGAGAAGAACTTAAATTCAATTTAATAAGAGTACCTCATTGGGAGAGTAATGTACATGTTTCTACATTCAGAAATTTGTTATTAATTATATACAACGCAATAAATTCCTAGTTTCAAAAAAATCAGAAAAATTAAAAAAAAAACTGTAAACTTTTTAAAAAAATTGCTTAATTCAAAAATACCTAATTAATTTTATTAATAGTTATTTGAATAAAGAAATTCTAAGTAGTAAGGATTAAAATTACTTAAAATATTAATAGTGTATTGTTATAAATTTTTCATTTTTCGTAGATATACTTACCTCCATACTCTAACATTACCTAAAATTACTTATTATTATTTTTTTATTCAGATATAATCCTAGTGTCCCTAAAGTAATGGTAGTTAGTAAACACTCTTTTTAATTTTTTATTTCTATTCTTTTCATACTTTTGCTAAGTACTATTATTCTGCAATTCCCATGCTTTGAATTTACATGTGGGTGCAGTGTCTGGTAATAACTTGGTTATTGTACTCAGATTTAGCGCGGGCTCTGTATTTTTGAATAATTTTTAGGTAAGTTACCTTTTTCTAATAATGATTCAGATATTCTATCTATTATTTTCAATAGGGTTTTTTGCTCAGTAATATTAACATAAAGGGAGAAGGCAGGCTGGCCGCAAAACATGTTCAATCCCCCCTTTATATAAATTATTTTATATATAAGAGCTGTCCTAAGTCAGAAATGTTTATAATGCACTGTAGCATCCAAATATTTTTAAATTCTGTTATTTTAAATTTCTAATATATCTAATATATCTGAAATTGTATGTCTGGTTTATCTTGCAATTTCGGTTTTTTTTTCGGTTTTGTTGATTATTGATTATTTATCTCTCTTTAGTAGAGAATTTTTTTTTTTCTATATATATATATATATATATATATATATATATATATATGTGTGTGTGTGTGTGTGATGAATCTCCAGCCCTTCAAGTGTCATTTGGGGTAAACTTCCACCAGGACAACTCAACCCCTCCCGCATAAGAACTTTGACTTCTACTTTCGCCGTACTAAAAAAAGACGCGTGGTATTAACGACTCACTCACTTATGATCAAAGCTGAAAAAGGTCTCGTCTTGTCATAGCTTGGAGTACAGACTGTTTTGCTGAATCTTGGAATAAAATATAATATGATAAACGGCTGCACGTTGCATTTCTCCTGTCAATCTTTAAAAATTGCTCCAATACATGATATATATATATAGAGAGAGAGAGAGAGAGAAAGAGAGAGAACCATATATATATACCCGTAACTTAGCCAGATAGGGCCGGATGACCGTATTTTAGACGCACCATGGCAGAAGCTTGCCTTAAAAGTTTTGGAGCAAAAAAAATTGGCCTCTGACACATTTCAAGATGGTCAATCCAAATCTGATATTCGACCCGAGAAATTTCTGTAAATTTGCCGGATAATTCGGGACTTCCATTTACTACTTAGACCGTAGCAGAGGCTTGCCTTAAAAGTCTTGGGGCGGAAAAAGTGCGTTTCTGGTGTATTTCGGAATGGTGAACGAGAATCTGAAATCTGATTTTAGAAATTCTCGAAACTTTGCAGAATGATGCCGGATGTTCCTATTGTTCCCTTCCAGGGAGTGAACTTGCAAGATCAGGGGCACTGAAAGTCCCCCCACATGTGTCTACGGGCACGAAACGAAAATCTGAAATCAGATTTTTTTTAAAAAAACCCATAACTATGGCGGATATTGCTGGAATTAAGTGAAATGATTTCGCGTTAGAGTCCCTCGTGCTGATGTTCATTTCTTCTAGAGGCTGAAATTAAATGCGTTGGGGCACCAGAAGTAAGTCACGTTTACATTTCGGGATGGAGAATGAGAATCTGAAATTGGATTTTGGGAGTTAAGGTTACTCTTTGCCGGATAATGAAGGACGACCGTAATATAAGAGGACAGTGGTACCGGCCAAACTTGCAAATGCAAGGATACAAAAAGAAGGTTCATGACGTATTTCAGAACTACCGATCCGAATATTTTATTCAATTCGAGAAATTCCCGTAACTATGCAAAATAATGGCAGATGACCGTATTTTACGCCAGCTGTGGCAGAGGCTTATCTTAAAATTCTTGGGTTGTGAAAAGTGCTTCCCTGGTGTTTTTTGGGGGTGTGAAACAAGACTCTGAAATTTATTTTAGAAACTCCCGTAACTTTTTCGGATAATGCCGGATGACCGTAGTGCACCTTCCCTTTTAGGGACTGAACTTGCAAAAGTAGGGACTCCGAAAGAGGGCACTTGGGGCGTGGGGTAGGGAATGAGAATCTGGATTCAAATTTCAGAAACTCCCATTACTATGTTGGATATTGCTGGAATTAGGTCGAATGGCTTTGCGTTCGAATTTCACGTCCGAATTTTCATTCCCTTTAGCTACTTGAACTTGCAGGTGCAGCCTTACGAAAATACGATCTCAAAAGAAAATTGCACTAGAAATTGCATCTTCAGGTATTGTTGCCACTTTGTTAGATGGTGGACAATCTGCACATTAGCATTCAAGCTACCATTATGCATTCATAAGAATCCAGACGCAATTTGTAACGTTTTTAAAAAAACGAAATGGCTACGGTATCTCAAAGGAGTTCAGCCATAATCAGGGATAAATTTACCATGGCCTATAAACATTCACTCGTAGCATTACATGGAACTTTACAAGATTTAAACGGCAGCGAAAAAGTATTCGGATGTGCCATCCTACTACTGTCTGATGATTTTCGAGTGACATTGTCAGTCATTCCTTGCTCTACTTTTTCTCACGAGATTAACGCATGTTTTAAACAATCGTTTTTATGGCGAAACGTCGAAACACTTCTATTGATCATAAACATGAGAGTACAATTGCAAGATGATAAATAGGCGCAAATATTTTCGAGTTAATTGCTGGATATTGAAAAAGGTGAAGTAGAATTGCATCCAAATACACAGAGTATCAAGTTGCCAGACAATTTCCGCACTGTTTTTCAGACAAAAAAGGAACTGATTGACAGTGTCTTCCCGGATATATTGAATAATTATCTAGATATTTATTGACTCTGTAATCCTGATACTTTGACAGAAAATATGTTGATGTTGACGAAAGAAACTTCCTGATAGAGAGTTGTTCCCAGGTTATCTGCCTTTTAATTCAATCGACACTATTGTTGATGAAAATTAAACCCCAAATTTTCCAATTGAGTTTTTGAATTCTCTGAATTTATCAGGAGTGCCACCATACACCATCTTTGGTTGAAGATTAGTTCACTGTGCGATGTTCCTCCCCTTGGAAGTACATCTCTCGAAGCATCAATGTGAGCTAGAGGTGTAGGATTAGCGAAAGAACTCGGATCAAACATTATCTGAATATGACTTTATTAAGATATTCAACTTAAACCTTTAACAAATTCAATTATAATAATTAATATGAGAGAATATACGATGACATAACACGCAACACACAATATATATATATATATATATATATATATATATATATATATATATATATATATATATATATATATATATATATATATATATATATATATATATATATATATAATAAGACCTAATCCAATTCAGATCAATCTCAATAAGCGAACCACCTAATCCTCGATTCTAATATTAAGTAATCAATCCTACCTTATGATATCTCGTAGTAGTTCTTATCTTTATCTGAAATGTGATGCAGCTGTACGGCTTCCTTCTAATCGAGCATCAATATATGTATCCACGTCACGCAGAACTTATTCAAACTCGAAACATGAACTGTAATAATCATCAATTGCCACAACGCACATCAATTGTCTAACATTCCTTTACATTGCCATTGCGCTTACTCTAAGATCCGATATTTAAAGTCCGTTTATTTGCATCTTTATTTCACATCTCATTTCTTGTATTTGGTTGGAAAAGAGTTGCCATTAATTCTGGCCCAAAGAACCCAAAGAACTTGTTAAAGAAAAGACGCGTAAGACGTCACAACTGGTTATTTTGATGCGTAACTCAAATCCACCTAGATAATACAATGGCACACGTTTGGTCATCAGAAGAATTACCGGGAAACTTCTTGAAGCAACCAATTTAACTGTAAAGTTTAAAGGAGAATCATCTTATTGTAACGTATTCCACTAATACCGTCAGAATCTCCAATACCATTCAAAAGGTTTCAATTCTCTATTTGTTTGGCCTTCGCGATGACCATAAATAAATCTCAAAGCCAAACAAGTTCCATTTTGGGCTTGAACTTAGAAAATCCATGTTTCCCGAATGAGCAACTCTATGACTGCATTGAATTGCTTAGAGAGAATAATTTTGAATCAACGTGTTACAACAATACCACAGTAAAGCGTGGTCGGGTCAGCAAGTAAATAATATGTAATGAGGACGTCCGGCGCCATATTTAAGTGAAATAAGCGTTGGGAAACACCGTTTTAGATATCGTGGTCATACTAACTCCAATAGAAAATACGTGAATTTATCTTACATACACATTTATAATTTTCCTTTCAAATTTTTATTGAATTGTGGAACCCCTGGGTATACTTCGTGGAACCCACGGTTCTGTGGAACACAGTTTGACGGCTACTACTTTAATATGCTATTAGTATAATATTAAGTATTATACAAATAGTATTATACTAAAAGTATTAGGACTTTTCAGAGCCCTAATATACTTAAAGTAATCTCTCACATAAATCCAGCAAAATTACATTTTAATATTTAAATTCATCTTTGCAACATCAACAAAAGGGCAAAAGTGGTTTTTCAGTTTTGGGGATATTAAAGACCCTGGAATATTTATCTTAAATTTTCTTATGAATGTATCAAGTTACCTTTTCTCTATTTTATAAATACACTCATGGACAAAAAAAAATTACCGCACCAAGAAGAAGTCGTCAAAATGAAACGAAATTTTACATACGTAATGACTACTTTGATATAAGTAAATGATTAGAAAATCAAAGAAAAAGGATTATTTATTTTAGAGAAAAATGCAAAAGAACGGAGGATTTAATACCCTGTTGAACCCCCTTTAGCTCGAATGCACGATGCGATACGATCGGGCAATGGGGCATACAAGTTCTGTATGATGTCTTGAGACATTTCATTCCATATTTGCTGTAACCTTACATCTAGTTCGTTCACACTCGTGGGATTCCCAATTTGTCTCCCAAATGATCCAAGATATGCTCGATTGGAGACAAACTGGGTATCGGGCAGACAAGGAAAGGGTAGTAACAGTGCGGAGATAGTCTTGTGACACCTTTGTCGTGTGAGGCCGAGCATTGTCTTGTTGAAAAAAGGCTCCTGGGAGCCGTTGCATGAGTGACAACATACGTAGTTGCAGGATGTCATGAACATACGGCTAGGCTGTCATGGTGCCACGGATCAATTCTAGGGGTGATCATGTATTGTAGGCAATGGCACCCCATAACATCACACCATCTGTGGGGGCAGTGTGTCGCTGTAAAGCAAAGGCAGGATTGAGGCGTTCATTACGGGGTCTCCAAGCATGAACACGATTGTCATCATTGCTGAGATTGAATGCGGATTCGTCGCTAAAGACGATCTGGTTCCATTCTGCTGCAGTCCAGTTTCCTCGTGAGCGGTTCTCCTCCTTACGGAGGCGTCGATGGGTGGGCGTCAAGTGCAGCACACGTAATGGGCACCGCGATCCCAATTTTCCTTCAGACAGGCGCTTTCGTTTAGTTCGGGAAGATACAGGGGCTCCTAATGAAGGCGCTACATGTGTCTGGATGGCGGCCGATGAAGCAGTTGGCTGTACGCTTGCATTTCTTACGATGTGGTGGTCTTCTCAACGACTGGTCTATCGAGAGCGCCCTGAGCCTGGTCTTCGTATAAATGACATCTCTCGGATCCACTTTTCCTAACACCTCCCTACAATACAATCAGGCCTAATTGACGAGCTACTCGCCTAGCTGACCACCCAGCTTCCATCATGCTGATGATTCTCCTTCTCTCAAAATAGAACAGCTGCTCATATTGTCATCGAAAACGGCGTAATTGCATCTCTACCTCAGCTCTTTCTTTGTAAACGATTCAGCCCACTCAAACAAGCTTTGGTTACCTGTTTTATACTCCACGGAGGACGAAGTTAAACGCCCTCTACCGGCTATATGTAATGCGCAATCACGCTGCATTTCTAATCATTTGCTTATCTCCCCTACATGTACCTTCATGCCAAGTTTCGTTACGATCCCGCCATTATTTCTGGGTGCGCTAATTTTTTTTGTCCATAAGTGTATTTAATATAAACTAAAACGCATAAAAAACTAACTAATATAAATTAAAAACTAAAATTAAATAAAAGAACTGTTAAAACAAGATCAAAGAGAATTTTTAGCTTAGTAACTTTCCAGTAAAGAAAGAATAAAGCTTTCTATAAATTTTGGGCAATTTGAGGTATTCGACTACTGCCGACAATTTTTTTAAAAATAAAATGGAGATATGTAGTTTTATTGTGGTTTTTAGATTTATTTAGTACATTTTAAGAACAAAAGACTAAAATTAAGAAGAGAAAAATAAGTTATTACTACAATAGGAAGAAATGGGTAAAAATTGTCAAAAAATTAAATAAACGGGGCCCGCTCTGTACAAATAGTAAATGAAAAAATGCTCAACTTTTCAACTTTGATGTATTATTTTGCTATTCCTTTTTGAGATGACCTTCAGGATAAGAGATATTTTATTTTTTACAAAAACTAGAGCGTCTTAGTTATTTAATGAAAATGCTTTAAAAAATGATTATATTCACATAAGGGACTGTAAATTTTTTAAAAGAACAGTTATTGATAAATATGAACGTTAAAATACTTTTTCTATTATACACAACTTACACGAAAAATTTCAGCAAACACACACTCCCTCCGTTTGAACTTTAAAAAAAAAAAACACACACATTTCGAGTAAAACGCATTTTAAAGTTTGACATCTTATGTAAAGTTGTGGTATTTCCCTTTACTAAAACACTTGTAGTTTTTGTTCTTGAGAATGGAAAATAATAAACATGGCATTTTTATAAAACTAATAAGATGACTTACAAAATAAAATCATAAAAAAATACTGTCAATTGTTAAAAATTCATGATTTTAGGGTAGTCGGATGCCTTAATAGTTTCAGCTTATTCAATGCAATGATTTTAATGAAATGGAGCAATGATTAAATTGAAGGAGATTTCGTGTTTTTAGACCCAGGTAGAAGATAAGATGTGAATGAATTTTATGTCCCAGAGTTAAATACTTAGCTCAAATATTCCTTTTAGAACCCACATGTATTTCAATGATTTATTAATAAATTTAATCTATTGAAATGGGACAATTTTAATAACATCTTTAAAATCTATATTTAACCCAATACCCACAGACTTGACAGGATCGGCAAAACTGAGGCCGCAAGATAAAAGAAAAAAATTTCGGGGTTCATCTCTTGCTTTAGAAGGCTTGCGGCGCAATACCAAAGCATTTTTCACAAAAGGAGAATATTTTGAAAATGTGTCATTCTATGTTCATTTTTTGTCAAAGTATTGTACTTAAATAATCTTTTATTGTAATAAAAGACTTAACTCTTAAAACAATTTTATATACATTTTCTAATCTAAGGGACACTAAATATCATAAATATTATCCATTTATACGCTTTTGCAAAATCACGGTTCCAAACATAGTCGGATACCTTAATCATTTTATTATTAGATCTAAAATGCATGTTCCACAGCAGATAGCAGGGTATTGATGCTGATGTTATGAAAACAGTGCGCGTGATGTTTGCCTTCCAGTTGGCCAGATTTGTAATCCACTCGTTGTAAACAACATAACATTCTTCAGGTATCCCCAAAGTCAAAAAGCACTGTTGAGTCTCCCATCACTGTTCGTCTATTCTTGTAAAGCTGTGGTAATATCTTCGACTGTCACTACCACTATTAATTTTTCACCTCTATTTCATTTTATGTCGAATGAATAGGTCTCTTCAAATTTTTCCATCATTTTCTGCAGGCCACATTGACGTCATTTGGCCAAACTTTATGCTTTTTAATGCACAAAACTTCCTGATAGCTATTTTAATTACCAATCACCGTTCTCATAGAAAAGCTTCCCAAGCAAAGTAATTTTTCTTTGCCAGAGTCATAGAGTCCCAATGAAGAACTCAGGCAAAGTGTTATTAGTGCCGCTAATGTTCTGCATTTTTACCTCAGCTGTGACTGCGGTGCGCATGTCACTTCTTAATAATTTGCTTGCCTCTACTCTGATAGCGCTACCCATCAGCATACTTTGGAACTAATTTGTTTGCCTTTGCCAAATATAACTTCATTGTTTCATGGTAGTTCTTGTAAAATATATCATGGTATTCCAATTTGTAGTTTTGATCGTTTTGAAATCATAACTTTAATTGTAATCACTCTGTATTTTTCTAGTACACCAAATGAAATCGGTTGAATCATCGAAAACTTTTTATTCCTATTCTGTTTCATCATTATCCTATTATCATTATTATTACTGATTCGTTAAGTAATCTTTCCTCATTAACAACTGCAATTAAAATGTAATAAATTATCAGCTATCCATTTCGATTGAAACTACTCACAAGGTTTACTTAAACACTACCCTGTGTACGTGGTAAAGCTAATGTAAGTTAATAAACAGAAAATTAAGTTATTATTTAACCAACAATAAGCTTTTTAAAAACATTTAATATCACCAAAAAGGGACAACATATTAAAGTATTTACAATTTAGCATAAAAAATAGCTTAAGAGGCAAAAGACTTGCTGGGTTTTTTTTTCACCAAATTAGAATACGACATCAAAGATTGATGACCCGAAATCAACTCGTACAAAAAAAGTAAAAGAATACAGTCCAGCTCTATGTTTTAGTTTCTATTCGCAGTCCGACTCTTCTCCTAGTGATGCTACATCATTACCTCAGATTAGTTAGATAACTCATCTGTGTATTAGATTGATGGAATTAAAATAGCTACTCCACACTTATGTAATTCATTCTATGGTTTCATTGACATTTCTGAGGACTTAAATAAAATTAAACAATTTCTAAAAAATAAAATTACACACCAATCGAAACTTTCAAGATATACCTCATACTTTACGAGATCAAATCGAATTTCTAAAATGAAATTTTACAGAATTGTTGATAAAATAGTCTAAGCATATTAGATTGTAATTTTATTCTTTGATTTTTTAAAAAATTGCACTACCATTAAAATTTTAACACCAGGAAAGAAAATAAAGTATCAAATCGTATCTTGTACGTACACAGTATAATCGGAAGAAAACGTCATTAAATTTGTGTGTAATTTGGAGTATACAGGATCTGAAATAAATGTACACAGTTGCCTCCTCTGGCAGCGAAAAGGGTTCTCATCCGGTTAGGCCTCAAGTCGAATTGAGCTTGGATGACATATAAAGGCGAATCATGCCATATCCATGGCCTTCTTCATCAGTCGTAGTAGCTGGAAAGTGGTGGCATCTCAGTCTCTCAGCAATCTATGATCACATGTTTTCAACGAGTGAGAGATTTAAATAACGTGCTGAACAGGAAATAGTCAAGTATTCTCTACGTTAAGGTAGGTCAAGCCATGTTTGGCAGCATGTGGTCATTCATTATCGTGTAAAAAGATGAAGTCTCAAAGAATCAAAGTTAAGGTACAGCCCCGGCTTCAAATTCTGAGAAATGTAACCTTGGCTGTTCAGATTTCTGATAAATGGTTTTCGTGTCGTGTACCCAATGGCTGTTCATACCATCACATCATGTGGAAGACACATATAAGGATATCGAATGCAAGTAGCTACGTGTTTCTCCTCGATGCAACCAGATACATATGTGTCAATCATAATGCTTCCCACAGAACCGGGACTCGTCTGAAAAGACGACATGGTTCCACACTTATGTATCCAGCTTTATAGTCGAAAGCACCACTGCCACCATGTATCTTTATGTTGCAGTGTCAAGGACAGCCGTAATAATGTTCATCAGTCAAAAAGTCCGTACTGCTCCACATGCTGTCAAACTCCGCAGGTGGATAGTTGTGTGTTGCAAACAAATCCCCTTCCTGACTCAAGATCCGTGATGATCCGTGACTATTTGATCTTATAAGGTCGACCAGACAACATGCCTGTCTTCTCGGGCATCGGTGATGGGAATCCTTTGAAATCCTTCATGGTGTTTAGTATGATCCTCCTAAGCCCATCTATACCTTATTCACTTGACAATCGTTAAATTCAAACTTGTGCGATTAGCAACATCGTGGAATTATAAACCACACATTTTCAATAGGTAAAAATCCTTCTACTTTCAACATGTACAGATAGCTGTTGCTCCTTCTTATACAAGGCATCACACGATATTCTCACAAAAAAGCAACATTCACATGCGACTTCTAAATGAAAATTCCTTTGTGTAACTTTCCTATTCCCATTTGCATATCACAGTATGATCTTGCCTTAGCGGAAATTAGAAGTTTTTATGATCCTTTCTACATGGTGTTGCAATTTTAATGGACAGCAATATATTATTCAACTTTATCATTTTTCAACTTTCTTTCCTAAATAAAATTAAAATTTTAAAATCCTTCCTGATCCCGATTCGAAATTTAAGAGAAATTAAGAGAAAATCTAACGCAATCAATGTAACATTCTTAAAGTAACTATTGCAATATTTTAGAGGTTAAAAGAATATTTTTTTAAAATTTAATATACAAACAAGTATAAAGAATAAAATTAATATTGAATTAGCAATATTTTTATTGAAAAATGGTTCAAAAAATAAATAAGTTATCTAATAATCTGTACATTTTATAGACTGTAAATATCATTTAGATATCCTACTCTCTGTCTTAAAAAGTAAAATTCAATTATTAATAATAAAGTTCCAAAGTTGAAAAGAATACTTGCATCGATAACAATATATTTTGAGCTTAATGGGGGAAAAAAGGCGAAAAGTAATAACATTATAGTTTTCGAAATACAATGCTACTTTTACCTAAAGACAGGATCAACAAAATTTCCTGTTAATTGAACTTTTCGTGACAGGAAGGAGCAATTCTATTATATTTAGTGTGCGATTATTCCAAATTTATCAACAATGAATTTGAATACAAGCGGGACAAACATTGTTTGAAAGCAATTGACATCCCTATACAATTTATTGATCCAGTTGATGGATGGTATAATATGATGGAAAGAAGGTCACGCAATGGATCCTTTAAATTAACATGTCAAATAGGAATTTCAGAAAGCTACATTCTAGCATTTCACTCTCCCACAAAGTTCTGTCCTGACTTTTGTTAAAATGAAAGCCTTGATTTGTTTGTGCGTGGTTTTTAGTACCATTGCTGTGGTACTTAGTCAAAATCCATTCGGCGATATGATGAATAAGGCAATGGGTGGTTTCCAGAATGCCGCTAGTTCTGCAGCACAGGCCATGGGAGGCATGGCTGGCGGAGGCAATCCTATGATGGATATGATCGGAAAGGCGGAGGAAATGATTAAACAAGCCTCAGAGGGAAATCCAGCTGGAGAATTTGGAGATCAGATGAAACAGATGTTCGAACAAGCAATGGGCGAAATGAGCGAAAAGGCTCAAGAAGCAATGCAACCACTCATGCAGCAAATGATGAGCATGCAACAGAGTAATGCAAGTCCACAAGAATACGCGGCACTCCTGCAAAAGATGAAGCAACTGAAGGGCACATAACTAATTATGGTAGTGGAAACCACTGCTTCGATAAAATGTTTTTGCCATGCATATCTGAAGAAGCACTGAATTGGCTGTAAGATTTGTCCCTTTTTTCAGCTATAAATTATTGAAATTTTTTTCTCATTTATTTATCTTTTTCAAATTAAAATAATGAAAGAGCAAAATCTTTTTTTTAATTGTTCTGTGCTTTGATTCTTTTCGAATAATTTAGACTAATGTAACTGATAAATTTCAAATAAAACTTGATGTGTATGGTATTTTTTATAAGGACTTATGCAATAAAAAATCATTCATATAAAGTTTGAACAGTTTTTAAGTATTTTATTAAAAAATTAAATGAGCTTAAATGTGAAAATAATAGTTATTTCTAAGGATAAAATATTAAACCATTTTAATCTATATGGTATATTTAGCTAAATTTATAGAAAAATGAGTATTAAAAATATGAGTACCTTAACGAAAAGTCATAAAAAAATGTAGATACGGCTATGGAACAATTTAAGTTAAATTAAAATATATAGAAAGAGATTAATAACTACATTGCAAGAATCAGAATATTTAAATTAAATACATCCAAAACTATTTAAGTATTATGTAGCATATGAGTTCTTTTAATGCTAAAAATATTTTCTAGTTAAAGTGTCTTTAAATACACTCAGGATACTTGTATGCACGCATATGTTAACATATATTTTTATGTATTTATCTTGCGGTAATATTTAAGAATTTCGTATAGAAATCTTCCTTTTAATGTAATAGTCTGTATTCTTTCGTTGGAGAAAAAAATTGCGTGATGTAAAAGAAAATAATTAAGTTCTTTGAAAAAATGATTATGTTCTATGAAGGATTAAATTATAGATATTCCTAATATATTTATTCATGTAAAATGAATCAAAAGAAACTATTACTGTTTTAATGGAGGCAAGAGTATAATTATGTAATTAATCATTTATGAAATCTAAAGTAAATAATTAATGAAATGGTTTTGAAGTTCGACTGCAGTTAGATAGGAAGAGAGTGTACAACTATTTTGATAAAGGAAGTATAGCGCCTTCCCTCAAAAACTTATAGGTTACACAATTAGTCAAACGTATAGATAAATAAGAATATTTTTATTTTTCTACTTGTCTACAAATCTTAAGAAAAAACATATCACTTAAACTTTTAAAGAAAACTACTAAAGGTTTATCTTTTTTAAGAAATATGCACAAAAGTTTTGTATAATACTCATCCTTAGAAACAGTTCTGATACTTATTTAATAACAAATGCTTTCATAAGAAAAACATTTATAGAAACAGACTATTTTGTTCTACAACAGTTAATAAACTTTTCAGTATATCCGTAGTAATTAAAAAATTCTATATTGATTATTTCTTATATTTAATCGTGATAAAAATAATTGTTAAAGTTACTTTACACTTCTTAGCTTTTCAAAAATAAACTTTAAATTTAAGTCTCTTGAAATAGCTTTACAATGCTTGAAATAAAAATTCTTAGAAATTTCCTGTTTTTCGACAAAACTTTGTTATCTATTATATAAAGCATTTATCTTAGAATATGGATAAGTACAAAAATATAAACTGCAAAACAATTTTTTATTTTTTAAATTTATATATATATCCTCTGTTTTAATAAAAACTCCATTCAGGAATACATTTCGAAATGTTTGTAATCCAGCATATTTTAAAAATGCATATCAATTGATGACTCAGTAATGTAAGTAAAAGAAGTGAAACAGATGTAAAACTAATAATACTGCATCAATGGACTCAAGTAATTTCAGTTGAAATTGGAATAAATAACACACTCTTCCTTCTTAATACTCACAAAATTCTAAATATCTTAAACATACTAAGCTCTTATAGACATATAATCTTATTTTTTAACGTAAATCCATGTTCTATATAAACCATGAATGAAATGAAAATCTCAGTAATTTTTATCAGATTGGACATTTCATTGTAAAATGATTTTCTAAAGCTGTAGCATATCTCCAAGGGCTTATGTAATACGATGGAATAGTTTGTATTTATAAACGTAAATCAAATATAAAAATTTAAGTGCATTTATGTATTTAAAGTACAGATATAAAATTTATAAACAGATAAAAATTCGGAAGGAAAACCACAAAAATAAATTCGAAAAACACACCACAAATTTAAACCACAAATTCGAAATAAAAAAAATCATAGAGTTCACGAGAATTCTGTGACTATTGGAGAAAAAAATCAAATTTGTATTTAAAATGCCATTATTTAAAAAATAATGATAAATCAGAAGTATTAATTTTATCTCTAAGTATTATAGCAAAAAGTTAATGTATTTTTAATTTTTTTGTTCTACTATTGTTTCACGATATTTTAAAATAACGTTCAATATTTATCTCGACTTTCTTTGAGTAAACTAACTTTGTAATCCTGGAAATCAATAAAAAGAATTCACATTATCTAATGATAAAAATCATTCACCTTTCAAGGTTTTTGTGGTATATTAGCTAAGCTGGACACAAGTATATGACATTATATTCTGAAAAATAAAATTCTTTGAAATAATGAGTATTAAGTTGTTATTTCAGATGCTCGTTTATTAGAAAAATACAACGGGAAAAATTATTTGAAAATCCAAGACAAAGAATTAAAGCTTTATCATAATTACATAAATGAGTATAAATGGTTGTAATGGTAAATAATTTTTGTTCTTAAAAGTTCAGGCATAAATCAATATTATTTTTTATTCCATAATTTAAAAAAAATAGAATAAGACTCTTAAATATTGCTAATTTATTTTCAGTATTGATAAATAGGAAGTAAGTATCTGTATTACAAACTCTGTTGGCATATGTAGATATTTTCATTTGTATTACAAATTTACAAGCGTATATTACTTGTGAACGGGAAGTTTTTTGTTGTAAAGGACGGGGACCACATTTTCAATCATTTAAATCTGGAGAAAAACTATTCTTTTAGAAACAATTTGATAAAAGTAGACCTTTTGTTTGTAACTAAAGATTTTAAAGGTTTGGGTTCCATTTTTCCCTTTAGAGTCCATTGCGTGTGCTAATATCAAATATTCAAGGTATTCATTATTTGAAAATTGAATGAATCACTATTGAATGTAATATTGTGGGTGTAGATGTCCATATCACAATAAATTAGCACGAGGAAAAATGAGAAGTATTGTACATTAAATATATTTGGGTATTTAACTTGACACGTATCTCAGTATTTAAGATTGTTTGGTGAAATAATAATTTAGAAGTGGACCTTGTTATCTGCCCATAGCTCAAAAAAAAGTTAAGATATTTTGTTCATTTAAAACTATCAAGTTTTATTACGCACCTTCCAGAAATAAAAAAAAACAATAATTTCTATTAATATATTAGTCACATCCTACTAATCCTTCTACCAATATATTAATTATTATCATATATCTGCCATCAACATATGCATTTCATTACAATTTTCTTGTCATCAAATATTTCATTCAACTTGCAGATGTATTATTTTAATACATATATTTTTTTTCGACAAAAATTTCCTGAGATTTTAAATATTTGTGCATGATTTTTCAAAATATAACTTTTCAGTTCGAAAATAAAAAAAAATCGTTATTTTATTCATACATTATTTATTTATCAACAACATTCCATTTAGTACATAATTCAAATATGTTTAATCTTAAATTGAAATATACAGTATTTTCTTTGAAAAATACTGTCAATTATTCTTTGTCTAATGAAAAGAAACAAAAGTGTGATATTTTTGAATTTAATTGATTGAGGGAAATAGGGAAAGGAAAATTTTTACAAAAGAAATTAGTACGAAATAAATTAAGGGGGCTAAGAAAGCAATACAATTTAATGGGCTGAATATTCGTTATATCTAATATGGTACTTTAATCAGTTTCAGTCAGATTAAAACGGCACAAGTTTGTCAAAAGTCACGTAATTTTGAATCATATTATACTGCTGAGATATTTATGGATATCCCTTAGAATAGCGAATTAGATGACATCATATTACAAGAACGTTGTGCCATATCACATGATGTTGATTAAGAAACTTACTACATTTCAAATTGAGCAATTCCTTCATTTCATGCAACAATTTTTTGGTAAAATTAAATGCTAATTTCGTTACATCTTGATTACAAAACTATTACTAATGCCTCAATTACGACACCACTACAAAAATATTAATCTTTTCTCACAATGAACTAAATTTTTAATGCTTTTTAATGAATTATTTTAGTTCAATTTATTTATAATTGCAATTTGTAGGATTTTTTTCAAGAATTCAAATCTTTTTCATTTTATATATCAAGTAATCGGGCACTTTTCATAATTAATAGTTATATACTCTAACGGTTCCAAAGAATTTGGCAAAGTTTTTGATGTGTATTATCTTCCAAGAAATAGAAAGCCAGAAAATTTTGATGTACAAACACTATTTCTTGTTTTATTTTGTAAAGAAATACACAAATATTATAATTATTTTCTTGGAATTGAAATTTACTGACTGTTTTAATATATTCTTATAAAAACTATTACATCGTTTTACGAAACACCTTTTGAACAATGAACTGATTGTGCCAATACAATATGACACAATAAAAGGATCCATTATTTCATTCTGATTTCTAAGAGCGAAACGTCCCACATCCTCATTATAAAGCTTTTAGTTTAATTTGAAGAATCTTTGACTTCAAATACTTTACAGTATGTGTTGACTACATCAGATTGGATTATTTAATATTTTAATGAAATATATTAAGGGAATTTGAATATACCTTTCAATATTCTCAAAATGAACGTTAAATACTTTTTGTTAACTTGCCTGCAGCTTTATGTTTTAGTACTAGTGCAAAGTATATACCTCTACAGTGTACTGGATGATATTCAGCATTTAGAAACAAAAAACTTCAACTTTTCCCAAATCGGAAATGCAGTATCAGACTTGGTACAGAAACCAAAAAATGCAATGCCTAGTGCAGAAGTGATTAAGAATTTTCTTCCGAAAATTCTAGAGATAACGCCGCAGAAAATAAAACCTACCCTTTTTCAAGCATATGTTAAGTATTTAATACTTAAGAAGAATGAGGCAGAACCTAAAGATTATGTGGAAACTTTTGGAAAACTTTTGAAAGATGTATGGAACAACAGTTGATTGTAAACTCCTGATTTACATGTTTGTGTAAAAAGTTAAACCTAAAATAGTACTTAAAATGTATGTATTACTTTTCTGTATTGCTCTGCATTTTGATACTATTCAACTAAAAATATATATTACTCAGTATTATTCAGTATTACTCAGTATTCAAAATGTTTAACAGCCTGGCATAATGTTACTTTTATTTATTTCCATAATCATCACTTTAACTAAAATTTCTTTTTTAACAAAGACAAGAAAAATGAATGTTATGATATATTTTGATTGATTTGGAGAAATATATATTAACATGAAAATGCGTCTAAAAAACTTTTTTAAAACATTTATATATTTATCATTATATGTTTGTTTTTAAATAATTACATCACATTTATTTTAAACTTTTGGTAAACAGATGTACTGTCGAATAAAAATTTGACTAAAAAATCTTTATTAACTAAGAAAAAGAATAGATTCTGTAAATGTGGTGAAGTATCAAAATCTTTGTGTACATTTGGGACGCTTGTAATTAAATTATGAGCTACACCTAATTAAAAGTTGAAATAAATATTATACTAATTATATAATATTCTATGAAAAGAAAAAAACTAATGAATAAGAATATGTGTTACTTTTTTTTATAATATTTGTAAAAATTCATTATTTTATATCACAAATAACACTTATAGGACATTCTTTTATAATTAATATTATACATATTTCGCAACAATTGATGACATAGTAAAGGTATAAGTTATCTTTGCGTTTCTTTAAAAATTCAAGAAAACAATAATAATAAGTTAAACGAAATAAGTATTAATGGAAAATAAAATGCAAAACAACTCTAAATATTATGAAATAAAAAGTGTTTACATCCGTAATATTGAAGACACACAAAAATGCCCTCATAAGATACATAAGTATTATTTTTAAAACTACGTTTTAAAATAATTTTAAGTATTAAAATGCATGTTTTCTTTGCACAAGTGGTGTTAACATAAAATTCTGTCTTAGTTCTGATATTTAACTTTACTTAATTATTATAGTAACATATTAGTTAATATAGTAATTCAAATTCATAAAGTTTAGGCAACAAAACTGAATGAAAGAGTATTTTTTCTCTTATAAATTTTACAACTTTCAGTCATTTGTAAAACTGTAAGAATTTATTTAAAATGCCTGATGCTTATTTTCATTATAATGCATATAATTTTTTTACACACTGTAAATAGATTGCACGAATAATGAAGTATACTTTAATTTCTGACTGTAGTAGATTGGAGGAAACTTATCGAAAACTTCGAAAAAAAACTTATTAAATAAGAATGATAACCATTACAATTGATTGATGAACTTAAATAGTTTTCATTGTAAAACATTGCTAGGATTTTGTTTTTATGATTCATATTTTGTTGACTATAATACAAAAAATCATATTGCAAATATTGACATGATTTACTTTATGTGTTATGATTTTATGACACTTAAAATTCTTTTAATTTTACAAATGAAATTATAGATTTAAATTGAAACAAAATCTCTTAAATACATAATACAGCATAAAAATATCACTCAATAAACAATTATTCAAAAGGTTATACTTCGGGAAAACGATTGATTTTTGACTTGTCTGTATTCTTACATAACATGAAATAAGATGAGATTTATCCATAAAAAGTAAAGAATACTATCTTTATTTTATAATTAATTTATAGATTCTAAGTGATAATACAACTTTTTAAAAATTTATCATAGGGAAAATTTTTTTTTAAAGGTGAGGTATTTGATTCAATTGTTGAGAGTTGGGTTATTAAAACTAAGTGACAAATAAGAAAAATAATTCTATTTAATGCACGTTTTGCTAAATTATTCTTTTCAATAAAATTATAACAATTAGAGGTTAAAGATGAATTTATTGATTCAGTTTTAAAAAAATCTTTTCTTATACCCTTGTCACGCCTCATTCCATCCAATAATGAATTCAGCAACCAATAAGGTATAAATAGCTAACAAAAATTTTAATACTTAAAAGTAAGAGGAATGAGTAACTTTATCAAACGTTTGAGCACATTAAAGAATTAAACCCCACTCAACTCGTTTTGCTGATCTGCTGAGTTATGTTCTATTTTATTAATATATTTTATGAATCAATATAAATATAGAACTACTAAACATTTTACCGCACATTGGTTTTAAGTATTTGAATCTATGTTTATACTTTAAGTATGGGACAAGATTACTCTAACAATAAGTTATCTTCCATAGTATTAACATGATTTTTAAATTTTCTTAATAAATAGTTATAAATGTGTAGGTGATCATATCATAAAGTGAATGAAAACTCTGTTTTTAAATGCATCTAGATTAAAAACCCTACGAGTATTTCGATCTTAATGTTTATAGAATAACTTATTTCGAATTAATAATCAGTTATAGTCCCTGAATTATTATGTTTAAAAAGAGTTTTAAAGTGCATACTTAACGATACAACACAAATTTTATCGTTTCATGACTTATAAAAGAGTATAAAATTCTTGTAATAAAATATGGGAAAGTTGAAGGCATTTCTCTGTGGTAAAAAAAAGGGAATGGAATATATATATATCATTTTATTTATTTACTTACAATAATTTCTGTCTATGGTAAATTTACGTGAAATATTGAAAAAAAAATATAAATTACCAACCATCTGAGTATTATTTAAAAATTAACTTTAAAATTAAATTTTTTAAAATTCATTTACAACTTATAAGAAATTAATTGTAAATTCACAAGAACTGATTCTCAAAAAATTTATTTTAATATAGAAAAAAAAGATAAATTATATTCCATCCATTTCACTTACTGTTATACATTACCTTACTCTTGCGCATCTTTACTTCAGTTTATCATTAACTTTATAGTAGAATGTCTACATTTATACGTGCAACCTGTATACATATTTCAATTTTAATACCATTCATAATTATTACATTTTAATACCATTCTATAATCATTATGTTGCTTTATTATTTTTTTCATGGTATATTGTAGAATTTACATTACATAATTTTGTATGTTTCGTAAGATCATTTAATCGTAATTTTTTTCGTTCATTTTTTATCTGGTTTGTGCTGTCAGAATCAAAAATTACAAAAGATATCTTCATAAATGTGAATTGTAGACATTTATAACTTATAGTCTCTATTCATTCAAATAAAGTAATTGCTGTCCTAAAAATGGCTTCACAATTCTTTGTTTAATGTATGAAATGTCCTTCAGGGAAAACAAAGATTGTTTATCACGAGTGTTTTTTTATATACAATAAAAATGAGAGACTATATATACTTGGAGAATTTGGCAGCGACAATGTTTTGTACTTTTTACTCAAAAGATCTAAAAATATGTGTATTTTTTTCAAGACCACTTGCATTATTCAAAAGTTACTTAATTCGTAGTAAGACTGCGTTATAAATTACATTGAATAGAATATAAAGCTCGTTGTTACAAAAGAAGGTAAACAATGTTTTTTATGTAGTGAAGAAACATTGTGTCTTCAAAGGGAAAACAAACATTTGTGGCTTCTTTTTTGCACGTTTTTATGATGTTTATTTGACAAGGAGACTAAATTTTATTTTATTTTTACTGGATTTATTTCTACACATGCTATTTAAAAACTTCAAAATTAGATACATTTCGAACTCTAATACCTAACTAGTATATTTATAAATCAGTAGAAAATAATCATTAAAGAAATTTTTAAGTTAATTTAGTGTGATTTACAAATTAATTGATTATATAAAAATCTTTTCAAGAAAACATAAATGAAGTATGACAGCTTGCCATTTTGAATATATAAATTTTATAAGTGTTTCAAATGAAACTTATTTTATACGCATTTTTTCAAAAGTAAAGGTGATTTTGTATAAATATTATTATAATGTAATATAAGAGTTTTTTTCTTCTTTAATGTCTATATCAAATAAAGGGAACAAAAAATCCTCATTTGAAATAGTGTTGATGACATCAAATTTAAACAAACACACTTGTGTGGAAAAAAATAGGACGAGAAGGTTTTGCTAATGTAACGTCGGGTAAAAGTCTTTCAAATCGACGTAAATAATACCGTAAGATTCTGAAGATATAAAGAGCATGGGAAAGGTAAGCAAAACTTATAAAGAATGAAAAGGAACTTTATTGAAATATAAGCTTCAATAATACTTGGGCCGATGATCAAAACATCCATGTCACAAGTGGGTGGCGAGAAAACCCATTAGTTTGTAATAAGATCACTCTTGATTGCTGGTGAGGATTTACATTGTATGTCTATGTAGAATACAAGATTGTCAACTAGTTGTTGAGGCATTGTTGCTCTTTTCTCTTATAATGTCAGTCACATATCAAGAATATTTGCTGCTGGCTGATTACCTGCGACAAAGCGTGGTATCACTATACTCCGCACGTGTTCAATCGTATTGAGAATTTTGGATCTTGCCGACCAATCCCCGTATTGAATGTCTTCAATCTTCTACGGCTATTCGAAAATTGATTTACAATGATGTGTAACGTTGGCGTTTCTTAAGGGAAACTGAGTACCCCAAGCACTTGTAAAAAGACGCTCATGAAGAAGGAGAACCTAGGTATTATATATAACAAGCACAGTAACTGAATCTCCTTGAAAAATGTGAAGGTTCAGTAAAGGTGCCAAGCAGGAAATCTCTCCTTTTCGAAAACTTCACTACTTTTTCTATGGAGTTGTAAGGATTATTGCATGTTTCCCTTTCTCTCAAGATGTGTACTCATTCAAATTTGGTACTTAGATGAAATCTGCTCTCATCTGTGATGATGACTCTACCTCATTACTGATCAGTTTTACAGAATACGTTGTCTGATGAACAGGCGTTACTAGTACACACTATACTGTTCATAGTACAAATGGACCCCCACTGGATACAATAAAACGTGATTATGTCATCCCGACTGTTACATGTACTTCTTGAGTTCTCCATCGTATATTTCTTCTCGACTGTAGGACAATATATAGGTGATACATCTCTGTGGTTGCTTGTGAAATACCACTACTGATTCTTCTGACAGCTTGTTCATGTAGTTTAATGCTTTTCAAATTTATGAAATGATACTCTGTGAGCATCTCTAATCCCCGATAACACTTCTACCTTCTCTTTTTTTCACTATTATCCAAATGTAAGATTATCCAGATGTCATCAGCAATATTACCTGTTGGATATACTGCTCTTAGACAGCAACTCGATGCTGTTTAAGCAGATATACATTGAAGAATAGTTTTCATAGAAGGGCTAGAATCAACGGATTCGAATCTTGGTGGCACGATGACCTATAATGCAGACGGTCTGATGCACATTAAACCTGTCGTGGCTCAAAGTTCTCACATTGGCGAGATGTGCAAATTAGGAGAGAGGATTCCAGTTCAGGTGTCGTTCTTCGTCATTTCACCATGGTTCAAAATTTCGAGGCCAGTCGCTAAGTTTATTGCTTAGAATATGACTTTGATACACTCTCACTCACTTCATATAAATACTTAAATTACGTCAAGCTTTACACCTTTCCCACACTTGACCAATACATCATGTTATAGCTGTATATACCAGATGAACCAAAAAGTTCGTTTAAACTTTAAAAATTCATAAAAATGGGAGAAATGATCATAAAGAAGTAGAAGTCGGATTTTTTTTTCAGTGGCAGAAATATTTTTTGTTAAAAATATCACCAGTAGAGGGCACTGATATTCCGAAATACAATGTATAGGACAACAGTACGCTTCATTAATTTATTCTTGCTATAACAATTATCTGGCATGACCTCCAGAACATTATCTGACACAATTGAAGCGGCTCACAACGTCCGCTTACCACTGAATGTAACATATCAGAATGAACTTCACAACCCTTGCGACGGATAGAATCTTTGAGTTTGGTCAATGTTGAGGGGATAAAGGGTATACAAGTGATTTCAAATAGTCTCACAACCAGAAGTCGACCGGAGTGAGGTCAACTAAACATGATGGCTACGCGATCTGACAAACTCGACCAATTACTCTGTCCTCACCAAGGGAATCAATTTACAGGGTTGACATAGTATGGAGGGGAGCTATGTTGCACTAAGCTTATTAAAGATAACACACCTCTTTTTGGTTTAATATGTGCACAACGAATAATATTTTTGCTGCTAAAAACTACTTCCTACTTCTTGGTGAGAAGTGTGTAGACGGCACTTCATTATAATCATTTCTTCCTTTTTGATTTTTTAAAGTTAGAACAAACTTTTAGATTTCCCGCATACACGTTCTCAACACAGCCCCTACACACAATCGGTCTCCTAATGGTCTTTCCAACTGCCTTGCTTTCTCGGTTCATTGATATGCTATGTGTGAACTTCGTCGTAAATTAAAAAATACTTCTCAATAAAACGCAAATGAAAATTATTACTAACATATTATCTTATAAGATGAATATTTAGCAAAATAGCTAAATATATTTTACAATATTTAAAATGTTCTGTTGATGAAAAATTTTCTGTGTGATTAGCATTCTCAAAATGAAGTTATATTCTTATTAAACTTTTGCCTATTTATATATTCAAATGATTTCTAAATAGATACACATGGATCTTTTCATCATGAATAACTTTTAATGACCAATTACTGTCAGGAACATTACAACAGGAAATAGACGTGTCAAAAATCTCCCGAAATAAGAGAAAACACTAACTTTCCAGGATGAGTAATCCTTTTTCCTTAAAACAATTTCTGTAAGAAGTGCTATTTTTTGTCTCATCATCAATTTAAATTAGTTTCTAAGCATTCAAATCTATATTAAAATTTTCGAGCAAGAAACGTTACACAAACTCAGAAATTACATATCATATATTAAAGCAGTTCATTTTTGTATACCGCCTCTTAAATTGTAAATTTTAATATTTTATTTATATACAACATCTAATTTCTTTCCCTTTCCAAAAAATGTCAATTATATAGCTACATTTAAGTGACAAAGACAATGAGAGATTTTTAATCTGTAATATCAATTACATAAAAATTAATTTAATAATGTCACTTAATGAGTGCTCTCATTTTTGTTCCTTTTAAGTTTTCTTAGTAGGAATATATATATATATATATATATATATATATATATATATATATATATATATATATATATATATATATATATATATATATATATGTATATATATGTGTATATATATATATATGTATATATATATATGTATATATATATAGAGAGAGAGAGAGAGAGAAAGTTTGATATTATTTCAAAATTTTATTAATATTTCTTAAAATTGTAGTTTTTCACATCGAACTTACCCTATTTTTTACAGAATAAAAATTGACAGTCCGTATGATTAAAAGTTAGACAGTACTCATGCATTTTATAAAAAAAATGCATTTAAAATAGAATTCGTGCTTTTTTTTGTTATCATTTTATTCGAAAAAAAGGGATGGAGTTGATGAATAAGTGGTTGGAAACATTTTACTTTTTAACCTTCGGTAAAAAAAGCGTGCAGGAAGTTGTTGTAAGAACAAACACGCGGAAAGCTTATAGTACGTTAAATCTACAATATACAATGCACGGAAAGTCCATTACATGACAAACTTGCAATACATACAGATTTTCATCACCAAGGAAATAAAAATCTTATTCAGATTTTGTCGGTTAATAATGGAAGGCTAATAATTCACTTCCGTCAGAATGCCCTGCAGAAAGCTTCATTTCCTGTTTCTTTTTGTTGAACTTCAACTTTATATGCCGAAATCGGTTTTGAATAAACAGGAAAAAAACAAATTCTGATTACCAGAAATATTTTCAACTTATTTGGATTGTACAGATAGCCTTCCCAGCCAATTTTCTGAATAAGAAATTAACTATATAATATTCTATAGCCTTATATTTTAACTAATATTCTATCTACCAATATATCAAACAAATAAATATAATAAAATATGAATTTATCTGGATATTTTGATCTTTAGGGTAGCACATAATATTTAACATGCGTAATGATCTTCCAAGAATTCTCCATTTTTAAAACAAAGGTAATGTTAAAAAATTGCTTACAAATATGGGAAATTATTTTTGAAGAGTATTGACTGCATAGTACACTTACTTCCAAAAGTTAAGCACGGAGAGGAAAATGCTAATGTCTGGAAGCCAATAAGAAATGAAGATGATGCAATTCGCTGCAGAGGTAGATGGAAGTATGCAAATATGTTAGGTAACATTCAATCGTGCTTTTATGTCAAGAAATATGCAAAAAGTGCAATCTTATAAAAACCCAGCTTTATGAAGGGTTACAGAAGTTGATTGCAAGTGCTAATAGAAGGTGTTTAAAACTTTTAAATAATTTATTATCAAGACATACGTGTTTCTATGACTTCCAGAAAACGAATGGAAGATTCTGAGCGCTGGCATGCTATGGGGCGCATTAAAGCAGGGCAGTCGATCAGAGATGTTGCTCTTTTCTTCGGCGTTCATCTTTCTGTAATTTCACGTTTATGGAAACAATTCCAAATCACTAGGTGATAACCCTAGGGTTACAACCCCCGCGGAAGATCAATATATTGCTATTGTAGACAAGCGGAATCGCAGAGTGACCTCCCCACGTGTGACATCTATGGTTACAGCGTCCATTGGTAAGGCTATATCTGCAGCTACCGTACGCCAAAGATAACATATGAATGGACTGCATGCCTGGGTACCTCGAGTTCGTGTTACTCTATCCGTCCAATCAAGAGGGGCACGATTAAAGTGGTGCTGGGAACAGGGCAATTGGACTGTGTCTGACTGGGGCAATGCCATGTTTCTTGCTCTGGAGCCAGATGACAAGCGTATAAGGATATGGCGTAAACAAGGAACACGCAATCAGCCCCAAAACATCACGCATTCCGTGGCGGAAGCATTATGGTGTGGGCAGGGATTTCATTAGGATACCGCGCCGACCTGCACATCTTTAAACATGGTTCTGTGACGGCTGTCCGGTATTGAGATGAAGTCTTAGAACCCATTGTGGGATTGTACGCTGCAGCAGTTGGCTCTACTTTTGTTTTAATGGACGATAACGCACGTCCCCATAGAGCTGACATCATCGATGACTACCTGGAGAGGGAAGGGATTGCGCGTATGGCGTGGTCAGCATATTCGCCCGACCTTAATCCCACTGAAAATCTTTGAGATGCTCTCGGCCATGCTGTATGTTCACGTTTCCCACCTACAGCCACTCTTATTGAGCTGGAAACTGCTCTACAAGAAGAATGGCGATTGCTTAGTTCTGCAGTGGTTGACCACCTAATTGAAAGCATGGTCAGAAGGTGTAAACTTTGCATACAGATGTGAGGGAGGATCACATACCCTGTTAATGTCCTTTTTTTCATTTTATGCTGTTTATTTTCACTTTATACATAATTCTGTTTAAGTCTCCAGTATGACATTTTCTGATAACTTACAAAAATTTATAATATTGGTTTCATTTCTGAATATAATTATTGATTTTCTTTTATGTATAAATATATATGCTACTTTACTGCCAAATTTTGTGTCAATCAAAGCAGCATTTGTTGATTTTTTTGCATTTTACATCTTTGTGCTTAACTTTTGGCAATGAGTGTATATTATTCGTAGTAATTTTTTAGTGTTAAATAATAGTAAATAAATTTTCCGCATAAAGTTGGCTTTTGTTGTTGTTGTTGTTGCCAATCCTCTAGGGTCTGATAAAGTCAGACAAGATCAATTAAATCGTTGACTCTCGAAAAATATTTTTAACAAATCGAAACCAAAGATTAAGTTGTTAATATTTAATGAGTTCTAAAAGGCTTCCAATAAAAAATCAAACATTTATTACTTATAAATAATAAAAATAGTAAAATGTGGCTAATTAAATGATTTGCTTGAAGATTTTATTAATACAAATAATTCACTTAAGTCTGCTCCGCACTCTGTTTAAGTTTACGCTCAAGCATGTCAAGAAATGAAATATTGGTATTTTGTTGAAGAGTTTGCCCATAAAGCAGTGATGAGCCAACTACGACCAAGCTGTATGTTTTTTTCCAGCCACTGCAGATTTTAAAACGGTAATCTAAAAATTTTCAACATTTTTCAATATGTTAAAAAAACGTTTAAATGCGTGTTTCTCCTTTTTTCATTGAGCTGAAATTTCCATAAAATTTTAAATATTATTTAAATTTTTTTTCTTGAATTATTGATTTATGAATCATAAGTTGATCGCAAATATCTCAAACTCTTGTTTCTCCATATTCCTAAATAGGAATTCTGAAAACCTTTGTCGAAATTATACATATAAGTTTTATAATTTTGATGTTGCTCACTCATTAAGTTAGTGTTTAGTTTGCTTCATTCGAAAGGCAGGTGAAAAAAGCGTTTTCATTACTAAAATTTCAAAAGTTTTTACTAAACATACACTGATATAGATAAAATCATTTAATATCATTTCACCAACTCAGTATATACCAGTTCAAGCCAGATTATGAGGAACTTTTTTAAAGATGCGGTTCTGAGCTCATTAATCTCATTAGTATTAAAAAAATTCATACAAGACATAACATTTTTTAAATTCTTAATGTGTTTAATAATAATATATATATATAAATTATACTTGACCCACCAAAATTTTTCTCTTTTGCTTTTTTCCCATTTTTATAAAATATTTCTCAGTACCGTCATAGGTCAGTGTTTCTCAAACTGTGGGGCACACCCCCATAGGGGGGGGGTGATAATTCTACGGGGAAGAGCGGAGCATATTGAGAAGTCGAAAACAATAGTTTATTTAAAGAAATTATTAATTTACTGAAAATAAACAAAATACATTCTGACATAATAAAAAATAAAGTACACATTTATACTGATATAATACACTTATAAATATATGTATTGCGCAATGTATTGCTTAAAATTATTTTACTAGTATTAAGTTGAGAACAAGTTTATAATGAATATCAATGACCCCATGGGCTGGTCATATATAAAATTTTTGCAAAAAAATTAACGCTTATCTTGATAATTTGTACGTTTTAAGCGATTGTCTCCCCAATGTCATCGTTTAACATAAAGGTGAGCGTATGTGGTGTATGGGGGGTAGTAAAGGAATAAATATTAAGCAAATCCTGTGATTTTTCCTTCCAAATCCTTCGTAAACACTGTGAATGTTATTTTATTGCATTCCAAAGCCTTCGGTATAATTTTATGGATAGTAGTTCACAGTAAAGATTGTACATCGGAAAGACGTATATATACGTCCGGGGCAATTAACGCACTGGCTGAGCGAGACGTTTACATACACTGGCGGCACTTAAGGTATCCGACTACTTGCGACAACTTTTTTTTTTTGAAAAAAAGGAGATATGGAGATCTTTTTGAGATTTTTATATTTATTTAGTATATTTTAAAAAAAAAATCCTAAAATCGGTAAAAGAAAAAAAATTATTATTATTAAAATGGGAAAAAACTAGTAAAAATGTACGAAAAATTACATAAACGGGGCCCGCTCTCTACAAAGATTTTATGAACAAATTCTCAATTTTTCAATTTTGATGTGTTACGTTGTTATTCCTGTTTGAAGTGATCTTCATGATAAGAGATATTTTAATTTTTACAAAAACTAGAGCACTTTATCTAAGTCATTATACGAAATTGCTTAAAAAAACATTGACTTTATTCACATAAAGAACTGCAAATTTTGAAATAAAACAGTTATTGATAAATCTGAAGATCAAAACACTTCTACTGTTATGCAGAACATAAGCAAAAATTTCAGCTAATTATTTTCAAAACTTTTTGAGCAATCGTGGTCTCCGTTTGAGTTTTCGAAAAAAAAACACATTTCGAGTAAAACGCATTTTAAAGTTTGACATCTTGTGTAAAGTTATGGCATTTGCTTTTACTAAAACGCTTGTAGTTTTTGCTCTAGTGGAAGGAAATGAAGTACTTGGTATTGTTATTAAGTTAATAAAATAGTCTATAACATAAAGTCATAAAAAATTTGCCAATTTTTGAAAAAAATCATGGTTTTAGGGTAGTCGGATACCTTAAAAGGTTAAAGTCGTGTAGTCGGCTTAGTGTCAAAGTATAGAATTATGGAATTCAATAAATTGTTATTGTATGGAGAGGGTGCGATGAAAATTGTGATTGAATATTGGATCGCAAGTGTTGAAAATTTGAGAAGCACTGTCACAGGGTAAACGTAAATTACTTACAATAATTTTGTAAAATAGAGGTCTCTTGATTCGTTGGATGTTATAGTTGTAGTTTTTTTAAATCTTTTTCATTCATCTTTAGTGACTACAGTAGTCTCGTGGTCACGGACTTGTAGATGGCGTATAATGAGTTTGAGTTAGTACGTAAATGAATATTAATTATTCAGCTACACGAGGAATTTCGTGTGATGGACCTCGTAACTTTGAATCATGGTCAAGTGATGAGGATGGCACCTGATCTGGCACAACCCTCTCCTAACTTCTACACAAACGAGAGGGCATTTGAGCTTCGACAGATTTAACGTGCATCAACCCCTCTACATGGCGTGTCTTTAGTGTCACTGGGCTCGAACTCATAAGACGCCACCTACGATAGGGGTGGCGAACATTTATGGATCAACGTGCCCATTTTTTCTAAGGAATTGTTTAATGAGATATAGATTTTTCGTCAAATAATTTTGACTTGTGATTATTGGGAAAAGAGAATACAAATCTATATACTAACACAATGTTCAAAACTCTTTATTAACTACGAAAAATTACCTTTTTGCAGAGTATAGTTGTAAATGTTTTAGTTATTTGTGTAATTCAAATTAAAAGTGAAAAATTAGTGTGACTTCCGTTGTTGCAGATTGAGTGACAAATAACATTAGGATTATAAGATATATCTTTTAGTAGAATGCATGCTGAATTGATCTGCCAAATGGTTTCTACGCAATTAATTCTTTTTGTTTTGGTTTACTTTTTTCACAAGAGGATTTGTTTCAAAATGAAGCTTTACAGACGATGTTCTTCATACCACTGTTTCAGAATATAAAACCCACACTGCTTTCTCGCCTTTACGAATAATGCCGTATTTCTAGATTCACCAAGTTTGAAATTCTCTGTTACACTTACTATCTTGCATTTTTTTTATTCGTTTGCTGAACTCCACATGTTGAATAACAGTTAAAAATCGTAAATATAACAAAAATTATCTTTAAAATACAGTTGTGTCAACGAAAGTGACTATGCTATGCGTAGACAAATTTTGCATCATAAGCAACTGCAGTCCACCGCGTAACTAAGGCAAGACAAACGAGTGTGCGCCTCGCGACAGATCACTCGAATTTGTTCGATATAGTTCATAGTGAACTTTGTTATTTTGAAATGAAATGCAAAAAAATTTGATCGCTGGCGTGCGCAAACTTTTGTATCGTGTGCCATTGATGGCACGCGTGCCACTGGTTCGCCATCCCTGGCCTATGAGGTGGTTACCTTAACCACTAGGCTACCGCGGCCACCGAAAGCTTCAGTTCTAGTGCCACTGAAAGCTTCAGTTCTAGTGCCACTGAAGACGCACCGTATATAGGGCTAATGCATTATATCTGTCGAAGCTCAAAGTCTTCCCGTTGGCGTGGTGAGGAAGTTCGAAGAGGGGTTTCAGCTCAGGTATCGAACTCGCCAATTGACCATGATTCAAAATTATTCATTTAAATTATTAAATAATGAATACCTTATTTTAAATTTTTTTTTTACGAGATAAAAAAATGATGCACTAAAGAAAACACCAGCTCGAGTAGAAATTCAACGACGAACCTTAAAATTTAAATTTCAAGCAAAATCTGTATATTCAACGTAATTTTTTTTTAATTTGGTAATATTTTTTATCCGACATTATTATCATATAATGAAGATGAGATATTGCACATGTTAAAATTTAAAAAATATTTATTGCATTTGTTGAAAGTAATAAAAATACTGTTAAAAAGTCATTCTTTTTTTTTAATTAAAATGCAATAAAATATAAAGTATTAAATAGAATTGTGTTGTAACTTGTATTGTAAATAAGTATTGGTTTACAATGAAATACCATAAATCAAAAATGTTTCATCTTTTAATACAAGAAATTATTTATAAACAGGAGAAAAAATTATATACAGTGAAACCCAAACTGGTGAAATTATCATTATAATAAACTTTAAAAAGGTGCAATTTAAGTGTCAAAGTGCTTTTTAGGGGTGTTCTTTATAATACATCGGATGATAGATGTTTAAAATGAAGATTTTATGTACCATTGGAATGACATCTTTTCCTTCTACAAAAAAAATATGTGAGCAAGTTTATCATAACAAGATACGCGATGTACGCAGTCTTTGTCCATTATTTAACTCAAGTATGTTATAAATTCTCTACGATATAATTTACTTGCAATATGTTTAAGCGAGTTAATCAATAAATGTCTGAAAAAACCAGCATCGTAAAAAGCTGAATAATACAACCATTAAACTGACTTAAACTATCTGACGCAGGATGTTTAAATTTAATCAAAACTCACAAAAGCAGAATTTATGATAAGTTTACCCAACCAAATATCATAACATTCATTCAGTTTTTGATATGATCTGTTACAAAAATTAGGATTCTGGCCTATTTGAATCGGAATTGATTATACAAACAAAAAGAAAAAGCTTCATATAAATGTCTCTTGACATATTTACGTTTGATCAAATATCTTAGTTTGCTTGATAAATATTTATTCATGGCGAGTACATAGAATCTATAATTACAATTTGTCTTCAAAAATTATTTGTAAATAATATTATTATTTATACTATTTACGATTAAATGATTGATAAGCCATTTTGTATATAAATGCTGCCAGAAACAAATAAATGCGGGGAAAAAAACATTTCTGCTCCAATCATTAAAATATGTTTCAATATACATAAAGTCTTTAATATTCAAGACTATGCATATTTCTTATATATAACTAATGGGGTTACTCCTGTCTGCCTAACTGGAGACCATTCTTCATTGTACAAATTATATACTACATTATAAGCAGGAAACAAATAAATTTTATGTCTTCACCGCCTTTTAATTTGTAACCATAATGTTGCACAGGACTTACTACCTTTTTATTACTGCTCTTGTGTGTGAGATAAACAAATAAAGTTATTTAGAAAAACTTTTTATACACATGGAGAGGTAAAATATCATAATAAAATAATACGAGTTAAAGATAAAAAGAGTAAAATAAAACACACCATTATTATATGGAACACACACTGCAGCCAGTTCAGTCATATAATTCCAAGCATTACCACTTAAATTCCATTCACTTCGAATTGGAACAATGAAACATAAAGTTCAGATTCCTAATTTTTTATTATATGTAGGATTCTCATTAAAAAATATTACACATCTATAATTTCAATTACCGAGCATTCATGATGTCATGTTGGCAATTATAATGCTACAATAAAATTTTTCCCTATTATCACACACACACGCACACATTTTAATGTTTGTGTTATATTAATGATTATTTTGCTAAATTTCCTACAATGCTTATGAGTGAGTCTTAGAAAATGATATTAGTAAGGAATACAAGTCAACATAAGCAAACAGAAAAAGAAAGAAATATGTTGATGTCTCGATTAAATTCCAATCAGATTTTACTATTATTTAAAATGGAATTATTTTTTTTGTCTCAGAGGACACGTGTAATACCAGAGAATGCCAGGTTTCCCTCAATAGCAGGAGTTCCAGCCGACATACGGTTGTACGATGGGTTTAGTGATTGAACAGAAAAGGGGTAAATTGGCCCTTACATAAAATATCATCTAATACCAAAAACACTTAGATAACACCAAGACAGTATACCCAGACGCGTTCACGGGGTACTGACTGTAGTAAAGACGGTCGCATCAAGGTAATGTGACAAGTCTGTGGGGTGCAGATGTGGCAAGAACGGCGTCAGCTTACGTGGATGGACAAATTTCGTCAGTTAGTTGCTAGCAGCCTGCACTCATGGTGACTATTAGAAAGAAGTTTAGAGTGACTGGAGGACAAAATAGCGCACGGTCATGTTTTCAGACGAGTCATGCTTCTATTTGTTCAATGATGATCATCGCATGTGACAATAATGGGATCGAACTCCGCACTAAACGATAACGCAACATCAAAGTTGGATGTTGTGTTGTCGCTTTGTGGGGAGTTCCACTATGTACGATAGCAGGTGACCATTGATTTATATTTAGGGTACTATGACTGTCTAATGATACGTAGATGACGTGCTATGGTCGATGACATTTCCCCTTCCTTTGGGGAATACCCAGTGTATCAGAAGGATAATGCCTGATTGTGTGCTGCACGCATTACTTGACGTGTTCTGTAAGCTGCACAAATCCTTCCCTGGACACCACCATTCATCCTTCATCTCTCACCAATAGGATGTGGTTTGACGTCACTTATATGTTCTGTCATTGCTACTTTCATAAGATAAATCGTGATGAACTGTTGACAGAGAAATGGTGAGCCATCTCAAAGGTGCCATCTGTACTCTCATTGTTTCTGTACTTAGAGGTGTTGCTCCATGTATCACCGTCTGTAGTAAATCTGGATAGACGTACTTCTATGTTACGAGTATCATTTCAAAATAAACATCGCTAACTGTGCATTGCTGTTGCTCTCTTTTTACCGAATTTCGTCACTTGTTGGATATTTTTTCTTGGTGTTGCATTTTCCCATGTCACGTAGTGTATATTACTTATTGACTCATAATTTATATATGAGTAATAATAATTTATGTATGAGGAATATAATTTACTTATTTTCTCAACTTAAGCAATTTTATTATATCTTTTAAAAATCTAAAAGCTCATAATTAAAGAATTATTAATTCAGAAAACCACAAGACATTTACAAAATATATAATAAATAATAAATATGAGCAATAAGATGCAATTATTGCAGAAATGTATAAAACACAAAAGGACTTTTTACTTAAAAATTCATAATAAATTCAGTTACATTTTGAGACCCATAAGTGGTTCGATAGCTGATGGTACAATATATTTGATACAGAAAAAGTTATTATTAATGATCACTGACATTCCCAGCATTAATTAGCATGTTTCTCAGATGAATAATAGCCAGCTTCATAACACTGAACAATATTTTACTTTATTCTGCAAATATAGTGGCAAATATTTTACTCTTACGTGATCGATGTTATACTTCTGTATATCTAAATTAAGATAATTAAATGAAAAATCATGTGAAGTGATAAATATCCTACGAGTGTACAAAGGGCACTTTACGCTTAATGACAGCACAAAAACATGAATAATTGCCAAATATCTAAAAGATGGAAAACCCCAAATACAGTGGTAAAACCTATTTTTTCTCAGTAAAAGGTAATAAATATTGCATTGTGAGTTTCCTTTCTTTCGTCTTAGTCCATTTCCTTAGAAAAGCAACCGCAGCTGTGCATTTCAAACTGTTTGTGTCACCAGAAGAAATATAAAACTTTTGTAAGAAACGAATTTTCTTCTCTTTTTTTCCTCAATAGAAAGACAGATACTCCAACATAAATGTGCCCTTCTGTTTATCGCCTGTCGTATCGCAAAATGGTTGCTGTTAATTTTTTGTAATTTCTTTCGTAATTTTTGCAATTACTGTGAATCATCATTTTCTACACCACAACTCTTAAGATTTTAGATCTTTCATCTTGTGACTTTTGATTATGGAATTTTAGTTTCACAAGTACAGCTTTCAAATGTTATAGGGCACTTTAAGGTATCCGACTACGTTCGGAACTGTGATTTTCAAAAGCGCATAAATGGATAATTTTCATGATCATGATATTTAGTGTCCCTTAGATTTAGAATATATGCATAAAATTGTTTTAAGGACATTTTGATAAAAAAATTATTTAAATACAATATTTTGGCAAAAAATTAAATTAGAATAATCTTTTTTCCAAATATTCTCCTTTTATGAAAAATGCTTATATTAGAATAATATTTTGCCTGTATATAGCTCAGATCTCTCTACAGAGGCTCAATTAGAATTTTTGAAATATATAACTTAGAAGTGGGTTTATATTCACATTTTACGACAACAGAGGGGAGCAATTTTAAGAAAAAAACGCGAATAATTATTTCAATTTGTGGTAACTCTGAAAATAATGGGAATTTTTCAAAAATTCTTGTTGAGCCTCTGTAGAGAGGTCTGAGCTATATACAGGCAAACTATTATTATAATAGAACCATTTTTCACAAAAGGAGACCATTTGGAAAAAAGATTATTCTAGGTTAATTTTTTGCCAAAATATTATTTTAAATAAATTATTTTTGTCCAAATGTCCTTAAAACAATTTTATTCATGTATTCTAATGTGAGTGACACTAAATATCATGAAAATTATCCATTTCTGCGCTTTTTTAAAATCACGGTTCCGAACGTGGTCGGATACCTTAAAAAGATGCTGTCTACCACTAATACTTTTCAAGAATAATGGATGAAGCTTCAATGAACATGATATTCAGGGACGTCTTTTTGAGGCGCTATTGAGGCTTATTTTAGTATTTACAGGTTCGTTTGGTAAACATTCTTTAGACAATAAATTCATATCAAATGGTAACTCAGTTTAAATTAACAGCAACAAAACGTTAATAATCTATAAATTACCAATTGTTACATTGGTTCAAAGCTAGGTATAGCGACAGCCACTGGCTTCAAAGGGGTTCATACATATGGTAAAAAAACACTTTAAAAATACAGGTTACCACAATTTTTCTGGCGTAAATGATCATCGCCAAAGAACGATAAACTAGTGTTTTAACAGGCCCTGAACCCCTACTCTATAGTAGGCCCCTACTCTAAAATAGGCCCTAGGCCCCTACTCTATAGTAGGCCCCTACTCTAAAATAGGCCCTAGGCCCTACTCAAAAGTAGGCACTGGATCTCTACACAAATGGATGCCCCACTTATGACCCTGAAAAGTATCCAGTACATAACATACGTTGTCAAATACTAGGACAAACAATAACCCGAAACAAATAACTGTGCATGGCTTACAATCGCACAAACCGGCTTGACAGACTACCCCCTTTTGACTGATTGATTGTCTATTAACGTCGCACTGTTCAGTCCCCCTTTTGACTTAACGAGTAATGATGATGTATTGTGGTAGGCCTGACCTGTACTTGGAAGACGGTCATCACATGTAACCAGTTGAAATATTGTCCAAAATTCCCAGTTTTTTGGAGAATACAACCGGAAATAACATTTGACCATTGAAATTATTGAAATTACGATCTTATTAATACTGATTTGAGAACAAAATGAGACCCCCCATTGTGGTCGAGGGCCTGGCCTCGGATCCAGTTGGCAAATGCCTTAAGACGTCCCTGATGATATTGAATACACACGCACACAGTTTCAATTCTTTTTCAACGGGAACTGCACTGCTATTCACTTTTTAATAAAACACCACTTCTTATCCAAATCCTTAATTGGTTTGGTCATATAGTTTTTTATCATTCAAAAATCAAAATTCCTCTTTGTATTGTTTTCTGTTGTTTTATTATAATTATTTGTCACAATTTTTTTTAAAAGTTTCCTGTGACTTCTGAAACGTTCCTTTTTTAAAAGGTCATGAAAGTACTTCTCGTGATTGAGAAAAGCTAACATCTGTGAAAATAAATGAATTAAAATTAGTCGGCTCGATGGCTGTGAGGTAGCGAGCCCGAGATTCGATCCCGGTTGGAGTCGATAAATTTTCTGGATGCGAAAATCGTAGGCACGCTTGTCATATGATTATGTGGTATGTAAAAAGATCGCTTGAGACTCTGGTACTCTCGGCAAAATTATATCCGAAAATAATATTTAGAATCCGATAAGAGTTAGAATTGAATAAAATTCAAACGTCAAAATTTGGCAGTGGGAGCCGCCACTAGATGGTGGCACCAATTAAATGGCTCCCACTTATGGGGACTTGCTCTGTTTGCAAATAGCTTGGCTGCCAATATGCAGCCTATTTGAAACAAACTCAAATTAATAAACTATTTTTTAGTGTCAATTATGGAATAGGAAAATTAGTCGTTATAAATTTCCATTATGTTTTCGTGCGAAACAATCTAACATTTTACATCCAAATTACCAAAGGTGTTGAAGTTCAAGAATATTTCTTATAATTTAAATTGTAGTCTTCAGTTTGTTTTAAAAATGTGTTTACCCCCCTCCCGATTTTTTTTCAGTTACTGGAGTTCGTTTTACACGTAAATTAAGACAATACACTAGCATTATTTATTAAAATTTATTTAATTTTTAGTGTTAAGTTTATTTTAATTGATCCAGTACTTAAAAGATCTATTTCTATTTAAAAAGTAATATTTTTTTTAATTTTTGTAACTTTACAAAAAATCACAACTTTTGTCGTTGATTAGACATCACAAAAGTATTTAACCCTGCTAAAAGATATTTTTTCTTATTTTTCTGTTTGTTTTTTCAAGGACCTTCCTGTTTTCCCCGTATGTGATTGTTGCACTATTTCTTAGAAAATGGTCAATAAAGTAAACAGGCAGGAATATTCAGATTTCTACTTATGATATTAATTTATTACTGATTTTAATCGTGGTATCTTCTGAGTCAATATTATACCATAATGCTAAAAACAAAAGTTTCATGATAAATCGAATTCATTCAGCAAGTAAATACTTTTCTTTCAAACAATCGCTATTGAATACTCTCATGCCTAATCTCCAGATTTACTCTAACAATACTAAAGATCTTGGGATAGCTATGGATAATTGAATTTTAGCCTATTTAATCAGAATTTGGAGCATGATTCTTCCACCAGCATTTAGTATCTTCCAGAACACGTACTCATACTCTCAAAACCATAGAAAGTTTACTATATTTAACTAGTTTTTCAACAAAATTTTCTCAAATTTTCTGTTATATTTGCCTTTTTGAGCATTTCCACATTGGAATTCTGTCCAGCAAAGATGAACTCTATAGCTGTCTTTTTCACTATCAACTTATTGGTCGTTTCAACCTTCATTGACTTCGTTTCAACTTTCACTATCCTCTGTAGATATGATCCAACCATTTGGTCTCATGATGAATGAATACCTCAACAATTTTCTTCCCAAACAACTTGCAAATATGTTGAATAGTAATGATTCTGACTGCAACTCTACTGATAGCTCAGGAGGTAAGTCATCGTTAGAAGATGATTTAAAAAATGTGGAAATTTTACTGAAATTGATTATGATGGAAGCTACCAATAGTGATAAATGAAGCTACTGGATGTGTGATTAGTTTTTACTTAAGCTTCTGTAAAAATGGAATCCCTTAACAGAACTTATATATATCTGTGACTTTCAAAATGGAATTGGTGATTTTAATCAAATACTGTATAATGATAATATACATAGATTGTAATTATTAATTTGGGACTGTCAATATTAGAAAAACGTATTAATTTAATTTCCAACAATTACAGAAATGAAATATACTATTTCCACCCGTATTACACTGATTTTTATTATTATTTTAATACTAATGAGTTCATTTGTAATATTTTTTGTTTTATATGCATAAAAAAATCAATAATTGTACATAAATGAAATGTTAAATGTAATTCAAATAACACAAAGTTAAAAGAAATGAAATACCTTTTTATATATTTTAAAATATATTAATGATGTGTTTTTTCTACAATGCTCCTGTGTTCGACAAATATTTCGCTTCAATTACTCATTATTATTTATAAACATAATAAATCATATTTTATTGACTATATTATGGTCAAATATATTTTCAGAAATAATAATATCATCATAACACATTAAGTACTTCCATCACATTTTTATGCATTCCAGAAAATTTTATATCGCATACTATAGTTAATTCGAATAAATACGTGGAAGTTTAAGCAAAATGAAAGCAACTTATAATATTTTTCTTTATGTAGTTTTTACGAAGCGAAAGCATAATTTTAAAAAGTAATAAAGTTTACATGTTTATTTTTAATAATGTTGTATGAAACGGAACTCGAAGAATTCATTTGAATCTAGAAGTATATTTCTAGAATGAAGTATTTTTAAATATTTTAGTTTTTATAGTGTTGTATAGTATTCTTACATTAAATCCATTTAAGATAGATGTAATTAACTTAAAAAATAGTATGAAAATGTTCATTAGGTTAGAAAACATTGTGTGTATTTTGTTTAAATTCGTTATCAATGTAATTATATTGCAAATATATAACTTTGTGTGTCGAATTATAATAATTGAAAGCAAATATTTTCTGTTTTAACTGTGATATATAATTCTTTTTTAAAAAAAGGAAGAGTTATCTTCATGAAAAATTTAAACTTTTATGTTTGAAGAACGCAAAAATATTAATGTGTTTTCATAAAAATATGTTCTGGTTTTGTTTATATATAACAACACATTATATTTATTATTACAAAAAACCCTTCTTTTTTAAAATAATGTCGAAAAAATGTATTCCATGCTCATAGAATTTGCAATTAAAATATTATTACTGAAATTGTAAAATATTTGTGAAATATCTAATGGCTGCTTTTTTAATTAAGATGGGGATATCCCTAAAAAAGGCTTCATTAATTCCTCAATACTTTAACAAAATATTTGCCTAGTTTTCTAAATGCTAAACTTGTAATTGATAAATCTCTGTATTATTTAATATTTAGCAATTTCGGAAGAGAATAAATGAAAAAGAATTGACAAAAACTCCTCTTATTCAAGTATTAACTAAGAAGTAGGACATTGGAAAGATTTTAAGTAGTTTTTCACCCCTTTATATCTCTCTGAGAGAGAGAGAGAGAGAGAGAGAGAGAGAATGCAAGTTCATTCTATCGTTAATATAAAAATAAGCATGAATAAATAACTGTTGGATGTAATCATCCTATGCAAAATACATAATCTTTAAATGTTTCTAAATTTTGAGGAATAATAGAAAAATTAATTAATATATTTATTTCTTCTTAAAAATATATTTGGGATACGATTTCTTGATTTATAAAAATTAAGAAACATGTTTGATACCTTAAATTTTTAGCGCAGTTTGTTTAAATATCTTTGAAACGTTGAAAATAATTTACAATACGATTTAAAAATCATAACTTATGAAAATAAACACAAAAATTATTCTTAAAAATTATTTGAATATTTTTAAGTGAACATATAAAATAGTCTTTTATCGTTTTTATTCAAAATTTCAAAGAAATAGTTTCATTTTAATTAGTGATAAAAAGAAAAGTCACAACACAAATAATTTTTCTCCTCAGCTACAAATCTGATATATTTTTAAATATTTTTTCCAATGAAAATAACTAATTCTTTAACTTTAATAGATCTGTCCAAACTAATTTCGGGTGCTTTTCCAATTACTCAACTGGTTTTCGTAGCATCATTTACAATTTTTACTCTACAATATTTTGCCTATACGGAAAACTTGTTCTTTCCAGATAAAAGATAATGCGTTAGCGTGCTAAACGAAAATAAAGCCTTTCCTCTTGTAATGGGGAACCACTGTTTTGAAAGGTTTTCCTTTTTCCTTTGTAACCATCCTTTCAAAACATCAAAGAAAAAAAAGAATCAATAAATGATAGTACTTGATAACAGTTGTATCAATAAAACTATTCAATCGATTGTTACCACACTGAATAAAACTTATTCGTGTCAAAAATAGTAATCTATGCCCAGTTTTTGATTCACCATAATAGAACGATTGAAATGATAATATTATTTATGCACTAAAAAGCTTTAGATGAGAATAAATTTTTACAAGATCCTCTGACACTTTTCACTGTTATAACACTCATAACCCAATTTGTAAAAAATTCTATTTGGGCTGAACAATTCAGTAACACAAGCAAGCTTCACAAGTTCCTGTTAGAGGTCCACTTGATATTCTGCGATGAAACGTGCAATTTACTTATTCACTTTACTGGGTTTTGTAACCTTAACTCTTGGTCAAAATCAAACTCCTATGGCCAAGATGTTTGATGGTGTGAGGAATATATTCCATAAAATGTTGGGTGGTGACAATAGCCTAATGGCACAAATTTTGGATCAAGTTCTTGTCGCTTTCAAGTTTGATGATTGGAAAGAAAAGGTTCCTGCAATTTTGGAACAGAAGGCAACAGAGTTGTCCAAAAGAGGTCAACGAGAATTCGAACAAGCCATGGGCAAACTCGATGTAATGAAGGAAGATCCAAATGCAACGAAAGAAGATTTCTTGAAAGTCTTGCAAGAAATGAAGAGTTCAGGCCAGTAACTTTCCACAACGAAGGATGGCTGAAATAAATCTTGAAAATTTACTTTTAGTTTTTGGCATTCATTTTCAAATAAGTATTTTAGTTCCTTATTATTTTTATTTTTAAATGATGCTTAAAGTACCTTCAATAATAAGAAGATTATTACTTTTAATTAACTTGCTCACTTAATTTCCCTCGATGTCTATGTCATTTTATCTCTTGATATATTTCACAATAAAATTAATTAAAATTATCTTCCTTTGAAATATAATATGTAATATTTTAATGTATAAAAATATATACTTAGCTTAATATAGCTTCAACGCTAAAAAAAATATGTCGACAATACTGGTATTGGATGCTAACCAAAATAATTATTGTTAATCAAAATGATGTAATGTTTCGTGAATTACGTAATGGAAATTATTTGGAAAAAAAAATATATTGGTCAATTTACAGAAAAGAAACATTGTTATTGTAGTTTATAGCTACATTACATACGGATTAACTGCATATATATCACAGTATATGTCTAAAGCAATTTTAAAAACTTTTGCTAAAAATATTTGTTAAGATTTTTACTAGAAATTATGACTGACTTAACTTATAATGTTATTTAAAGAGAATCCAAGTTATATTTAATGATATTCAAGTTTCGACAACACTTACAGAGAAACAAATATTCCAATACTAATAGAAGTAGACGTGATTATTACATTTATATTTATTTGCCATACTGTATCCTTAAACCTTAGCAAAACTCTCTAATTAACACTCAGTTTTTCTTCTCTACATGCAAAGTTAAAAATTTGTTCGAATAGTGGTAGTTTAGCAGAAAAAACATGGAATTTATTATACGTAGTTATAAAACAGATAAAAATGGAACATATTAAATAATAAATTGCAATTCTCTTAATATGCTAGTGATGCCAAATACTATATAAAAAGATTCAGTTTGAAAGATTGAAGGTATTCTAATTGAAATAAATGTTCCAAGTTTGTAGGAATTAAGAGAAGATAGTGTATTGAGATGTAATAATTACAATTAGCAAATTGTATTGTAAGATTAACAATACAACACACACAATAATAATTTAGATTCTGAAACCAATACATATTAGTAATTAATAACGATTCCTTACACTTTCAGTTTAAATAACTTCAAAGAAAACTGTGCTTGCAAGTTACGTGAATAATTTAATCCTCGGCATCTGAGACAGAAACAAATTGAATAACATTTGACAAAATTTGCATCAAAATGTTTCAAAATAAAATATGAAATGGAATATATTTTTCAACATTTCATACGTATGTGCATATATTGAGCCACAAAAAAAATTGTTGTCCGTTACTTTTAAACATATGGAATAAAAGTTAAGTTTGAAGATGTTTAATTATGAAAAAATGTCGAGGGAAAAATATCTCTTGACATATATATATTTCCACATATACATAAATTCTCATTTTAAAAACGTTGTTGTAAAACGTTGTTTTGATATGTAAATAAATTTAATGATACTATTTACGAAATGATTAGTAAATATTCCATTAATATACTCTTTATTTTAATTCCGTTTAATAATGCATAAAATTAAGAACATTACTTTTTTATTTTAATTCTTTTAATAAAAAACACATCTAAATATATTTAAGAAATTTTGGAAAAAAAACTTTAATGTCGGCTAAGTTCATAATTGATTTTATAGATGGTTCCATTTGCGACAATGCTCGATTTAGAAAATTCCGTCATTTTTAATCAATAATTAAGTATCGTATATGATATTATTTTATATTTATGGGTATTTGTATAATTTTGCATCATATTTCAATTCAGCTCGTGAATAACACGTGCGTTAAAATTAATAGGAAAAAGAAAAATCTAATTGAAGTTCTCAGATTGTACAAAATAAAACTTTTTATAGGAGTTCGAAAATTTTATAAAAACAGCAAGACTTAAACTGAAAAAAATCTTGAATAAAAGTTGCGACATTTATTACGTGACTTAAAATTTAAAAAGTAACTTGAAACAGAAAAAAAAACTAAGTTGTGTATCTAAATATTTATTTCATCTGAAAGTGCTATATTATGTAGAACGACTTATTCTAATGTTAAAAACTAGAACTCTCTTTCTTTCCAATATGGAAGATGTTTAAAGAGATTAAAACTTTGGTTCAGGATGGCGTGGTTACTGGTGGTTTAAATTGTATAAGAAATCTGTAACCATAAATGCATAAGTGTCATAAGCCACACGAGCATACATTAATACTAGAACATTATTTTGCTGTCAGAAAAAGTGTCTTTAATTTGAATCCTGGTGTGTAACATTAGAAGAATACAGCCTAACCAGAGATAAAATAAAATCCTTTCTCTCCGATTTTCTGTTAGCATGCTATCTCCTTAGTTGAAGTACACGTAGACATTTTTATGCCTTTGCATGACATATTTAGCACAATTCTGATGACGCATATATATAATACAAAAAGTACAAAAGAATACAATAATGTTCCACAGGATGCTATTTGAAGGTTTTATTCCCTTTGTTATTACCTATCAAATTTTGATTTGATTTTTTTCATGAAACATTTTGTCATTTTATGTACCATAAATCTTTCGACGTAAAGTTGAAGAATGATAATATATGGTGAAGATGATGTCATCATAGCCTCGTTTTGCAGCTGATTGTATTCAAACTTCGCTTACGAAAAATTATTTTATGTAGTATACGGCCTATCTTTAGTTACAAAGGAATTAAGGCTGGTGGAATTCCGGGGTGGGCATTACGTCGATCGCGATCGACCGGTGGATTGCCAAGATATTTTGGGGTGATCGCCTGAAGATTTTATCAGTTAATAACTATAAACGGAATTATTCAAGATTGGTTGAAGTATGCAGACTATATAAGTAAAAAAATATTTAGATAAAAACTAAGATAAATTTTAGATAAAAATGTCTTTTTTTATGTATTTTGACTTGTTTGATAGCAAATGCATCATTTGATATTATTATAATTGTAGCTATTATGTTTGTATTTTGCGTTTTGCTTTAAACGCAGTTCTAAAAGTGTTAGTTTTTTTTATTTTTAGCTCTGTAAGTACATATTCCGTATTTATTATTAATTTATAATAAACATTGTAGACATTTTCCTAACTCATTACACTTACGACACTGGGTATTGGTTCACACAAGAATTTTTCAAAGGGGGGCGGTCGAGTATCGAAAGTCAACCATTCTGGTGTCATACCACAATACGCAGCCAAACATATTTTTTTAATTTTGTAGATTGTCGGGAACAGAAAACAATAAAAAACAAATTATTAAATAAATACTCAGTATTAAATAATAAAAAAATTATTAATAACAATTACTTAATTAAGTTTATCGTACTGTACACATGGAATTAAAATCAATCGGTAAAAAAAATCAAGGGGTAGGGGGGCGGTCCGGACCAGTACCCCCCTCCTTATGTGCGCCGCTGACATTGGGTGGACTGCAACAGATTGAAAAAATTAATAGTAGACCGCTCCCTGGAAAAGTCCGCCCACCCCTGCTCTAAATTTTAATTATAAAGCTTTAGCACATGCTTACTGCATTTCTTTCAAAATTCGAAAACATCTCTTGTTAACACTTAATGAACAAGTCAAAGTAAAAAATATATTTCTCACATTACTAAGAAGAGGAGAAGCATTGTTATGCTACCTTTCATCAAATTTATGTCTATCTAAAATAAGTATTCAATAATTTAATCCTTTAACAACTATATTTGTGTGTGTTTGTGTGTGCGTGTGTGTGTGAGAGAGAGAGGATAATTTTTTTAACCAATGAATTTTTTAAACATTTTTACCTCTTAAGTCTAAATGTCGCACAATGTTAATATTTTCATAACGAGAAATACTTTCATAAAAACTAGTAATATAAAAATAATTAATCAATTCTTACTTAGGTCAACAAAGAAAAATTTTATTTTAGTTACTTTTTATTCAGTAGTAACAATTAATATAAATATGTATATACATATGACAGAAGCACAATATCAATTGACAAAATAGAAAGTAATTTTTCTTGCAAATTTCCATTTTCCTTTCTATATATTGTGTTGGACTATTTTTTTTTTGCTTGTTTGTTACTATTTATTCATTATTTAGGTTAAATTATCCTAATAAAATAGTACAGTAAAAAAAGAAATCACATTCACAGAAATTATTCCTTGACAGATGGGATTTGAACCCACGACCTTTGGATTAGAAGTCCAACGTGCTATCTATTTTTCCTTTCTATATATGCTGTTGGACTATTATTTTCGTTCATTCATTTTTTAATTTAACTAATGAAGTAATATTTGAAAAAACTGTATTAACATCAAGTGTCATCCACCACAAGTTTAAAAAATTGATTTGAACTTGAATGGATGAATAGAAAGTATTTTATTAACGATTGAAAATTTGAACAAGATATATATATATATATATATATATATATATATATATATATATATATATATATACAAATATACGAAGAGAGGGAACTAATAGTAGGGGAATTGAATAAGAAACAGATGATTTTTTTAAAATTGTATGAATAGTAAAAAGGTACAAGAAATGGGTGCTTTCCTGTTTTTCTAATAAGTGTAAATAAATTCTAAGAAACAACCATTCTATATAATTATCCCAACAATGTATGTTTTATTGCTACATACATTTTAATTTATTCCCGTAGCAATAAAATATTAATTAAAAGTTATTAAACTCACAAGGGAACCCCCCTCCACAAAAAAAAATAACAAACAAGTCGTCTTTCAGTTATTCTTGGAATTTAAGGAAAACATTTGTTTTTCAAATAATTGCATCATACATGAAAATTTCATTGCAAGAAATTTCTTGAAAATTCGTTGGTATTGTATCATGCAGTGAATCGCATATTTTTAAGATAATGCAGCTGAATATTTTGATTAGCATCATGCGTATCCTTAAAGATATTGTACGGATCTACTTTATTACAATTTATGTCATGTTTTTATGAATGAGGAGTAAATAATGACCGTATTGTAAATAAATGTTTTGCTTCTTTTAGTTTTATAGTAAAAAATATATTTATATGAATTATCAAAAACAATCATATTACTATTATGATGCTACATCAATATTTTTTAGATTAAGTTTGGTTAGTAAATTACGTAATACATCGTTTCAAATCTTGTATGAGACGATATTTTAACTCAAATATCAAAAAAGCTAATTTTTTTATCAGTACACTTATTATTTTCCTTTTGAGTTTGTTTACTTGCAAGTAATCTTATTTTATATTAATAACTAGCTGCATGGCCCGGCGTTGCTTGGGCTTTATCGAGTACATAACTTTTTGTCATTGGAAATTTCCTCTTCCCCTCTCGATATCATTGCTTCCTGGTTTGTGTGTCATTAAAATTTTCTTTTTCGAAATATCTTCCGTCTCTTCACCCCGTCGTATACTATGTTTCCCCTCCGCTTAACCCGGCGTTGCACGGACTGTTTCGTGTATAAAACTCTTTTTCATTCTTATTTTCTTCAGTGATAAGGTCTTTCTTTAAATTTTTATTTATATTAATAATTAGAATATTTTAATCTTTACAATTTTGTTTAATAAAAAATTATTATTTATGATCTTAGTTGCTTTATTAATTCTCGTAAAGGATGTTATTAAAAATTATATGATATTCATAATTCTTATGTGATTTTGAAGTATCTTATTGTTTATTTTATAAACTTAACAGAATTTATAAAATAATTAATTTTAAAATAAACTGTTGTTTGTCTGTTCCCAGTTAGTTTTGTTATAGGATAATTCTAGTTCGACTTAATGAAATAATATTATGACAAATTAATAATAACAAAATAAGAATTAAATAAAAACCATTTAACTATGATAATTGAATTTTTTTTCCGATTTTGCATGAAAAAAGTTTTTTTTAAAGAAACGTGTGATATCTAATCACAGATGTTCATATATAATAGATTTAAAGTGATTAAATAATACATATTGAATATAAATCATTATTAAGATTTGGGTTTTATTGACCTGTTATTTTTTAATGTAAAATAACAAATAACTATGAACTGTGAAAAAAATCTAAAAGTCGTGATTTTCAGACCAAAGAAGTGTCGATCTAATTGGTCACTTTTTGTCAATCTCTGTTATTAACCATTTTTCGGTTATTTCTTTTAAAATTTTAGAAATATCTTTTTGACACTTTGTAAAAATTAAGATTTTTTAAAAAATTACTTAGTAAATTTATAGGGATTTATTAAATTACACTTTTGAGATTAGGAACATTCAATTCAATTATAGTTTAGTTTTTTTTGTTTATTTTTATATCTACCATATATATCCCATAATTTTTGCTTGAATACTTTAATATATTTCAATATTAAGGAAGAAAAATAATTAAACATTGAAATGTTATACTTAGATAAATTAATTCACTTACAAATTATAACGGATCACTTTAAAACACAAACTCATTTTTCCAGAGCTTTGCAGTCACATTTTAGATCCTGTATACAAAATTTTTACGTCATTATTGTCTGCATTATTATTATTATCATGCTCAACTTGCTTAAACTAGGCCAGACCAGGCTTTGCTTTTTTAAAATATGGCCATTTTATTTGTCTACTAGACAAGATTTTCTTTTCATTTGTTTAAGTTTTTAGTTACATTTTATTTAAGTTTCGCTTTTTTTATTTACATTTTATTTAAATTATTCCAGATGTATTTTATATATAGAACTGTTTTATAGATATCATATTTCCATTGATTATTATTTAAAATAATTAGTATAACTCGCAAAGACTTGTAAACTATACATTATGAAAAAACAAGTCTAAGTATAATAATAATAATACTTATTCTAATTAGAACAATAAAATCGTTCTTCTAATTGACACTCGTAGCAGTTTAAAAATCATTGTATAAAGAAATATGATACTAATGATGATTGTGGTCCTGTTTCATTGATTTTCGTAAAAAAAGCAATTGCGAAATTAGTATTTCTTCATCAGATTATTACAATTCCATATTAGATATTTATTAATATGCAAGTAATAAAAACAAGTAAAACAAGAAAAACAATCAAGTATGCTTTTTTAAAAATTGAAGCAAAATTTTATTTACTTACAAGCAGCACATACATTACAGTGACATAAATAAAAATCAATTTTTTTCATAAACAATACATGTAATTTATTTTAATTTCTTTATTGTATCATTTTTTGCTTACAGAGCTTTACTCTAAATAATATGTTTGTAATTACATTTGTTTTCACAGCTATATGATTAAAAGCTCAACAGAGTTATAAGATTCGGGTAGACATTAAGAGAAGAATTGATATAGCGAGGGTGAGTCGTAAAATAAATTTCCCCTGTCGACTCTGGTCAGAGTTGTATATGAAAGTCAAAGCATAGAATGAGACATTAAAGGTAAGACAAAACTTTATTTTTCCATATAATTATCAAGTACATTGAGACACATTTGTCATACTGATTGATAAGCTTCAAAAACCCTTCCACGAAAAATTCAGGGCTTTGCATATGGAAGAAGCGTTTAACGGCCTGTTAGACTTCAGCATTGCTTCCAAAGCGCCTTCAGACGAGATTCTTCTGCAAAGCCGGATACAGAAGAAAGTCACATGGTCTGAGATCAGGACTTTGATATAGGCGCTCCCAACCAAGAGTTGCAATATGGTTTTGCATTGAAGTCGCTGAGTGCGGTCTCGCATTGTCATTCCACAATAGAACACCAGATTTGAGAAGCCCCGGCTGCTTTATCCAAATCTCCTCCTTCAATTTCGATAGGGTGTCACAGTACTGCATAGCATTAATGGTTCCAACCTCCAAAAAGTCTACGCAAAAGTAAACGCTTCTTCCGTATGCAAACCCTGAATTTTTCTTGGAGGACTTTTTGAAGCTTATCAAATGGTATGACAAATGTCTCAATGTACTTCGTACTTATATGAAAAAATAAAGTTATGTCTTATCTTTAATGACTCATTTTATTTTTTGACTTTCATACACAACTCTGACCACAGTTGACAAGGCAAACTTTTTTTCAGATTCACCCTCGTATATAGCCTTAACATAGCACAAATTTCAGAAAAAAAAAGATATATAAAAACTAACCAACCATTTTCTTTGTTGAATAAAAAAAGTATAAAAAAAGAAATAATATTTAAAATATTGCAAGAAAAACGACAATTTAATAATATTTAATAAAATGTCTAGAAATTTATACAAAGCAACATACAGCTAATTATATGCTTTTACTTTAAAACATATTAATATTTCATATTCTCTCGCTGAGAGTACCAAATTTTTATTTTCTGGCCATATTTAACCTAGTATTACTCAGAGCTGTAACATAGTTTGTAAGTTCAGAATTCTAAAGAAGATTGTTTCATAGGATTTTAGGTGTTTACTTTAATACTGGTAGTCACAGTTATAACATCAGTATTGTTTTCTTTAATGTCACCGCTAATACTGGAATTAAGATCATTCTTCGTACTTATAATCAGACCATATGGTGTAATTTTCTCAGAATTTCCAGTGGGACTTGTATTTAAACTATTATCAGTAGTACTTTCAAAACTGTCAGCCGAACTTAATTTAATAACTTCAGGGCTTATCGACGAACTTAATCCAATGCTTTCTGTGACTAGAATTGTAGTAGATGTTGAGCAAGAAGTTTTACTTGTTGCCTGTTCATCAACTTTGTTGATCTCCGTAACGATATTGGGATTAGATTTAACAGCAGTATCTTCCACTGGTGATTCCGTAACAAATGAACTAACATCAGCTCCTTTTGATCCATCTTCAAGAGTAGGATAACTCTTCATCAAATTTAGTGTAGTAGGAGCAATTACATCTATCGGTGTTGAGGCGGTTGTTGAAATAATACGTGCAGGTTTTCTTCCTATGTAAATATAAAATGTGACTTGAATAAGTTTAGGCTGAAAAGGTAATAATTTTTTAATAAACTGTACAAAAACTTTATAACTAATTTTAGTTCAAAAAATAAGAATTGTAGAGTTTTACATGTGCACATTTATTAATTCCACTATTGATATATATACTTTCTGCAGTACATAGTTCTCACATAAAAAAATGTTCGCATTTTTTTTAACTTTATTGCTTTGAAGTATCTAATACTACCATATAAAAGCTCTCAAAACTTAATGAAAACTTCATCCAAAACTCTAAGTATGTTTATAACATTTTAAGTTTTGGATAAAATTTTTTGAATATATTTTATCAGACATTAGATATAATATTTTCTTGGTACGATTCAAAACTCAAAGTTAAGCCTTTGAAAAGTATTCTTACATTTGATGTTTGTTTAAATTATGTTTAATATATCTGTTAAAAAATTTTACTTGTGTGTTATTTCACATATATTCGACATTTTCTTTTCACTCTTTAACATCAAATACAATTATCAATATTAGACATAAAAATAAAAATAAAAAAACATTACTCTAATTTTATACAACATTGAAAATAATAATTTAGCTTAAGTAAAGTCATTGCAAATGCAAAAATAATTTATATTTCAAAAAGTAACCATATCTTAAGAAGGAAAATTACAATCAAATGCTCAACGCTCATAAATATATCCAAACTTCTTTTACTACATAAAAGTATTAGAATGGTAAGAAACATTTCTAACATTTGAATAAATTTATATATTTTCGTTCGAAAAGTTTAATTCGGATAACTTCTTGATGAAATATTTCAAATAAAAATTTTCTTGAATAACATCAAATTAAATACATTATTCAATTTAAATATTTTCTGATAAAAATTATTGATTACTACTGTTGAGCTCAAAAGAAAATTATAAACATATAATGCATTCATTTATCATGCAATATATTAAATAAACAAATAAATACTAGGAACGTGATAAACTGTATTTTGAAAGTAGATTCAAACAATCCAACTTTGCATTAATATGAAAACAGGAATGAATTCTCGTTTTTATTTAATGAGGAATTTCATGCGATATATTTATTTATCTAACATGTGTGGAATCAACATGCATATATATATAGTATAATAAAATAAAAGTGAAAAAGTTCTAAAACCTACAATGCCTAAGAAGAGAGAAATTGGAGTTCATGAGACACAACATATGTAGATGAAAAAAAGTCTTTGTGGACTAAACTGGAAACCTGATTTCTAAAGCTGTCGCTGAATTAGGCCAGCGATTTAGGGTTAATCAAGCTTTATGGATCCACCTTCCCCGTACAGCAGAAAATTTCGACATAATAGAAAAATGATATATATATACAGTAAAATAAAATAAAAGTGAAGAAGTTCTAGAACCTACAGTGCTAAAGAAGGAAGAAAATGGAATTCACAAGACACAACAAATGTAGATACAAAAAAGTCTTTGGATTAAACTGGAGATCTATTATGATTTCTAAAGCTGTCACTAAATTAGGCCAGGGATTTAGGGTTAGCAATGCTTTATGGATCCAACCTTCTCCGTACAGTAGAAATTTTCGACAGGAAAAAAAATAGAGCCTTTTTGAAAAGTTAAGCCTATTTCTACCGCGTGGATGATAAACCTGACTATATAGTAAAATAAAATTAAGAAAAGAGAACAAAAATGAATCTCTCAAGGAGAGGAATAATAAAAAAAATTATAGAAAAAATTAGGATAAAAACTTACATGAAAAATAAAAATTTGAAAATGCAAAAATAAATTTAAATATATCGTACTTTACCTGAAGCAATGAAGTGGTGAATTTTGGGAGGATTCACTGAATTTGAAAACACCCAGAGGGGTATCAAAAAATTCGACAAATTAAGCATGGCTTAATGCAAATATAAACATTTATTAATATACTTAAAAGATAATATTTCATTCAAAAAACTTTCTTACACAAAAACTATTCACGACTTCTCTCGTTCTATCTCAACTAAAGCATACTGCAAATGTTTGAGAATTGGTTGAGAAAGAGGGCGACATCATTATCTGGAATTTTAATTCAACTGTTTGCTTATGATTTTACCTCTAGAAACAAAACAGAACCTTGAGTTTCGAAATTATTGAGCATACTTATGCGGAAGTGTAATTAATATTCCTGCGAAATGTTTATTTTCATTGTTCCTGTCATCTTGATGCGTATGTTGTTTAAATCATTATTTGTACAATACAAATTATTAAAATGTGTACATTTACTCTGGTAATTAAAAAAAATTAGAAGAAAGTATTAGAAAATAAGAAATTAATAGAATATTAGACAAAATTTCTAGAAAAATTCTGAGAAGAATAAATAAGCTTCGCAATAAAAATATTAAAACTAAAAAGTGTAATAAATTGCTTAAAACGAGGAATAAAAAAATCTATGTAATTAAAATAAATAATAATTAGGCAAACCCAGAATGAATTATGAAGAAAATAATTTAACAAAGATTTAGTAATATTTGAAGACGTTTTTGTCAAAATAATATTAGATTTTTGAAGCGTTCGCTTTATATGTGTAATTTCAAAATGAAAAAAAAATAGATTCTAATGATTAAATTTAATAAACATTTTAAAAAATTAAGGAGACTATTACCATATTTGATCGATTATTATCACTATGATATAAAAAGAGTTTCCGATAAAAATATATCTTAAAAATTTTTGAGATTAAGTTTTAATTTTAAGAAATTAATATATTTTGAAATCTAGTGAGCCACAGTTTTATACTTTCGTCTACAATGTGCTACCAAATTTTTAATTTTTACAGAAAACATAATCTCAATTCAAGAAAATAATTATCGTAACTCTTTGACATATACAGTAATTAATTAGTATCAATTTAATTTACTCATTAATAAAAAAAATAAAGTTAGACATTTGAACGTAAATTTGACGAAATATCTATATATATAATGGAGAAAAGCGACTCACTCACTGATTCACTGACTGACTAATCACGATATCTCCGGAACTATTAAACCTACAGATTTGAAATTTGGTAGGTAGGTTCCTTTCATGGAGTAGACATCAGCTAAGAACGGATTTTGCCAAAATTGAACCCCAAGGGGCATTACGGGGGTTTAAGGAGCATTATAGATAATTATTTCCATTATTAAACAATTAGATGTACAGTCTTGAAACTTGGTACACAGATTTCTTTCATAAAGTAGAGATTCCTTACATAATGATTTTTACGAAAATCGACCTCCAAAGGGCGTTGAGGGTGCTTAAGGGGCGTTGTGCATAATTATTTCCATTTTTAAACTATTAGACGTACAGTCTTGAAATTTCGTAAGCGAATTCCTTTCATAGAGTAGATCCGCTACGAAATGGGTTTTGTGAAAATCGACCCCCAAGTGGCGTTGTGGAGAATTAAGGGGCGTTATAGGTAATTAACACCTTTTTTAAAGTGTTAGACGTAAAATTTTGAAATTGAGTAAGCAGATTCCATTCATTGAGTAGAGATCCGCTATAAGATGGGTTTTGTGAAAATCGCTTCCTAAGTGACTTTGCAGGGGCTTAAGGAGCGTTATAGATAATTATTTCCATTTTTAAACTATTAGACGTACAGTCTTGAAAAAAATTTGGTAAGCGGATTCCTTTCATAGAGTAGAGATCCGCTAAAAAATAGTTTGGGTGAAAATTGATCCTCAAGGATCACTGAGGGGAATTAAGGGGCGTAATAGATAAATATTTCCGCTTTTCAACTAATAGACCCGCCTGCTTGAAAATTAGAAGGTATGTTCCGTTCATGGAATAGTGTTCCTTTTACAAAAAATTTTGCGAAAACGGATTCCCCCCCAAAAAGTGGGGTTGCGAGGGATTAAGCCATGTTTAAGAAAAATTCCTGTTTTTGAATTTAACACATTTACTTGAAATTTGTTGAGCACGTTTCTTTGGTTGAATAGAGTTCCACTAAGAATGGATTTTAGGGACATCAACTCCAGAGGAGAGTTATTGGGGCGTATTGTTAGACAAAATCCCCGTTTTCGAACTGCTAAGACTACAATAATAAAATTTGGTTTGCATGCTTCTTTTGTTGAATTGGAATCCGCTAAGAATGCTCTCAACGAGATATTGATGATAAAAATTCCGTTTTTGCTTTGTTAGATTTAGACTTGAAATTTAGCACGCATGTTTATTTTATGGAGTAGAGATCCACTGAAAGTTGCTTTGGTGGAAATCCACTTGATTATTAGGTTAAGTGAGCGCAAAAAATCTTTCTACTTCTATTTTAGATATAAATAGAAAGTAGATATTTTAATTTATGTCCTTTTTATATCAAGAGGCGAGAGTTACAGCTATAAATTTATTTTTCAATACAATCACGAATTCTTAATGCTAGATATCAATAATTCATATATATGTAAACAGTATACATTTATACAACATCGTTAAATACCCAGTGAAGCGGGTGGGTAACGGCTAGTATGAATATAAAGCGATAAGTTTATGAAATATAAATGCAGAAGATAAACTAAAAAAATTTTTAGTCACGTTATTTAATTTAAGTTAACATTAATGAATGTAATATAGTCAGTCATAAGAACTAACTGTAATAATTTTAATTGGATATTTTAATCATTATCCAAATTCAAAAGATGCATATGTCATAAATTTTGCACTTTATTTACATTTATTCCCTTAATTGCAGTAGCTTCGCTAAAATGATGTTATTCCATTAATAATTTTGAATATTATTTTGGAAAATATTTGAATTATTATTAAGTTATTCATAATGAGAAATAAATAACTTCAATTAGTGATATATTAACATGTAGGTTCAAAAACTCCTATGAAGGAATTGTGTTTATTACTGTGAATGGAAAATTCAGAAACCAACCTTCCACGAGTCTTTTGAAATTTTGTAGAGTGCACGGATTCTAGAAACAATATATGCATGAAATGACATAAAAATAGGAAAAACATTACTGACAGTTGAAGAAACGAAGGTCTTTTGCCATTTTTAAGCAATCACCAAGTCTATTGTGTGAATCACGTACTTTTATTCGAATAAGCATAAGTTTATTATTTTTTGTAAACAATTCTTTCATTTATAAAAACTTTTAATTGCTCAAAATATTTAAAAAAATATGAATTAAAATTTCAAAGATTTTTTATTCGAATAAAATTTGCAATATCCTATTTGTGTGTGATTGTCAAAAGCAATGTGTTTCTTAAAAAGTTCGAAATAAAAGAACAATTTAGCTAGACAAACAAATAATTTAACCATTGACTTACGTATACTGTTAGCAGAATATTTTAACGCTTGATTAAAAAAAAAAAAAATTTTATTTTTTTAAAAAAAAAAATATGTTTGAAGTTTTCTGGATAAAATGCATTGCTACAAAAGTAACATGAAGGGGGTTAATCCTTGTCTCTTTAAAATTGTAGAAAGAAATCAAATTGGAATAAATGGATCTTTCATTTCCTCTAGTTTATAAATACATTAAATATTTAATTTGCTTCTTGCTTTAATTTAACATTTCATTAAAGTAAATGGGTTTTTAAGGCTCTTTTTTTAATCAACAACTGAAAGAAATTCTCATAAAAAAGTTCTTCGTTTCTTAATTTTCTAAATCCGATTATTTCATAGTGAATAACATACCAACATTCGCTTATCAACTTATGCTATTATTAGGTACAAAAGTGAAAGATAAGGATTTATATATACAGTATAAATGTGGCATGCAGCTAAAACCAAGCAGTCTTCGCGCGCAGGCGCATCAAAGTAAAAGCAGAACTGAAACTGAAAAAGGAGAGACTCTTGAGAAAAAAACTTGGAATTAGAGAGCGAAAAGGAGAACGTGAGAGGTGCGCGAGCAGGCGTTACCTTCTGAATATGATCGTCAAACTTATCTGTAATATCTACCTTTTTTAATTAATTTTTGTTTAATGTTTAAATAAACCAGAAGAAAGACCAACATCTTGGACCCCTTGTTGTCTCCCACAAATTATGGGGGCTCGGCCGCGATCGACAAAATTTCGATTTTGAACCAAAGTCTGGACAATGAACAACAGCGTCCGTGAAGGAGACGCTCCGCCATTTTTCGGAAACTTCGTTCAACCTGTGTAGAGGTTGAATTTTTCAACTTCATTCCGCCTGTGTAGAGGTCGGAACAAATAACAAAATAACCTGTGTAGAGGTGTACATCGACAAATATTCCGCCTGTGTAGAGGTTGGAAAACCCATCGACGAAAATCCCGCCTGTGTAGAGGTTGGAACTAATTCAGTGTGAATAATCCGCCTGTGTAGAGGCCGGAACTACAATTTCAACGATATAACCTGCGAAGAGGTGACATCAGTGGAATCAACGTTTTTATTGGATACATCGTACGTGCGAGCAACAAGGGAGCAAAAAAAAAAAAAAAAAAAAAAGGTAGGATCTTTCCATTTCTAAAATGTATAAAAACGCTCTTAAAGAGGATCTCATAAGAGTAGTTGAAGAACTAGACGGTATTGTCGAAAGTACTGACACTATAGTTAAACTAAAGACTAAAATTGAGAACAGTAGTACATTTGAAAGTGATCCAGATTTCGTTAAAACTTTAATTCAAAACTGTATAGATGAGTATCGCAAAACGAAAGAGAGGTAACTTCAGAACAAAAAATTGAGCTCGCGAAACTTCAGTTAGCAAAATTAGAAAAAGAAATCGAACTACAATTGGCTAAAAATAAAGCATTAAGTTTAAATCCTGCAGCTAAAGTCGAAGAAAAACAGTTCGAAACTAACATAGAAAATATGATAAAAAGTATAAAAACTTTATCTCTTCCTGTTCCCACCAGATCTGAAAATTTTAATCTGTTCTTCCAATCATTAGAACGCGCATTTTTAACCAAGAAAATAAATGACGAATATAAATCTGAAATTTTGATAAATCTTCTGGGCGAAAGAGCTCATAACGTCTTACTGTATATTAAAGAAGAAGAATTAAATGACTATGAAAAACTAAAATCTATAGTACTCAGAGAATTCCAATTAACCCCTCGTGAGTGTTTAAACTCATTTAAAAATGCTGTAAAATCATCAGGCGAGACATACATCAATTTGCTGCAAGATTGACGGCAAACTTCAATATTATTGTTCGTTAAGAAAAGTTAATTCCTTTGAATCTCTATGTGATCTTATAATTTCTGATAAATTATTTGAAACTTTAAATAAGGAAACTGCAACTCATATTGGCATTCGAGAAGCAGAAGATTGGTTTAGGCCTATTGATTTAGCTAAAGAGTGTGATATTTATATTTCATCTAGAAGCGGATCACATAAAGAAACTCCTATTACTTATGGATATACCCAAGACCCCTTTAAAAATAGATCACAAAACTTTAAACCAAAGATTAAAGAGAACTATCCCCAATATCTTGAAAGAGAAAATAAAAATTGCTTTATATGCGGTGATTCATCTCATTACGCAAGAGACTGTAAGAAGCGTTTTAAATCTAAAGAGTCTAACAGCCACATCCGTAATAAAATAAACGTGAATACTTTGAAAGTCGAGAGCGAAAAACAAAATAGCGGTGAATGCGCAAATCTTCAATACGTAAACATTTTTGTGGAAAATCAGCCCGTAACAGCATTGATTGATTCAGGTTGCCAGATCCCAGTTTTAAATTCCTCACTAATTAGAGTGCAAACACCTTCCGAAGAGATCATAACATTAAGTTCATGTTTTGGCGAAAAGCGAATGGTAGAAGTTAAACCCATAAATATTTCTCTTAATCAACACTCTCCTAGCTTAAGTGTTGGAACGGCAATATCACCGACCTTGACCGAAGAATTTATTATACAGCCCAGTGTATATTCTGAAATAGAGAAACTAGGCCACGCAAAGAGCGATGTTTTATTGAATGAAAGTGAATCCTCTTTAGGTGCTCATGCTTATGCTTATTGTGGTGTTTCTTTTCCAAATGTTTCTGTTTCAAGTGTGATAGAAAACTCTAGTTATGATTTGCCACATGTTATAAACTTTAATACTAGAAATGATTTGAGTTCTCTAATTAAGGATTATAAGTGTAATAAAATTAAGAGTACTAAGTTAAAATTGAGTATTGTAAGAGAAAAATGTTCTGATATAGTATTGTGTAAGAAAGCCAATGGTGCCATGAAAACGAGTTCCGTGGAATTTATCTCCCGCTCACCTAACCCTTTACCTATGAAGAGTAAACATCATCGGTTTGTGTTGCTCCGAAGGATCTTCCAGCCTTGGCAGTGGAAGCGAAGGAAAAAGAGAAATCGTTTTGAACAGACGTCCAGAACTCTAGAGAGGAAAATATCGATGCGTTCAACCAAAGATCAACTTGTGTGACACAATGTTTTCCTGTGGAACCTTCCGGATGTCGAAGAGATGCCTTCACATGATGGAGAAACTGTCTAGTTCAGAAAAATTTTGATATGTTTAATCTCTGTATATTTGTCGTATAGTCCTTGTCTGTTCCGTTTTTTTTTTGTATGTTTCAGATTCTCCTCTGGTCTCCATGGAAATACCGCTGCGGACAGCGTACGGTCAGAATGGCCGTTGTGGCCTGCAACCAAAACCAAGCAGTCTTCGCGCGCAGGCGCATCAAAGTAAAAGCAGAACTGAAACTGAAAAAGGAGAGACTCTTGAGAAAAAAACTTGGAATTAGAGAGAGAAAAGGAGAACGCGAGAGGTGCGCGAGCAGGCGTTACCTTCTGAATATGATCGTCAAACTTATCTGTAATATCTACCTTTTTTAATTAATTTTTGTTTAATGTTTAAATAAACCAGAAGAAAGACCAACATCTTGGACCCCTTGTTGTCTCCCACATAAATTTATTTATAAATATACAAATATAGCATTGATTTATAAAGAACGAGTAAGTTTTTAATTTGATAATTTTTATATATCTTAGAATAGGAAAATGTATGCGTCAAGGAAAGTTCAAAATCTGTTTTCTATTATAAATCAGTAAAATAGAAAATAGAAAACCAGATAAATATAAAATGCGCATTAGAAAATAAGGAGCGGATGTTTTTGTTTTTAATCAGCTTTAAACGAACTTTCTCCATTTATGATGCGAAATATATTTAAGCACCGAATACAAATCACACCGCTGTCTTATACTATACTCAATTATACCAATAATAACAGATAATATACATTGTAAGCTTGGAAAATATAAAAACTATTCATTTTATGAAGTCATTGATTTTTTGCTATTATCCTAACTGCTTTCAGAGATTAAGTTTATTATTACTTTGAATTCATCAGAAAAAAATAACTAAATCTTTAATTATTTTTTATTTTAAATAAACATTTGTTGTAGAAATTTAAAAAGATGTCAACTTAATCTAAGGAAGTCTTTTATACTTAAATGAAAAATGAATTGGTCAAAAAATACAATTAATAATTATTATTTTTGAAAAATTAGGTTACTTAAAATATTTCGAGAATTAAATGTATTTGTAGCTTTAAAACACATGTAACTATTTTGAAAATTAAAATATAGCTGGTAACTATTTTTTAAAAATGAATTACATATCACTAAACAATTACATAATATGAAATTAGTAATTTAAAGTTATACAATTATAATAATAAAAAAAAATTACATGTTATTTAATTTTAAACTTGTGGATATGAATGTTCAGATGTTGCAATAATACATGCGTTGAAAGAACATGAGACAACTTAATTATTTAATGATTTTCGAAAGGTAATATAAATAAAGTGACCAATCGTCCTACTTTAGGGAGGACAGTCCTTCCTCAAAAAGTATCCTTCTACTTGTTCTCCTTTTCAATATTTTAAAACTCATATGTTAATCTCTATTCAGAGATGCTAGGCAGAATTGTTCTGCATCTATTTGAAGATATTAGAACACTGAATGTATATTTAAATTCTGATAAATTAGAACAATAGGAAAATCAACATGTTGAAATTGATAAAAGGTGGATGTAAATATTTAACCATTTCAAAAATGAACAGGAACTAATGCAGCCTTTGAAAGAGTTTTCTCAATTGGTAATGATTTTTGAACAAGTGAGAAATCAAGATTGAATGTTAACACTTTAAAAGCTGTAGATCTTACCGTAAAATTTAATATGAAGGATATTTCTTGCTCCGAAATTTCCGATATATTTGAAAATGATAAATTGACAAAAAAAATCAATCAACGGGGGAAAAAACTCGTTTAAAGAAATTATTAAAAGGAATCTAAACGTAATTAGTGTTTTTTTTTTTTTTTGTTTGAGTTAATAAAATGTTTCATATATTTACGTTGTAATTTTTTCTTAAATTTGTCTCGGTTTGTCTTTTGTAAAAAAACTGGTCACCTCAATATAATGCAGTGATACTCAACCTCTGGCCCGCGGGCCGCATGTGGCTCGCAGACTTTTATGAGTGGCCCGGTCATGCCTTGTTTCACTAACAAAGTCAATTATTTAAGAACAATGTACTAAAAATTTAACGAGAAATTCTATCAATCAAGCTATCACATATATCGATTTTGCTATCGATGTGGTGCTGATAGGAATTGCGGGATAACTTTTTTTCTTTTGAAATTGTAACAGTTAGTGTTAAAAAATAACAGTAGATTAACGACTATTTTCTGGGTGAAACTAATTTTTAATTAACCCTCATGCTTCCAAGTGAAAAATATCTAAAGAATATTTGTTATTTCAAGACGATTGGGATCTTTTGACTGTTTCGTAGAAAAAGGAAACTTGGATCAACAACTTATTTAAATTGTCTTGAAAATGCTATATTAAAAAAATATAAGTTTGCTCGTCACTATACCACTAAGCACAAATCTTTCAGTCCCTCCTTTTTTTTTCAGCAAAAAAATATTTGGGGGTGGGGGTGTTGGGATCATTGATGAAAGGGAATCAAAATTACCCCATAACAGGGTAAAAAAATGCTTCCTTTTTCTCTGTGAGTCGAGTTTGATGGAGTTTAAAATAGTTTTAAAATAAAATACAAAACTATTAATATTTTGATTGATTTCTGCATTTTTAATGTTTTTGATCTTATAGCATCCGACCCCCTTTCCCGTTAATCCTCATGCTACGGTCCGCGAGAAATAGTTGTCATATGTATGCGGCACCACGTGAAATAATTGTCATATACACTGCTGGACAATTGCTAAGGACGGATCACAAATTGCTATGTAGCATAACATTAAGCGAGACATGAGGCCTAGTAGGATAAAATATAGTTGCCACACTGTTCAGACATTAGAATAAAGAATATTTATTGTTCTGGAAAGTACAAAAGCTGTGAAACATCTGAAAGAAAAAAATGTTCATTTGATCTGCGTACGGAGAAATGGAACAATGCATCTAAAAGTCAGCAGGCACCTTAAAGAAAGGTATCAGTACGGGATATGTCCACTGTGGAGTGTGATGCAACATTCCACACGTCGTACCATACTTTGCACAACATTATCCAGCAGCTGTTGAGGCAATTTATCCCATTCCTCTGTGAGTGCACGGATGAGGGTGTTCTTGTTTGTCGGAGGATAGTTTCGACCAGCAACTTGCCTCCCCAAAGCATCCCACACATTTTCAATAGGGTTTAGATCTGGAGAACGCGCAGGCCATACGAGACGTTGAATACCCTCGCTGTCTAGACAATCCTAAACAGCGAGTGTTCGATGACAAGTTGCGTTGTCGTCCATAAAAACAAATTTATCACCGACAGCACCACGGAAAAGACGAACATGAGGAAGTAGAACTTCATCAATGTATCGTTGGCCCGTCATAGTCCCATTCGCAACCACATGTAGGCGCGTGCGGCCATTAATCATGATGCCGACCCACACCATGATACTGCATGTCGGATATCGGTCCTTTTCCTGGATATTTTCTGGACGATAAGCAGTACCACTCGCGCGCCAGATCAGTTGGCGTCTACAATCCGATGACAGACTAACCTACTCTCATCTGAGAATAGTACGCATGCCCAGTCCTGTTCAGTCCAATTGTGATGCTCACGACACCATTGCAAACGGGCAGTATGGTGCTGTCTGGTCAATGGGACACACATAACAGGTCTGCGTGCGTATAGTCCTCCTCCCCTCAAACGTCTGGCAACAGTTTTTCGGGAGATCTGCTTTCCTGAGGCAGCAAGAAACTGATTTGCCACCTGCTGAGCTGTGGTGCGCCTGTTCCTTTTTGCTGATAGGACGATATATCTGTCTTCTGCAGGCATCGTACTTCTAACACGACCTCCCCCGTGCCGTCTACTACACATTCCAGTAGTTTTAAATGACTTCCACAGCCGTGAAACAACGCTGTGAGCGATGTCGAACTCCCTGACAACATCTGTTATTTTTCGCCCTTCTTCGATCTTTCCAATAATTCGGCCACGCATAAAATCATCTATGTGATGTCGGGAAGACATGCCAAAAATATTAAGTTCGTCTATTAAATCTTTCCTGTAAAACTTTGACTTGAAACAACAACTGTCCACACGCGTCAAAATCTTTAAAGCTCTTATGAACGCTATCACGTGATGAACAGACGTGGAAAAAAAAATTTGCATACTCATACTTCTTCTTACTAATATCCCGCACTTATTCTAATTTTCCACATTTTGCTTCCTTTAATCTTGTGGTTGCTATGGATGATAGTGTTATCCGTCCTTAGCAATTGTCCAGCAGTGTATATGTGGCTCGGCTGAAAAAAAGGTTGGGTACAGCTGATGTAAAGCATATATTTCCTTCGGAATATCACCTTTATCTTTTTTTTCCAAATTAAGCAGGCTCCTCAAAATTTCAGTTCATATATATATTAATGCATTTTTAAAATAAAGCAAATGTGAAACAAATTATGTTCGATTCATTCATGTGTAAAAGGTATCAAAATCAAAAGAATTTATATATTAAGTTGAATTTCGAAAAGTACCGAACAAAAAGTGAAAGTAATTCTTCGTAACAACGGAATTAATTTTTAATGTTGATTTTGTATTAGTGTGGTGGTGTACACATGAGTATAATCTGTGCAGTTAGAGCATAGGTCCTCAACGTGGGCAATAACGCTCCCTTGTGGGCGTTTGAGGCTTTAAGGGGCTGTAAAAGACCCAGAGAAAATTAGGGGGTGTGGAGATGGCACGGAAGGGCTTCGGAAGATTAACCAAATATAGTCTAAAAAGACTAATAAAAAACTACGCTGATTATGTACTAACAAAAGTAAACTTTAATACTGGTTACATTATGTTGATTATATGTATTTAAATAATGTTATCACGTGTACGAAAATTCACATATTTCGGTAGTTTGGAAAGTGGATGAAAAACTTAAAAATTACATTACATTCAGTTCTACATTAAATTGAATGATACTGTAAATTTTGATTTCTGTAGTGCACGTGTTGTCTTTGTCTGTGAGCAGTAAGAAAAATTTTCGTCCACTGTATTTCATTACGCATATTATCCAAGAAATATAATTAAATACGTTAACCGGAATTAAAGTGTGATTCTTTAAAGGCTGAAACTGTCAATTTTTTTTTTATTTTGAAAGCAATAGTTTATTGTGGATTACTTCATATCATCAAAACCTTCTTTTCAAAGGCGTCTTTATAACAGGTATAAGCAGAAACTTTTATTCCACTCTTTTAAATAAAGAAGAAATTCAGTAGCGTTTCAATTTCAATAATATCCTATCTAAAACTAAAATATATAATATTATACATTTAAATATATTTGTGGCAATAGCTATTTCAGATTCGCAAGTAAAAAAAAATTGTGGGCTTTAGAAAAGAAATTAAATTAAAAATATATTCTATTACAGAGAGAGAGTAATAGAATATATTTTTTAAAAATTTAACTCTTGTGTTTTCGCCATGTATTATGTACACTCTTATTTCTCTAGAGTGGGAGGGGGTGGTAACAAAATATTTACATGAAAAGGTGGCGCCAATTCAAAAAAGGTTGGGAACCTATGAGTTAGAGCAAAATGCTTTACAAATGCACTTGTCAATTTTCGTGCTTCGTAGGTTCGCAAGCCTCGCTGATTTCCGTTATGTTTTTAAATACATTAGGTGAAATTCAAAACCAATTCAAATGAGTAACCACCAACATAGTGATGTACACAAGGGTGAGGCTTAGGGATTCAACCCCCTTCCTCCTTATAGACCAGTATTCCCCAACCTTTTTATCACCACGGTCCGGTGAACATTTGATAATTTTAACGTGGCCCGCTTTGTGGAGGGGGGGGGACGTTTATTTTGTTTTGATTTAATTGTATTTAAATATATTTTCATAATAAAATACAGTTACGCCAAAAATAAAATATTAAAGGATTTTACATGGATAAAAGGATTTCTATGGAAAGTAGCACAAGCCCAAGATAAATAAATCTCTGTATATAAAATGGAAGTAATTTAATTTTCTTTGAACAGCCCGGTATTATTTGATCCACGGACAAGTACCAGCCTGCGGCTGGGGGACCACTGATAAAGGCCAACAGATTGTTAATTTTTAGAATAAATATCATACCTCTGCTGTTAATTAAAATAATGACTCATTCCCCCACCCTCCTAAATGTAGTCTGTTTACATCACTGCACTAATATTTGGGTAATGGAAGGAAGTGTCAAATGATGAGGAAATTCAAGAGGAGGCAGGCTCAAAAACAAATTACTGGAGACTTCATTGTAATTCCCAGTGTTATGGGCAAGTTATGGAATCCAGATCTGTAATGATAAGGCTTGGAAAAGACATTCAAAACCCACGACAACCAATGAAAATTGATATTTTTTCATTATAGAGAGACTAAAAAAGAAGAGTCCGACAGCTAATTAGATGTAAAAAAAACTCTGCGGCTGCAGGAACCCAGGTACCAAGGGTTATTGTTTCTAATAGGCTATTTGAGAAGAATGGTCTGGTTGCAAGACCTGATGCTCGCGTCTCACTCACTTCTGCGCACTGAAGCATGGCGCAGAGAGTATCAACATTGAAACAGAGATCAGTGGAATTCCATTCTATTCCCTAATGAGTCCAGATTCTGCTTAATAGGTATTTCTCAACTTACATAAGGAGATAGCCAGAAACCTATATGTTCTCCGATATCTTAAAAAGGAAGTAGATGAGAAGCGGATGTTTAATGCGTGGGAGAGGGGGTTGACAGGTATATTGCGTTGAACTAGTGCATAGACTTCGCTCTTATTGAAAGAGACTCTGTAAGGTATCGGGAAGAAATTTTTAAGCTCTACGCTACCTTTTTCAATTCCTACTATTAGCTCACACTCTCTATTTATTTATTTATTTATTTATCTTGGTGGAATTTTTAATCGCTAATAAAATACATTTTAAAGCGCTCAATTGAGCTGAAATTTTATACACATGATTATTTTGGATGACAATGTAATAATTTAATTATAATTAATAAAAATTAATGGATTAAAACTAATTATTTAAAGAATTACAAATACAGCCACGTTGGCATCATTTTTGGCGACTTGTGTCAAAACTTGAAAAGATTTTTTTCTCACGTGTTAAAGCATTCCGTTGAACTGAAATTTTATATACACGATTGTTTTGGATGACAATACGATACTTTAATGATAATTAATAAAAATTAATTACCACTTAATGTTGTGATTCTGTCATATGTATATAAATATTTCTATTAATTGTAACTATTTAATAAAAAGTAGCTAAAATCAAATTTTTCTTTGTTGATCTAAGTAGGAATTGACTTAAATTTGTTTTTAGTGATACATTTGGTCAGATTACCTTTTTATGGAATACAGTGCTCGTCCATACAGAACTAATTTGTTACAGAATTTCTGAAAAGTTGGGATATTCACCGAATATATTGGACTCTACACGTTAAGCTAAGTCAACATATTTGGGATGATTTTAAAAAGAAAGCTAAAAGTCACCTATTCCTTCCTAGTATTACCCAGTGGCCACGGTAGCCTAGTGGTTAAGGTCTCGGACTCGAGGCTGGCGTGTAATGAGTTCGATCATGGTGCTGTTGAAGACCCGCCGTGTAGAGGAAGTCACTGCACGTTAAATCTCTTGTTGTGTGGCTTAAAAGTTAGGGAAGGGAGTGCCAGCTCAGCTGTCATCCTCGTCATTTGACCATGGTTCAGAATGATGAGATCTGTCACCAATAGCCTTCGTGCAGTTTTATAGTGCGAGTAAAAAAATAACTCTCTCTCTCTCACGCACGCCTAGAACTATCCAGGACTTGAAAACAACGCTGTGAGAAGAATGAAACCAACTATCACTGAGATTGTGTATGTTTTACTTGCGGCACAAATTCACTAAATGAAACTTTTATAACTGTAAGAGGAGACCGTTAACTCTTCTTGCCCATTTTTTGTTTCATGTTGTTACCCATCTCTCTTTTGCATTCTTCTCCACTCGTAATTTATTCTCACAAGTATAAGTGTGCCCTTATACTAATGAGTGTATACTTATAAGTATATACGTACACTTGTTTAAGTAATTATTATATGTTTTATTTTTGTATTACATACACCTATGTGTACACCTAATTTCATTCAACTTTTTCCAGTAAGTCCATGATAACTACGACTTTCAAAAATCTGATTTTCGGTTTTTCATACAATACAAAGCCGATTAACCGGTGTTTAGTCGGGTTTTTATATAAAGTATGAAAATAAATAGACTGGTACTTTGAATATACAACAAAATCCACCTTAAATGTAGCGGAGCAATAAACCAAGAAAAATAAATATGAATATAGGACACAAAATTAAGCAATAGAATTACTTTTTATTTATAAGAATTGTATAAAATAAAAACAACATAGCTTAATTATTAATATTTTCTTACGACAAAAGAACAGAAAAGTGTAACACAAACTTCCTTATATATATATATCTTAATTTGTAATAAAATAGTATTTAAGGTAAGCTAATGCATCAATAGGTCATATTTCACAGACGGACTTAAAATTTTGTACCGAAATTATCCACCGATCAAAACAACTCTCTCGCTCTCAGTTGACGTGGATTGAACTGATACAAGTGCATTTAGAATGTACTTAAAATTTGATATAAATGCATTATATATGTAGGATACTTATTTCAGAAGATTTAATATTTTATCAGCTATTACAACACGAAATCTGTATCACGGCATAAATTTTTTTTTCCCGCTGTCTTTTTAAATTTATTTGACACTTAAACTCTATTTACTTCCCTATAATATTTTTCATTTTCTGATTTAACATTGCTCATTCATTCACATAATATACCTTTTCTTCTTATTTTAATTTAAGTAAATAACGACGAAATTACTTAATAAACATTAAAGTAGGAAAATAGAATTATTTATCACTCGAAATAAAATATAATTAACTTTCGATTTTAGGGGAAAACCCGATTTTTATGGTTAGGTAAATTTTTATATTATTGGCTTATTGGTTTCGTTTCTAATCTATGTACAAACCCTATTGAGAACTCGGCGTGAAGTATCCCAATTAACCTACCAAATACTTCTAGAGAAAATCAAACAAAAATAAAAATTTGTTTATTTTGTAAACCAGTGTATAGGTAAATTAAGATAAGACTACCAAATCAAAAAGTTAAAATAATATGAGGAAGTAAAACACAAACATTGCGTAAGATTCTTGTTATTGTAGAACGCTTTTAATGAAGTCGTGCAATAAAGCCAAAATGTGTCAGTATTTCGTTCACAATATTTTATTCCTTATAATTTTGAAAAATGAAATGGGAAACAGAGTAAACATTAAATTTCAAATATTATTTTTTTACAATTATCAAAATTTTATTTCCTATTTAAAATAAAAATAATTAACGATGCGATTCGAATTAGATTAAAATAACGTGTTAACAAAAAAAAGTATAAAAAACTTTCGTACCCGCATTAAATCTTCATTAAATTTGCAATAATCGACTTTTACATGAATATCTTAGAACATCAACTAGATCATTTTGAAATTGATAACTTTTAAATTTATAGAAAGAATATCCTTCAAGCCAACATAAATTGAACTTATCAGGAATAAAATAAATTTTATATATTACATCTTTTAAACTAATTTATTTTTATTTTTTTTCCACCTGATAAATGGAAATATCAATAAGGAATAATAAATAATTGAAATATTACATGAAGATAAAACAGCATGTTTATTAACTCAAAAGATCATATAATCAAGCAGTTTACTGCATTGATTTTTGATTCTTTCTTAAGTTACTCATGTGAAGAAACATCATAAAAAAAAAGAAAAATTTTTTTTTCTTTCTAAAAGTATTACTCTCTCTAATTGCTTCTGAAAACATTTCAAACAACAAGGAACAGTCCAATACACTAAATTAATTTTTACTAAATCAAAATAATAGATTGTTAAATGAAGAAAATGAATGAAATTTTGTTGAGAAGCTTACAAAAACTGTTATAAAAATTTAAATCTAATGCACAGACTAAAAAGAATTCAGTAATTAGTACAAAATAATGGGAAAATTGTTTGTCGTGCTATAAAAATTCTAGAGCGTTACAAAAAATTTGCATAGTTCAAAAGTTGATATAAATTATTTTTCATTAAAAATATATTTTGTTCAAGTACTTTTATGTATTACCAATTTTTGTATAATTAAATATTAGAGTTAAATTTGCATAGCTACAGATTTAGACATGAATGTGTGAAATACATATAAGTTTGAATAAATTTTATTTAAGCTTAATAAATTTCAAGAATTCTACTATATTCATTTACAGTAGTGATTTCAGTATAATACAGTTTGAAGTTTTCCCAGAACTAAGAACAGTGATTAGTATAGACGTTTATTGTAAAGAAAATTTGAATAATGAAAACACATAAACTATATATGTATATGTATAAAAGCAAATACTTCGAACGTTGATGTTTATTATATTTCAGAAGTTATCATGTGAACAAACATAGTTCTTCAAGAAAATTTTATTCGAAAACTTATTATTTCAAACTTAATGATAAAGTTTGACAACTCTTACTTGATTTTTCAATAGTATGAAAAGCATTAACTTGTTTTTATGTGTATCCATTTATTTGAATACACATATCTAGTCCTAGAAAACCGAATTAAGGGCGTATATCTTCTTTTTGTTAGTATTTCGATATTTAAACAGCTTCTTGAGCGAAGAATAGCAATATTTGAGATATCAAATTGACTCTGAATTTTCCTAAACTACTACATTTTGATTCCGTATTTTGTGGTACTATTTACTGAACTCTAAATTTTTTATGTCCATCGTAAAATTTCAGAATTTTTAGGAACTTTTCTGACACCAAATCAGGATTCCTCTTAACAGCACAAGTATCTCAAATTAACATTTTACCAGTTTCGGACTTTTTTGTCAATAATTTCATCTCTTGTCGTATTTTAATAAGCTATTTAGAAATACAATTTGAATTTCATTTCAATAAAATCAAGTGAACTTTTAAAAAACAAATGTCAATACATTTTTTTATTAAAATATAATTTAAATTAACATTGGGTAATTGGGTTAATAATTGGAAAATTATCCCTGCCATTTAAACTGTAATCAAGGTGGGTTAGAATCCGTCAGCGTTAAGTGTTCCAATATCTATCTCGACGACACTGAGTCATTAGTCCGGATGCATTTACAAAAAAAAAAAGAAAAAAAGGAAATATTACATACATTCTCATAGTAGTTAATAAGCTTGTATGACGAGGCATTTTTTTCCTTCTCATTCGGCTATGTATAAATAAATCAAATTACCAGATTAAATTTTCAAAAATAGTATATTTGAGCCTGACCGCATTTTATAAGTAGTCATTAATATTATTAGATTACTAAGCCTTCATTAAGGTATCCGACTACGTTCGGAACCGTGGTTTTAAAAAAGCGCATAAATGGATAATTTTCATGATATTTAGTGTCACTTAGATTAGAATACATGTATAAAATCGCTTTAAGGACATTTTGACAAAAAAAATTATTTAAATACAATATTTTGGCAAAAAATTAACAGAATAACCTTTTTTCAAAATGTTCTTTTATAAAAAGTGCTTCTAAAATAATAAAATATTTTGCTTAGATGAAAAAAAAAAGACTTCTCTAGAGAGTCTGAACTACATTTTTTTTTAAAAAAAGTTCACATTATTTTCAGAGTTACAACCAATTAAAATAATTATCGGCGTTTTTTTTCTTAAAATTTTTCCCCTCCCCCCTGTTGTTGTAAAACATGGATAAACCCACTTCTAAGTTATACATTTCAAAAATTCTAGTTGAGCCTCTGTAGAAAGGTCTGAGCTATATACAGGCAAACTATTATTATAATAGAAAAATTGGTCATTCTATGTTAATTTTTTGTCAAAATATTGTACTTAAATAATCTTTTATTGTAATAATATTCTTAAAACAATTTTACATACATTTTCTAATCTAAGTGACACTAAATATCATAAATACTATCCATTTATACGGTTTTGCAAAATCACGGTTCCGAATGTAGTCGGATACCTTAAGCCGTCGTAGGCAAATGGTCATGGACAAGGACTCGAGGTTGACATACCATGAGTTCGAGTCTTGCGCCACAGAAGACCCGCCGAATAGAAAGAAAAAAAAGGCTAGATGCACAGTAAATAATAAACACCCTATCATAAGTATCAGAATATATTAAACTTGTTTAATCTTCGTAAGGAAAATGTATTGAAAAGTTTCAATGCAAATTTTAAAAACAAAATGTAATATGCAATTTAATTATCTTTTAAATAACATTTGAAAGTATTTGAATATAAATTAACAAAAATTTTGAATAACTAGTTAATCAATTTCTGGAACATCAAAGAAATTTTTGCAACTAAATTGAAACACATGTAACATGTAATATGATTGATTTAAAAACTTAAGAAGAAAGTAAAGTTGCTGTAATTTAAATTTTTTAAAAGAGAGAGAGAGCAGTTTTTATAGTCTCTCAATTCTAGCATCTTAAATTGTAAATTTAAAATTTCTTAATAAAGGTTGTCTTAATACATGAATTGGTTCGAAATAAATCGTTACTCATATTTTTAAAAAAAAATACAAAAATATTTCACAAAAATACTAAGAAATTCAAATTTTTTTTAAAAAAATTGGGGATATAAAGACCACCGGTTTCACTTCCATCAGTGTGTCAGACACAACAGATCTCATTCATAAGAAAATATACTGGTTTTTTTTGTTGTTGTTTTCAACTAACTTTTACCAAACAATGCGACAGGAAATCCGCAGACTGGTAAACGAGTAATGACTGGGTATTCATCCAGAGATTTTTCAACATGAAAAAAAAAACCCATAAAACTTGCAGGATATTAAAAAAAATGCGTAACTTTCATCATAATTAGAAAGTACGCTATTTTTCCAACTAATGATACGTAAATGAAGTAAGTTACAAATGTTGCACATTATACATTTTACAAAACAAAAGTTAATTGCGCTTGCTCGTGATTCAGATCATAAGAGAAGAAATTTTAATGAAGACTTCTTATTTTATTTCTCCATTTTAATGATTAACTCTACTTTTAATTTCAGGTCACCCAAAAATTGGTCAAAGTATCAAAATTTAGAGATGTTAGCCCCAAGAAATATTTTAAAATTTAAATGATCTTTCTGCGAATTTAGTTTATATCTGATTTGTGTGAAACAATTCACTTTAGTTCTTTGAATTTAATGACACACATGCAGAAAAATAACACTCATGTGATATCTTTAAAAGCCAAATAAGTTCGTTTTATCTCCAAAAGACTCAATTAGCTAACAATACATCGGGTGAAAAGACTAATAATACAATCCAGAAAAAAGAATGTATGAACAAGATTACTCGAAAATTTAAAAGCAAGAATGTTACAATAGGTAGTAAAAAACACGACAGCTCCATTGGTTTTATTAACATCACACTCAGATGAATCATAAAAGCTATTAGCAATTGACCTCGTAATTTTGAATTACGGTCAAGTGACTAGGACTTAAGAAATCTAATTATCTCACTAAGCCAATATCAAGGCTTTGAGTAACGACGGCGTAAATGTGCATCAGTTATATACTTTATTTACACCAGGTACTTTATTGGCACCAGGACTCGAACTCACGACTCAAAAGGAATAAAGTCGACGACGAGTTCGACGCCACTATTATTCAGTTACCGCGGCCATACAACTCGAACTCGAGAATTGGAACAATAAAAAAGTTAATAATACCAAGCTCTACAGTTAACAGCAAAATAATAGGGGGGGGCTCTTTAGGTCGGGGCCTTTTCATAGAGCTACATCATTCAAAATGTTCAACAGGTGCACAATCTTAGTGCTTTTATAAGAAATCTATGATAAGGAATGAAAAACTAAGAGCTCATTCATATTCCAAACGCCCATCATATTAAATCCCTTCTGGTAGAGAAGTTCTAGCCCTACATTAAACATGTAAATCGTAGCAAAGCAAGTGATAAGAGGTCATATGTTATGCGTTACAAAAACTGCAAATCAGTCTTTGTAATAGCATTATTATACTAATTTTTTATCCAAGAAACCTTTGCTTGCAAACTCGTGCAACTTAATTATGTTTGTAAACGTTAATCCTTAGAAATATTTTTTTTAAAAAAAATGATAAGTCGAATCTTTTTTTAAATGTATCATTTGCAGTCCTATCTCTATTACTCAATAAAAAAAAATATGAATATATATATATTACATGTTTTTAATAAGCTAATTTTTCACTATAAGCAAAATTAGAGTATAAAACACTAGAATAGTGTTTATGAATTTGTTGACTGAATATATACCTCTATATCCCTATAAATTCATATTTATAGGGACATAGAGGTATGCGTATTTTATCTACAGGTACAATTTTTTCTTTCGTTATTTTCTTCGTTACATTTAACATGTTCCGAGAATTTTTCTTCCCAGTGTATGCATATACTTCTAGAAAACAGAAACGAGATCTGACTATCATTTCAAAGGTGCTTCATATAGGCTAAAAGACAAAATAAATATAAATGAGTCATAAAATTGTTCATCATAAACTGGTAGCATCCCTTCATTACATTTACCACAAAATTTCTTTCAGAAACTACACTAATAATGAACTAGCAGGTGTTCTAAAAGAATAAGTGATCCTTTTGACACGTGTATAACTAGAAATCATACAATAGAAGGACAAATTTTATCTAGTTGAATGTGTCTACCAGGTTGATTTGTTCGCTATTTTATTCATGTAATGGCACGGAAATACAGCTCTTGCGTATTTCTGGAAAACTCGTCAGGGAAGAAATTGCGACACTGCAGTGAAAGAGGATGACAAGGCATAAAGAGAGGCATAAAAACAATTTCATGGTCAAATAATGACGTAAGGCAAACTCATATCGGTTTTGCCTCTTTTTTTTCCCGCCAGTTGTATACATTAAAAACCCTAGTAAGTATCAGTGCATAACTTTTCCTAAGTGCAAAATTCTGAGCATTTGCAGTTTTATAGTTGGACTTGTGGACTGTGCACTTTTATACAAGTAGTTTAAATTCTTATTTCACTACTCTGAATTACAATGTTGGAATTTTGCATAGTTTCTATAGCAGTTTTGATATCTTCGACGAGTGCTGCACCCCTTTTTCAAAATGGGGAATACATAGTACCAAACGATACAGCACAGTGTGCAAATGATCTTATAGACTGGTGCAATGGCTTGAATTTTCCTAAAAAAGGTGAAGGCGTATCCATAGTGTCCATAACCATTTCAGAACCAGATGGTTACTGTCGCTATTTCTGTCTTTCTGATTCCGAGGCTGCAAACTGCACTAAAGACGGATCTCCATGGATTTCTTGCTCCAACGATCATCAATTCCTTTACAAAGGAAATCCAGTCACGAAAGATTCAGAAGATGGTGCCGATGACGAAATTTGTAAGGCAGCAGACAGAGCTTTCAATGATCTTTTAATAGAAAACTTAACAGCCAATAACACCACACTGAGCTTTGTTAACAGCGGATTGGAGAGTTTCTTTAGAGAATTTCACCAGCAGATGAAGGCCCTTCAAAATATTTTCGACAACTTTGGATTTCCTTTCGGCACTGATGGATCAAGGGGTTTCAATTCGGAAGGCAGTGATTACGAAACCGGAGTAGACCAGATTGAGAAAGAGTAGGACTAAAAAACTGAAGAATGTGAATAGTGCTTCAGGACAATGTTTAGAAAAGGGTAAAAATGTATAATATTGAATCACACATAACTTTTCATTTTTCATTGCTTGTGTTTAGCACTGCACAGATATATTTTTATTTATGTATTAACTTGTCTAGAAGATTGAAAATAGTTTTCAAAGACTAGAATGAGTAGTTTTTTTTCAAGAGTTTGTGTAAAATAATTCGACTACAAATAAAAGTCAGCAGATATTGTGATAAAAAAGTTTATTTCTTTGATAGATACATAATAGAACTAGGAATTTCTTTAATGCTTGCATACTCCAAGGCTAAGAAGAAAAAAAAAAGAAATAGATTTATAAAGTGTAACATTGAAATGATCTTTATAAATTGCATGTTTTAAAAATATTACCTTATGAATATATTATGAGTAAAATTAAAGTACCCAATAAAAATAAAAAATAGTTAAATAATTCAAGGTAAGTGAAAATAGCTATAAAAAAGGTGAGGAAGTTTTTTTTCAATATTTTGTAAAACATATTTGTAATTAATTCCGAATTGCTGTAGTATATTATAAGGAATAGAGAATAATATATGGTTTTATTGAAAATTTACCACTTTTTAATTATTTTTTTAAAAATCTAAGATAGTGCAGAAATTTAAATAAAGCATAGATAGATGTTATTAGTAATTAAATTACAAATAATAGCTGGAAAATTAATGTTTAAATTTTAATCTCTACTGTAACAAAGTTTTAATTTTCACTTATGGTAATTATGAAATTTACATTTATTTTGATTGTACTAAACTTTTAGATGTAAAAAAAAAAAATTCCAATTATGATTTCGAAATAATTTTAATTGCATTCAAACTCAATTCATTTTAAAATATTGTCAAAGATAATTCAGAAATACTTTTAAATTTTACTTTGTATTATTATACAGTAATTAAAATTTAGTATCCATATCTTTCAAAAATGTACATTATGAACTTTCTAAAATATATAAAATGGGAGAATTTTATGCATGGCAGTTAAAAATTTGTGAACGTACATAAAAAATATTTACATCTATTTTGTAATATATGTAAATACTTTCTTATATACTTATAAAGAAAGAGAGATGTATGATATCTGTGTGATTATGTTTTAAGCCTCTTAAGTTGGCAAAAGAGATAGTCTTGAAATAAATTTTTAAACAGATAGAAAATTGTATCATTTAATGTACAAATTTATAAATAACTGCTTTTTGCATAAGAAGTTAGTTAGTTAGCCTAGTTAATATCAACATAGATAAATCTAAAAAATTATGAGCAATAATTAACTCTTTAAAAATTCTCTTTAAATTTCTCTCTTAATTGGTCAGTAAAAGCAATGAAAAAATGGATACAGAAATGAAAAAATAAAAGCCAAAAAAGAATTCAAGAAATTTTTTTTATTGACATGGAATATTATAAAATGAATGGAAATATTTTAATGAAAATTAATTTAGATTATACATATAAAAAACGATTCAGAATTTAAAAAGATATATATAAAAATTTTCAAATTAAATTTTTTATTATTTTTAACAAATATTTAAAAAAATTTCAAAAATATTTAAAAATTTCATTTAAAATACACATTTTTTAAAAACTTTTCTAACATAATTATTAAAGTTTATCTAAAAATGTTCATGTAATTATAATGCAATGAATTTAATGTGAAAATGTATGTCTTTGAAATTCTTAATTAATAAGGGGGGGGGAATTGCAATCAATAAACAAAAGACAGATTCAAACAAAACATCTCTTTTCTCACTTTTGATTAAGTAATATTATTTTTGAAAAAAAAAAAAGAATAACCAATTACTTATATTTTTAAAAATTTGAAATTCTGATACAGCACAAGAGGATAAAATAAAATAAGTTTTCATCTTATTTACACATACTTTTTTTAATAACAAAAATAATTTTTTTGGTAAAAATAGATCTTATATGAAACAAATTTAAGTTACAATCTGAGTGTTTATGAAAAAGTTATATCACCAACTCCTTTTAACATTTAATAAAGTAAGTTCTGAATTAAATAGTACTTGACCTCACCTATTTGAATATTAAAAATTCAAACAGGTGAGGAGATTTTAAGAGTTCTTTAAAGTAATGCTTTTTGATACTAGAACCAAAACTGTTAAATTAGAGACAAAATAAAATCAAAAATTACTGATTATCAATCACTATAAAATTGAAATATCACAAGTAAAATAAATGAAAAAAAGATATCAATAGTATTCTCAATTTTTCAGCATTGCAAGACTTTGAATAACAGTGATGGCCTAGCATTTGCAGGAATGATTCAAATTTTAAAAGTATTTGAGAATATTTTAAAACCTTATAATTTTCTGACAGATGTATTGTTTATATTAATCTCATTACAAAAATTCTTTAGGACAAACATAAGTAAGGAAAATCACACACACACACATATATATATATATATATATATATATAAAACAAAAATTGAAAGATTAATAATATTAAAAAAAAGCAAACATATATTTTCAGAAAGTAAAAAATTTGTTTTTTTTTTTTTTAATCTTAACACGCAACAAAAAACACAGCAACTAAAATAATTCTATACAGTAGCTATAAACAAGCTTCTTAGAACTGATATCCTCGTACCTGATATAAATTTTAAAATAAGATTTGAAGAAAAATATTGGAAACCCTAACATTTTAATTTTGTCTAATTTTAACTTATCTTAGAATATTGACACATTGTAGATTACAGTTCAATACAGCCTGGAGGATTATGTAACTGATACAGTACCTTTAAAAATCCTCTCCTGATTCAAATTTAAAACCTTAAAAGAAATTATTATAATTTTCGAACAGTATCAGTTTGTACTGATTTTTAGAGGGGAAAAAATAGCTTGAAAATATAAACAACTACAAAGCATATGAAAACATTGTTTCTCATATTGAAAAATATATTTTGAAAGAAAATATTTCAGAAAAAATTCAGGACATTTTATTTTAAAAAATAAGGACAAATCTGAGACTTATAGTTTTTAAATATTTTGGGGGAGAAAGGTTCTTATGTTTTCAAAAATATTTACAATATTAAATGTCTTCATGTATTTTCAAACAATGTTTTTATAAGATTCAAATAAAATATATCATCTATACATTGTATCATATATTCAAAGGTTTACCATGTGAATGCTCTAAGGTTCTTTAAATATGTCCTCACAAAAAATGATTCATACATGTGGAAAGAATCATTGAACTAGATGGGAAGATATGCAGAAAAAAAGGGAAACACTAGCCATGAACATGTATTATGGTTATCATGAAGAGAACATTTATAATATAGTACATAAATATTGTCACATTTCTTTTCCTCATCAGAACAGCATGTAAATAATTGTAGTAGATTACAGGAACCTTTAACTATCATCCTGTATGGTTTACATCCAGAGTGCAAAAAATGTTTAATTGAAGCTTTTTAAAACAGAGGAAATGGAGTTAAAATATCATATACAAAAAAGGGTAATTTCATGATGTAGTTGGAAATTTTCTTAGGAATAAAAAAACATATGGAACAACTAAATGTCTAAGATATCCATCTGTACTTCAAAACATTCTGTTTTGTTCGAGTAGTATTAAATGCTATGCTATCTGTAAACCAGATAAGTAAATAAATTTAATCTAAAAGGGTCCTCAGATTGCCCTCATTGCTTCTCATGCATCTTTTAAAGTCTACTTCTTATATTAGAGCAAAAGTGGCACCATATTTAAAATCAATCTACAATAAAGCAAAACTTAGACTTTTCCTGAAAGAACATACAGATTGAAGTAAATAAGATTTTTTCATCCTTAGCTATTTTTCACATACAAATAACTGTGCAAATAATTTTCTGGATGAATTCATTGATGAAAAAGTTCTATATGAATGGTTCTGATGGACTGAATTCATACTAGCACAATTTTGGAAAAGATAACAAGTATTTTTTGAAAAGAAACTTTGAAAGAAGAAGTTGTATGACTTGGAGAGCTTTTACTGCTTATGCAGCTCTCCCTGCACTATTTCTTTCATGTAAAATAAATAATTAGACATACTATTATGCTCCAAAACAGAAACTCTAACATTATTTACAAAAACTTTGTTGGAATAGCCACACCTTTCAGCAAGGCAATACTACTATTTATTGCAGTCGTAACACGAAACAGTGATTGGATGTTGATAAAGCAGATTAGCTGGATTGTCCAAACTGTTTCTCATACCTCAACTCCCTGAAAAATGCTTGGGACCTCATAGTTTGCTGAATAAATGCAAATAACTTCAAGTACTTCTCTATTTCTGAATTGAAGGAGCCTATTGTGCATGCACAGAATGATTTAGATATATTTGCACCTGAAAGTCTTTCTAAGCTTAGTGATCAAGATATCGGATAAGTTTGAGCCCAGTACTCCTAAAGACCCGCTATGTAGGGGAGCGATGAACAATCTATCGACAGCTCAAATGTTCTCCTGTTGGTGTGGTACTTAGGAGAGGGGGATGCCAGCTCAGGTATCGTCCTTGTCACTTGACCAAGGTTCAAAATTACGAGGTTCATCACCAAAAGCCCTCATGTAGCTGAACAGTGCGATGTTAATTTTCCCTCACTCACTCTAAGAGTACAGAAAAAAGAATTATAAATGTTATCTGTAAAAATGATGGTCCAGTAAATTATTAATTTAGATCTATATTTATGTGTAAGATGGCACAAAATTCCTTTTTTCATTTTTTTAGATACTGTTCCTTACTAAAAATTGTTCATTGTTGTCCAGTTTGCACTGATTTCACCTTTGTAATTGCTTAGAATCAACACAAATATTCAAGGCATGTAGTGAAAGGGACTCTGACCAATTTTTAAAGAATATCTGGGCCAATTCATACATAAGTGGAGCAGTGTAAAATCATAAACAATAAAAAAAATCTATAAAAATATGTAGAAAATACAAAGAAAAATAATTTAACATTCAATATTTGTGTGGTAAAATAATTACAGGATTACATTTTCATATTTTTCCAACATATGGTAACTGAGAACATGAACATTTTTCCTGTAAACCTATTACACAAATCTTTAAATGTGTTTTTTTTTTATTTTCCTTTGTTTTCATGTTTAAAAAAAATTTAAATCTTTATTACAATATAGCTCCCAGGGAGCGAGAATAGTATAATATTAATTTCAATATTAAGTAGTTTGAATTTTTTAAGCAACACAGAATTGAGTAAACAACAATTTCTAAAAGAATGCAAAAATTTGTGTAAAATAAAGAGCAAAAGATTACAATATTTTTTTAAAAAGACTATTTTAAAAGAAACATTAAAAACTTTTTATAATTCACAACCAAATTTTGTATAATTAAACACTTAAAACTTTTTACAAGTAAATGAATAAGCAAAAATTTGTTAAAAGTTTTATATATATATATATATATATATATCTTTTATTAAGTTTAATTTGGCTTTGTTCATTTTTCTTGTGTGTTTATCTTGTTTATATAAAAATATTATGCCAACTTCTAATTTTGTGCCTATAAAGTAATCGTGTGGATATGTTGTCTATGAGTGGATTAGATTTTATGGAGTTATTGCTCATTGTTTCACTTTATATTATTGTGATTGGAAATTTTTGCTAATAATATTTTATTTGGGTCTTTTCAATGTACCTTCAACTTTTAAATAACTATGAATTTGAAAAATAACAAGTTTTATACGACTGGCAATTTGTTATACCAGGGTATGACATTGCTCGGTGGTACAGTATAATGGTATCTGTACCATCGTCATCCATTTACCATTTTATGAGCCCTTATATAGAGATTTGGTATATATTTAAGTATGGCTTTAGATAGTTGTGGAGATGGGCACAAAAGTTCTGAGTTGGCATATAAAAAATCTATAAATTTTTTAAAAAATACAAAAAAATGTGTGAATTGTTTTGATAATCAGAATTTTTTTGCTTACCCTTCTGTTTCTAAACTTTGTCAGGTTAGAATTTTTAAAACTCGAATTTTTTGGAACTCTAAATATAAGAATTTATCTCGTACAGCAAAACGAAATATTCATGTTTTCGATTGTATAGATGAAAATCAAAGAGATAAGGGTTTTAATAACATATTGGAAACTAGGCTTTTCAGAGATATTCATGTTTTAAAACTAAAATTTAGATCTTGCACTGATAAAAGATGCAAGGCGTGTGGCATGATGAGTGAGGAACAGTTGGATATGGATGCAGGTTATATATTTTGTAAGACTTTTAACTGTGTTTACAAAATGACATGTAACATTTGTAAATTCGTTTACATAGGTCAGACTTCAAACACTATCAATATTAGATTAAATCAACATAGGTCTGATACAAGGAAATTTGATTGCAGCAAAAACCAGGCTAAGATTGAGATAGGACACTTTAATATAAACATGGATTCAATAACATAACTGTACATATACTAAGAATAGTGCCAAATATTAAACAAAGATTATGGTTCGAAAACTTTTTTATAGGTTCATTTAGATCATATTATCCTTATGGTCTGAATGTTATCTGGAAAGGTGAAAGTGTCTTACTAACTTTAAACAAAAATCCGAGGATTCATTATATATTCCGAATTTTAATAAATCTATTGATAATAGTAATAATATTGGTTTTGCGAGAATTTCAAGAGCTAAACGTTGAAAAAGAGACTAGACGTAGACTAGAGACATGGCAACCCTCAAGAATTCTATGTTAGAATTAGCAGTTAAATTTGATGATAACTACAACACAGGCTTAATTAAATCGTTTATGTTTGGCGTGAACAAAACTGAAATTAAAATTATGACATATTTTAAGCAGATATAAATTTCGGGATTCTCATGGTATGCATATGATTCGAGACCTTAATAACTATTTAGTACAAAAAATGAATATTAAATTAGATGCAAGTGAAAATTACTCTACAGAATATTGTACATTATTATTTATGAATAAATCCTTCAACAAAATTAATTTTTCAAGTATATTTCAAAAATATCAATCCTTTTTTCCTATTAAAAATATTATTATTAAAAAGGCTTTCAAATACAACAAGAAACTTGGTAGATTTATATTTAATTATAATCAAGTCTCGGAGCTCCTAAGTTCAGAATCATGTAAATGCAATCTATATCGGGACTATGTTGACGATTATCATCAGCATGTTGTCACAGGAGACCTTGGCATCGTAAAAGATAATTTGTTAAGAACTTTTATGGAAAAAGGTACCGGTTTTAGATTGATGATCACAAAAAATAAATCTAACGTTATGAAACAAATCACAAAAGATTTAGATAAATTCTACCTTAAAATTGCAATTAAATACGGAATGCCGATTGAAGCTTTCAATCAATTTAGATCTTATGTAGCAACAGAAATTCGGGAACTAGATTTCACTGTTGAAAATGAAATTATGTATAAAGATCTTAAATCATCAATAGAAAATATCCAAAATGACTTCGTGATTACATATGTTGATAAGGTCTCTGCTAATTATGCCAAAATTTGTAAATATTTTTACAGTAAAATATTAAGTAACTACATTTTAAATAATAATTCATTTCAAAAATCAATTCACAATAACAGAGAAGATGATAATCGTCTTTCAGCTTTGAACAAAAGACTGAATATTCAACTAAATAATATTAAATATCCAAGTATTTTTTTAACACCAAAATTTCATAAAAGCCCTATAAAATTCTGTAGTATCACTAATGGATACAATACATACATCACGAAGTCTGGGAAGATCTTACAATCTCTTCTTCAAAATCTAATTGATAACTTACAAAACACGGCAATAATTAAAAATAGCTTAGAGATTGCTAGAGTTACTAAGGATATGTTAATTTTTTCCATGCATAGCTTTGATTTCGAGGACCTTTTTAATTCTATAGATATTGACAATATGATTAAGGTTCTACAGTTAATTTATGATAAATATGAATTATATACTTTAATGAAAAAAGAAAAATTTGATATTCTTGTTAACCTCGTATTAAAAGAAAATTTCATTGCATTTGATCAGAATCTTTATAAACAGATCAAAGGATTACCTCAGGGTGGTCCAGCTAGTAATTGTTTAGCGAACCTATATTTACATTTTTTTAAATTGATCATGTTGTAAATGATTCTTACTTGATTTATCGTTATATAGATGATTTTAATAATTTTTGGTAAAAATAGAGAATACAAACCAAATATCACATTCTACCCTGATTATCTCAAGCTCCTTAAAACTAAATTCAACTCTAATATGGTGGAATTCTTGGATTTGGACTTGCATCTTATTAACAATAATGTAGTCAGTAACATTTTTGACAAAGAGATTTGTTTAAGTTCCATATAATTAAAATTCCTGTATGGAATAGTAACTTGCATATATCAATTTACAGAAATATCATTTTGATTTTTTTATTTAGAAATGATAACTTAACTACCCACAAAATAGACAAATACAATAATATAAAAAAAAAAATTTAATGTTGTTTAGATCATGAATACCCTTTTAATTTCTTAAGAACTTATATTCATCACAAATACATTAACCGTCTTGCTACTTCGAATTCCAAAACCACCACACAACAATAGGATTTCAAAGTCAGCATGTTAGTGGTCTTGCTGTGAAGATTATATCATAACACTCATATCACAGTTTACATTTTTTCCACACACATTTTGAACACCTTACACATTGTTGACAACCAACCAAATTAGAGCCTAGCAAATTTACATTTTTGACAATCAACCAATTCAAATTCTACCATATTTGATTGTCGTCTTTTTTGATATCTGTCTTTGCTGGCTGGTTTAAAAGTTAGCTCAAAAGATGTGTTTATTTATATTCGAATTTTTTAACTTGGTGAATAATTGATTTTCATTGATATCAAGACGCTTGATTCTCTTTGTAAAAGCTCTGTGAGTAAAGAAATTTTGTTAAATTATTTTTTGAAAAATACTTTTCTTATGTAATCGTTTTAGGATTTTCCTACTTTTTTTATGTAATTGTTTTGCGATTTTTCTGCATTAAGAGTTTGGGAGAGTTTGTTACACAATAGTAGTGAGCGGTTTTATCATATTCTCTGAGTTTTTACATACTCTGAATTTTTGTTTATTTTATTTGGTTTTTCCTACCGAGTTGCAAAGGGGGAAGGTTGGTGCCTTCAAACTAGTTTAACCCCACTTATTCGGTCCTAAGTCCGAAATTGCTTTCTGACTCGCTAGGTTCTTCTTTTTTGTAGTTTCTTTTTTTATTTTTCTATAATTTTGATCTTCATGTTTAGCTTTTATATTTTTATTACGCTATTTCTTGTTATGTTCATTATCTATTATTTCTTGTTTTTGATATATAATACAAATTTATATATATATATATATATATATATATATATATATATATATATATATATATATATATATATATATATATATTTGAAATTCATGTATTATGTATATTATGCAGTAAAAATTATATCTCATCAAGCTAGGAAATATTTATTTTATTGATAACTTATAATATTTCAACTTTTTTTAAAGGCATGATTTTGGGGATTTAAACCTCTCTCATACACCAAGGGTTTTAATTTTTTGTATGAGTATGCCTGGGGTGCTTTTGTCTATGTGTTTTTTAAAATGTAAACCTTCCCATACAAATAGTCTGTGTACACCAATGTTTAGAGATTTTATATATTTGTAGACTTTTTTCCAATCATGTGATTAATGTAATGAAATACTGAAGTTAAACTTGTATATATAATACTAAAAATAAAATTTTAAAGTGTGGAATTATATGCTAAGCAAAATTTAAACTTTATTAATAAACACAATGCCATAAGCTTACTACATTCTAATTTACCTTTTGGTAAAATATAAATTATTAAATACGAATCCCTTTTGAAATTTAAATTTATAAAAGAAGATTCATTAACAACTATCCAGAATTTAAAAAAAATCATAAATATCTTTACAATAAGATAAACTATTAGTACAATAATGCTAAGTTTCCTGATATGATACATATATGCATAAAATAAAAACTTTTCATAGAGTATAATATAGGTAAAATTTTTTAAAACCTGATCGTCCTCTCTTGTCTTTCAAATCGCAATTGGCTCCTAATTGTAACAATAAATTGAAGGCGTCAATATTATTTTCCTTTAAAAATAAATAAATAAATAAACATCAATATCAAGAAAATCTTAAAAATTTAACAAATATGACATTATTAATAATAAAATTAATGTTAGAAGAATAAAAAGAAATAAGTGACCTTGCAAGCAAAATGCAAAGGACTCAGACCATGAACAGTTTGGGAATCCAATGACATGTTATGAGTTTTCACAAGACATCTGATATATTCTAAATTTCCAGCTTCTGCAGCAAGATGAAGTACATTTCTTCCAAGTTTATCTTCTTCCTTTAAAGAAGCCTTTAAGAGAGAAAGTTTTGCTAGAAAAATTAAACTGTGGGTTACTTACAATGCAAAACTTGCAAAAATTTCCAAGTAAAATTTATTTTATCTCTTGAAATTATATAAATTTAACTATTTACAACTAAAAAGAACATAATAATCAAATATGTTTTACTATTTTAAAAATTCTCTAGATCACGAAAGCAATACAAAATGATTCATAAAATTCCTTTTCTTTTATGTTAAATGCATTTAATTACAAATGTAAGCACAAAATGCTTCTAATAGCATAATTCCATATTAAAAAAAAGAAGAAAAAATGCTTTTAATTAGAAGCATTTTATTTAAAGAAGAAATGTGTTCACAAAAAAAAAAAAAAAAAAAAAACTTTCTTGCACCTAGAAGGAATAGACCAACTGAAATGATATTTTAAAGTAAGTTTGTATTCACCAACAACAAGAAACCATTAAAAATTTAGCAAAAGTATGACAACAACTAATCGGGCAAAATACAAAATTATTACTACATATTGGGCTGCTATTATTTTTAATGCATTATATCACATGTTGTGGCATGGAGTTGTAGACACTCTTGACTTAACTTATATCATACAGATTGAACCCTGACATGTACATCTTGTAAATCTTAAGGTAGAAGAGGAACTCCTAGCAGAACAGCCAATAATATCTCATAAGATTTCAATGGGCAATAGGTCTGATGATATTGCACCCTATCACAGTATACTGTCTAGATGTGTGACAACAAATCATCCCTTGTAATACTGATTCTGTTGTCTCCTCACATGCCTTCCCTCACCTGAACCAAGAAAAAAGCAAGACTTATTACTGCAGGTAACCCACTGCCATTACACAAAGTTCCATGCTGATCTTTTATAGCAATATTGCTGTGATATCATGTGCAAACTTCTTAATGGTCTCCATGAAAACAATCCTTAAACATGCAGACATCTGCTAATGGTACTAGCATTTCCAGAATGATACACAGAGAGTATAATATTCAGAATTGAAAATTAAAAATCAGTATGTCTAGGGAGGGGGGTAAATTCTCGAATTCCACCCTTATGCATGTATGCCACCACTTGATGCAACTTACAAATAACAAAAATAATGTATTGCAAATAATTATACATTTATTTAAGGATTTGTCAATGTAAATCTTGTTCTTTTGCAAAGTTAACGATTAGTTAGTAGTCAAATATTTTTCAACAAAATAGGTAAGAAATGGACGTTAAACATAAAATATACATTAAAAAAGAAAAAAAAGGTATGATAGAATGGAAGCTCCAAACAGGAATAAGCAATACATAGGACAAATATATAAAAATTTATAGATAATTAAAGCTAAAATTTTTGCATGTTTTACCCATATTTTGTAAAAGGTATCCAACATAATATGTTATGTGTGAATCCTTATTTTTCTCTTATAACTAGTCATGTGGTCAATAACAATACTGTAATGCATTAAAGGATACTAAAAAATGTAAGACTAATTTTTTTTCCAAGTCATTTCATAATTTATTTACATGCAATATTTGTGATTATATTCTGAAATATTTTTAAAAAATTAAACATTGTAAACAGTTATTTTCTATTTGTGAAATATATCTAACATTTTTACAATTTTATTTATTTCATAAAAAATTATTCACTTTAAAATAACTATTATAAAATATATAAAGCCAACAATCTTTATTTTGAACTTGAGATGTAGATTAATTTCCTTTTCTTTCAGATGAGCAAAGTATGTCAAAATGTTCAAGTAAATAAAATACATAACATGAGAAATTTTAGAATAAACTTACTTTATAAACTGAAATAAATTTATTTTCAATGACATTTTTGTAAAGTCTTGAAAAATTGTAAGTTATTTAATGAAATTTATTAATTAAGAACAAAAAATGTAACATAATAACTTTGCATTAAAAAAACAATTTTTTTCACACTAATTTTAAATATCAATGCATTTTTCAGTTCTAAAATGTTAAGATATTGAAGGATAATTTCAAAATTTCAAACTGCATTTGAATTATTAAAATAAATATGTCGAAACAGAAAAAAGATTTTATATATAAATCTTTCCTATTTTTTAATAAAAAATTATACAAATGCTTAAGATTAATCAAAGCCTTAAATAATATATTCATTTGGAATTTTGATCAAAATCATAAAATGTGAAACTCCAAAAGTAAAATAACAATTCAGAACTTGAAATGAACATTTCATCATAACTAATTTATATTATCATTCAAAATTTATTCTCAAAGCAAAATTTAATGCATTAAAAAACACTGATTACCCCATTTTCAATAAAGAACTTAACAACATGATTATGATTTCCAGACACAGCATCCATTATAGGGGTTATTCCACAGGAATCTTTCACATTTATATCATAATTGGTATTTTCAAAAAAGATTTTCACAATATCAAGATGTCCATGAAGAGCTGGAATATTCAAACATATACATCATTTTAAAAATTTATTCGTTAAAATATAATTTACATAAATAATTTTAATGACTCTAAATGCAACAAAATAAAGAAAAACTAATTTAATAAAAAATTTAATCCAAATTATAGCTTACAACTAAATTAAAAACAAAATCTTAACAAATATATATCTTATTAATATTCATAACATTAAAATGAACTGAAAATATATTGATTTTATGATATGTACATATAATGGAAAGCAAAAATAATCAATAATAAAAAGAAATACAAGTAATAAATACATAAAAAGATGAAGATTCTTAAAAATGAAGACCATAGTGAATAATAATAGTAGTAATTTAAAAGATTTTTTCCCACTAGTTGAATTTAAAAGAAGTTTTTCATGAAGTGTAATATAAATAAGCAAGTCTAAGATAGGGAGAAAAACCTTACATAAAATAACTGCTTTATTACACAATAGCTGCTTTACATTTAAAATACCAGAAACTACAATAAATCAAGTGCATATAATTGATTGTAACTTCACAAATTCCCATACGATTTATACAAAGTTAGAAATAAAATATAATGATTATAAGCTGCACAGAAAAAGTATAAGCCCTTCATTTGTTTGCTGAATTTAAAATTCTTTGATAATTGTGTCATTTTAGTTACCTGGATTTCATTAATGACTTTACTAACTGTATTGTTGGATATATAAACATTTGCATCTCATAAGTGCAGTATTTGTTAAATTAATTTAATATGTTTTATGTATAAATGCATGCCTGAGAAAAATTCGGATTTTTTTTTCTTTATACACAAACGAAATCAATTTAATAAACAATTAAATTTAAATTCTAATTTAATTCAATTTTGTGTTTCTCAGCTTAGTAAATCTGTGTTTTTTTAAATATGCACCAATTACATTATTTACAAATTTTATCATTAAAGCTGCTACTAGATTATTCATATTGAACACAGACTACGTTTAATAATTTCACCACAATAGCAAAAGTTTTACACAGGAAAACTATTTAAGAGTTAATATTTTTGAATTATAAAAGACAATAGAGAAAACACCACAAAGTGATAACATTATTATATCTTTCTCAAAATAAAAAAATAACTTATGAAATTAATCTTTTTTTTTATTTTACAAATTAAAAGAGTACCAAACATTAAAATTCTGTTACACCCATAAACCTAAGAAATTCACTCATTAATAAAATGGTTTATATATAAAAAAAATAATTTTTAAAAAATCTCTCTTGTTGTTACCAATGCCACCTGATCGGCAAAGGCCAGATCGAGGCCCACGAAATTCATCATGGCAAAGGGCTAAGTGACGCCTGTCATTAGCTGTAGCTTTGAGAACCATACAGGTGACAGTATGATTTGGCTCTATTCTGCCCCAATTTAGAGAGAGAACACCCTGGGGGTGGTCATTGGCCTCCCACCTTTCTCCCCCTTCCACCAGCAGTCAGCGTCGCTAACCACTATACCGGATGGGCGACAATTCTCTCTTTTTCTTGGCATGTATGGGTGTGTACATGCTAGAAAGATTAAACAAGTAATATAAAAAAAATTAAGTCAATTCCTACTAAGATCAATAAAGAAAAATTTTAGGTTAGCTACTTTTTATTAAATAGTTAATATAAATATGTATATACATATGACAGAATCACAACATTAAGTGGCAATTAATTTTTATTAATTATCATTAAAGTATCATATTGTCATCCAAAACAATGGTATATATAAAATTTCAGTTCAACTGAATGCTTTAAAACATGAGAAAAAAATCTTTTCAAGTTTTGACACAAGTTGCCAAAATGGTTGCTAAGTCGCTAAAAATGATGCCAACGTGGCTGCATTTGGAATGGACTAAATTCATGATGGTCACATGATAATGGCAGTCATGTGTTTTCTATTGATTAAAAATTGACATAAAAGTTGTTCAACTTGTAAAGTTTAGATAACATTTAAAATTTGATGATTGGGTAAAGAGTTCACATGTTAAAATTCTTCAAACAGTTTTCAAAATTTAAAAAAAAATACATTACACAAATATTTTTAAATTAAGTGTATATTGTTTAACTATGTGCATAATTATATCGTTGACAAATATGTCCTTTCTCAAAAAAAGTTCCTGCAAAAAGCAAAAGTTGGCAAGAGTGAAGCACATGAAATATGCGTGGTTATATTTATGATATAATTATGACATCACATTAATTTATGAACTGAATGGTTGAAAACACAAGGCTCAGTTATCATGTGACTATGGCGTCATATGAATTTAGTCCATTCTTTAAATAATTAGTTTTAATCAATTAATTTTTATTAATTTGTATTGTCCTCAAAATAATCATGTATATAAAATTTCAGCTCAATTGAGTACTTTAAAATGTATTTTATTAATGATTGAAAATTCCACCAATATAAATAAATAAATATATGGAGAATGTGAGCTAATAGTAGGAATTGAAAAAATATATATTAGTACTTAAAAATCCTTTAAATTTATGTGAGAGAGAGAGAGAATTAAAAAAATAACAATATTATTAAACATTAAAACAGTAACTAGAGAAAACTCACCAGCAGTATGCAAAGGAGTTCTTCCATTTTTACTTTTTGTTCTCCACACAGATGCATTGAAATCTAAGAGACATTTTATTATTTCTGGATTTCCTTCCCTAAATTTAGAAGAAAAGATTAAAAGTTATGAAATTTTTATAGAATTATGAGTAAAACTGAAGCATATAAGAAAGAAATATCCTTAAAACTAGAAATTATCATTTATATATATATACATACAATAATTAAAATTTATAAAAGTAATTTCTTAAATTAAGCATGTCTATAAAAAGCAATTTTTCAGCATTCAAATTTCACAAAACACATTTATCATTGTATTAAAAATTGTAATGAATGGCAAAAAGATGGACAATAGTGCATACTCTTTTGGCTGTCAGCCTGCCAAGTCGGTGAAGAAAGCTGATGCCAATGTCTGCACATGCAAACCCCTCTCATTATTTCTACAGTATTAACTGTTTTGATATACCATAAAATCCACCGTATAATGCGCACCCTTACTTTAGAGGTGCAATCTTTTTAATTTTAAGGTATATTCGTCGTATAACGTGCACCCCGTTTTTTACAAAGAAACTTGAAATGTATGTATGTGATTCTCGTATGTTTTGAAGCCATTTATTTGAGGTATTATCCCAGACTTTTGAAAAAATAGTATACTTCTAGAAATGTAACCCTTTAAGTTCATAAGAAATGTCATTTCTTTCAAAAACAGTATTTTGTTGTATGTAGAAGCCCAATTTTTTTCTATGCTCTTTTTTTTTTTCATTTTTCAAGCTCCCATTTTTATACCTGGCATATAACGTGCACTCGTAAATTTAGATCTTATTCTTTGTGTTAAAAGTGTGCGTTATACGCCGGATTTTATGGTAATTGTAACTGTGCTCAAATTTGAATGTGAAGTAGTTTGAATTTAGAAATGATGAATAAAAGTTGAATTGAGCTAACTGCCGTAGTAATTCGTTGAGCGCATTTTTACAAATGGTGCCAGAATGTGGGACTGAAGATCCAATGAATCATTTTTAAATTACAAAATTAAATTACGATATTACAAGATTGAAATGAAGATGGTCTAAAAATCAATTGCTTATCAAAAAGCTTGAGAAAAATTTGGCTTGGCTGCAAGTAACGCCCAAATGGTAAAGCTGTTAACTATTGCTAATTAAAATTTTTCTTTATTTCATTACTGTTAAAAATACATCGAAATCTGTAATCAAAGATGAATGAAATTTGGGATGATACCAGATGCCTGAAAGTGACAGTTACACAAGCTGGCAACAAATGGCGCCAATGAATGCCAAAAAGCTATAAATGGCACCCGAGCGTTTATAAGAAGTCTGGTTGTTTTACATCTCTATCAGTCTAGAGAACAGGAGAGCCTGTTTCCAATGGGGCAGAGATCATAGAGATGGAAGCAAGGATTAACTGGTGACTGTTCTCTGCACTGATGAGTATTTCCTGAGAACAGGAGAGTCTGTTTCCAATGACGCAAAGATCATGGAGATCGAAGCATGGATCAATAGGTGACTGTTCGCAGATGTATATTTCCTACTGGGAAATTTGATATTTTTAATTGTAAATTTCCTACCGGGAAATTTGATAGTTTGGATTGTATATTTCCTAACGAGAAATTTCATGCTTTGGATTGTATATTTCTACTGGGAAATTTGATATTTTGAATTGTATATTTCCTACCGGGAAATTTGATGCCAAGATGAATATTTCCTACCGGGAAATAGCACCCAACGTAAAATTATCAAGACAATTTCTGAACAGCTACTTCATAAAGAACTTTTAAAGTAGTTTCTGAAGTTGTAGCTGCCAGCTACAAAGAAATTTTAGAATACTAGATATTTTGGATTGCATTCAATTCATTTCAATTTTGTTTACTGATCCATTTTGATTGTTGGACTTTTTATGACGTTTGAACTGCCTGTGGCGATAAATAACTGTCAACTACAAATTCAATATAATCTAACCATCGACTACATTCCCGGAAGATCGAACTTTATTGCGGACTTATTATCTAGACCCTCATCAGAACAAGAGAAAGCAGACTGTAACATATTGCTGTTTTCGTCGATTTTCTCACACGTTCACCTAAAGATGTTCGCCAAGAACAATTGAAGGATGACAAGCTAAAGATGATTGAATTTTTTGAAAATAATGAAAACAGGTGCTAATTTTGACAACTGACTTAAAAATCATCCCTCTATCTTTGAAGTAGGGGGAGCCACTCCAGTGATGCCTCTCAGAAAAAAGGAAGACCCAGAAAAGACAATTCTGCTGGTTCCTCATCAAGGACGATGCGTAGGAACCAAAAGGGGAGTGTAACAAATGGCAAAAAGTAGTAAAGTAATGCCTACTCTTTTGGCTGTTTAAACAATCAGCCTACCAGCTCGGTGAAGAAAGCAGAAGCCAATGTCTGCACGTACAAACCTCTAGTTATTTCTATAGTACTAACTGTTTTGATACAGTTGTAACTATGCTCAAATTTGAATGTGAAATAGTTTGAATTTAGAAACAATAAATAAAAGATGAATTGAGCTAACCGACGTAGTAATTCTTTGAGTACAGATTTACAAAATTAAATTACTAACCTTGAAGCAATGTGAAATGCAGTCCAACCATCTTTGTTCAAAACATTCAGATCAGCACCATGCAATAACAACTCCTTGACAATATCTAAATTAGATTTTGTACAAGCCAGCATTAAAGGAGTCCTAAAGTTTATATATAAAAAAATTACAGCACAAAATGCAACATGAAATTTTATATATTACTCTTAAATATTTTCTAAGAATTATTTACAGAACAAGCATATATTTTAAATATAAAAATAATAGATATACCAGAAAAAAATTGTATAATTGTAAAATCATTCATACGAATAAGAACAGTTGATTGAAACTGATTATTCATATTTAATAGAAACAGTTTCTCTAAAATTTATTAAATTGTTAATGCTGCAATGATTTTTATGAATCATTGCAATCAATTGAATATTAAATTAAGTATATTTTAGATATTTTACAATTTAAAAGAGAGAAAAGAGAAAGACTTTTTTTTATTACAAAGTCTTTCTTATAAACAAACACCTTAACAAAAGAAAAGGAAAGGAGAATTATAACAAAGTAAATGCAAACTGTATTTTTAGAAATGAGGTTGGTCTATTAATATAACAGATTTTATTGCTCAAACTTTGGAACTTATTTTTATTTTTATATTTTTTGGTCTGATATTCCAGTTATTTATAAAAATTGTGAGTATGAAGTGCTTAACTAATTTCCTTAGTTAAGAATAGTTAGTGTAAAAGAAATGCTTAACTATAACTTTATATACATAAACACAGAAAAAATTTCTGTTTAAGAAAATTAATAGAAACATTTCATCAGTTTCTCATCCATAAAACCATATGTAAATTGTTTCAGTAAAAAACCAATTATATTAAGAATCTAACCTTAATATTGATCAATGTTTTTATTATTGTAATGCATATTAAAGAAAATCACACAATAATGGTGAAGTTTTCATCATCACACAGTCTAATGTACTTGTCTAGGAAAACTTTTTGCATTCAAAATGTTTTACCGTGTGTATAGTTTTATAAACTAATAATTTAAACAACTAAATCTGTCTGTCTCTCTTTACATATCCATCAATTCAAAAATACATTTTATTGGTAAAATGTAATAATTATTTAAACGGCTATTTTTAAACTGATATTCTCTCAATTTTTTAATATTTATATAATTTCATTTAATACTATGTACAAAAATTTAAGCACAAAAAGAGCCATATTAATTTTATTTTTATGAAAAAGTAATTCTATTAGATAAATATAATATTACATCATAAAACAATATACATTTATACAGTGTAAAAGAAACAATATACATTTACATTTATTATTATTACATTTTAACAATATACATTTATATTACATATTACGCATTCAAAAAAGTACTTATTTTATGTTTTGAAACTGTGAGATTTACTTTCATTTTTTTGAAATATAGCACACAAAAAAATGAATACAATAGTACATATGTGCAAAAACAAAGATAAAAAGAAAACTTCTGAAGAACAGATAGCTGTTTGCAAACTTTATATAACTATTCAAAATACTGTATTTGAACAGAAAGAAGTCGAGAGCAGATTGATGAACTGTTTGATATGTAAAATACCAAAAAACTGGCTTCCTTCAATTGGAAAAAAAAGAATTCAAAAAACTTATCTCCATGGAAACAAGAACATTCACTCTTAATAGAAAATATTTTTTTTTTTACCTTTCCTCCTTAATCTAGTACGCACACAATAAAAACTTAAGATATGCACAGACACATAACATACACAGTATAAAGTAACACATTTTTAGAAAAAAATAAAAAGGGTATTTATTTACAAAAAATTAGAGACATTAGACTAAAAGTAGAAACAATTCTGAATCCATTTGTTTCAAGTTTGAAAATAATTTAATACAGATTAAACATTTATATATATACATATCATGTATCAATGAGATACTGTTATTTTGCTATTTTTAGTTGTGGCAGAAAACAAAAAAATTTTATATTGATCACATTGTTGTTTATTTAATTTTAACATTAGGAGTGTTTTCAGCATGGACTTCACTCAAGAGCAAAAATACAAGAGAAGGAATTATTCAACTTCCATATATAGATACATAAGAAAAACAAGGAAAAACATAATATAAAAATACAATCACATATTCAAGTGAAGGGAAATATAAGTTATTTAAAGAAATAACATCATTGTTTTAAGGAATAGTTACAACCGGTTAGAAAGGCACGTGTAAGGCATTATGATATTCAGTTATTTGGAACCACCAATAAACCTGTTGAAATTTCAACAGGTAATAAAGGTTTTTAATGAAGAATCACTAATGAATCTAGGTTTTAATCCTTAAGTGTGAGATGAAATTAGACGTATTTCAAAATAAAAAATTTTATTTTATGAATTAGATTTTTAAGTAAATAAGGTTCAAATATTTAGTAAATATTAATTGAAATTATTATACATACTCCCAACTCTCTTTTTACATGATATATATGTTCCTTAGAAAACTGTGCAAAAAAATAGTGTAAAATAAATACATGCAACATATCATAAATTTGGGGATATGTTCCACAACTTTAAAAAATTGTGTGAGAGATGAAAAAGCTTTAAATATTTTCCCCAAAAAAAACATGTTAAAAAAAAGTAACAATGAAATCAATTTTATTACAATCAATTATATTACAAAAAAAACTTGTTACCTTCAACACTTTGTCATAATAGATTTCTTTATTATCACAAACTGTCCTAAATTCAATCAAATCATTCTCATTCAAGGGATTTTCTAGTATCAATTCTTGGAAATCAGCTGTTTGCATGTTGTTAAAACCTTTACCACCAACTGCTTTTGATACAGATATAATTTTAGAACCCTCAGTTGATTTTTGTAATACAAATCTTCTACTTTTGATGTATGCTGACAAAATATTCTTCAGACAAGTATTTAAGGTCGATTGGGACAACTATTTCATGGCAAAAGAAGCATTTGTAATACAATCTATAATTGTAAAGTTTCTCCATGCTTCAACAGTCAAATTTCTTCCACTGAGTCTAAAATATATTTAAGAATTTGCTTCATGCAGTACATTCTAAATGCAGCTATAATACCCTGATTCAGTGGCTGAATCAACAAGGTAGTATTAGGCTATAAAAACAGCATTTGAATATTTGAATCATGACCCCAATGAAACCACAATTCCTACAATATTACTTTTCAATAGTAAAAAATTTATCATTAACACAAATTATACTGGAAATTTTAGGATCGAATTAAAGAAAAACTGTAACTCGAACATCAACTTTTAAAACTTTATTGAAATTATTCATCACATCCTCTACAAAGTGAACATTTTTATCTAAAATACAGTTATGCTGAAGAATAAAATGCTGTGTCCAAACTGAAGTACAACAAATAAAGAAAAAAGTTATAAAATTTGGGTAATACCCCAAACTCCAGATTACAACGTAAACAAGCCATGAAGTAGACCAAGTCACTCACACATGTCAGCATAAGCCGACTGTCTCCTGAGTATTCTGTCAAAATTGGAATTTTAAAAATTTGGGAGGGGAGGGGGATTTATGCTAGAAAGAAAATTTGTGCAAAAAATTATGCTGGTGAACCATGCTGTTTCAAAATATTGTATAAAAAAAGAGTTGGGTGTATATATATATATGCAAATGAATTTTGTGGGCCTCGATATGACTATGTGAGACAGGTGGCATTAGAAACAACAACAATTTAATCAGATAAAAAAGTTTAATGAATTACATATAAATTATACATACAAACTTGAATACACATAAAATAATATTTATTATATAATAGAATATGTATCAGTAATAAGAAATAATTACCAATCAGATCTTTTAAGGGCATTGACAGAAGCACCACAAGATAATAAATATTTCACACACTTTAACTGACTAGAATGTGAAGCAATATGCAGAGGAGTTTTACCATCATTGTTTTTGCTTTCTAAAATTATCTTATTCCCATGATCAATATAGAATCTGAAAAATATTATAGAATTGTATATACAGTAAAAATAATAAATGCTAAAATTATTGTTATTTGAAATTTTAGTTTTTAACCATGATCAGAGTTACAAATTTAAAAATATTACGCATTATATTTATTACTTTTATAATTGTAAATATATATTCTATGCAAACCTTCCAATACACAGCAAATATACATTTTTTAACAGGGAAAAGTGAGACAGCAATATCATTTACAAGGAAAACAATTTTATTTTAAAAAGCTTTTTTAAAAATAAAAAGAACTTGTTTTAAAGACGAGAACTTATTTTAAATAATATTAATAAATTAGATGAATTTTCTCATTTTTCAAATTCAACAACTTTTTTGATCATTACACAATTATTGCAATATTATTTCTTCCATTTTAAATTAAGTTGGAAGAATCTTCTATTATTGAGCATGTAGTGAAAATAAGAACTATACAAATTTTGAAATTAATAATTTTTTTTAAATATATCTACAAACCATTTCATTCATATTTTAACACCCTATTTTTGCATATTTTCCTAATTTAAAAAAGGAAAGTGATCAGAAAAGGTATAAAAAATTATAGTTTAAATTCCAGGTAAATAATAAATTAGGTAAATATTTACTGCATAATAAATTATTTTTAAGATGAAAAATAAAATAAAATAAGAAGTAATACCACAGGTAATAGAATTCTGGAACAATTAATCCCTTAAAAAGACATTTGTATTTTGCCACAATGTGAAAAATCTAATCAAGTACTTTTTTACTTAGAATTTTAAATTTTGATTTTTAACAAAATAATCTTTTGATGTATCACAAAATAATAATAATAATAATAAATTCTAGGAACAAAATTAGAAAAAAAAGCCCAAAATTTCTTTATTTTATACATATAGTAAAAATACACTTGCTGCAAAAAGTCTGCATACAGAGGATCAACTTCCTTATTTATGCAACAATCACTAAGCAAAAGAAGTCTTTGTGAATCAATACCACTCTCTTTTATTCCTTCCTCTAATGTCCCACATTCAAATAGCAACAATCACCTTATCAAATAATATAAATATTCTTAACTTGCCTACATTGGAAAAAACCTTTGTGATAATGGAATGTAATTAAAAGTTAATATCTAGTAGGCTATATCCCCTTCTGTTTATAACCTCTCTCAACCTATTTGACAGAGATTCAACTAGCTTGGATGTCTCTTCTGTGGTTATTTTGTTCCAATCTTCTACCATGATAGCCTTTTTTATGTTATTATGAGCTCAATAATTCTACTTTAGAGTAAATCTCTCAAATGCTCTATTGAGCTTCAGCTTAATTTCATAAATGTTAGAACAGCTATGACTGCACAATGTAAGCTGTGTGATTGGGATTGTTGTAATGCTGAAAGTAAAAATCATCCCTCACTCCCAAGCTAATAGGCATTTTCCTTGAGATTTCTCTTCAATATGTTCAGTAATTAGTTTTGTTCATTGTTGATTCAATGAACTCCAGATTAATACAACTCCGATGTTTCCCACGCACCCCAAACCATAATGCCTCCTTCTACATGCTTGACAGTCAGAGAAAGAATCTCTTTCTTTAGCTATGTATAGGGTCTCTACCAGACATTTTCATCTTTGGATGCTGAAAATAAAAAATTTGTGTTCATTTTATATATTACACTTTTTCCAAAAATCCTGCATTTTAATTAGATATTATTTGGCAAAGTTCATTCTCTTACTATGTTCACTCAAAAGATGAATAGCTTCTTCAGTGCAACTCAGCCATGATAGTCTTCCATTTTCAGTTCCCTTTGAATTATGGTTAAAATCACATTGTTTTGGAGCATCTCAGCAACACTTTTAACTATTTATAAAGCTTATTGTCTTTCATTTATTTTTACAGCGATATTACAGAGCAGAATCATCGAGGTCACAATGCATATGGATGGCCAGATTTTAGCTTGGACATTAAAATTTCTGTTGATTTGTAGTTTATGAAGACTTTTTGAATTGATGAATGCCTCCTATTAACAATATAAGGAATGGCTCAAAGAGATCTACGATGGATTTTCTTCCAGTAATATATTGACCCCTTTTCTGTTATCTGCCAATGAATCCCACAAGCATTCAATTCTCAAATACTAAATAAATTGTTATTGAAGCATATAATTACTTAAGAATATGACTGGGTACAATTATCTCACTATAAAAGGTCTTTAAAAGCTTTATTTTGTAAGTGTATGCAGACTTTGGGTAGTGGTTCTTGTTTTTTCATATTAAAGTGGTTATCATTGTTTGAATAAGATAAATTTGAAGAATCCCCGGGAGGTATGATGATTTTCTCAAACGAGATTTTAATAGCAATTTTAAGCATTAACATTTAAGATGATCGCCTGTTCGCAGAGTTTTGGCGGCAAGTGGAAAACTTGTTCTTTCTCATTTATTATCTGTTCTTTATATGTCCCACATATTTATTTTTATTACATTTATCAGTTTTGTACACATCAGAAGAAAAAATTACTTTATTATTTCAACACAACCAGAATGTGCAGCAAGATGAAGAACAGTGTCGCCATTTTTGGTGGTTAATTCTTTCCAACGATGAGCAAATAATGAATGATCCGAAATAAGATTTGAAAATACTAAGAAATCATTGTGTTGAGTAGCCTGTAACAAATTCTCTTTAAATATACTGAAAATCATATTAATTTAGTAAAAAATATTGTTAAATAAGTATTACAAAAACGATCCTTCGTAAATAAAATGATAAATACAAATTGATTGATGAAGGATATGGAACAACAAAAGATATTACTCCCTAGCAAAAAGCTACAACAAATTAATTGTTTATTTACAAAACCCGACGCATGGAGACTAGAACAGTCACAGTTAAATTCAAGATTTTGTTTCTATTTACTTGCAACTACCAATATTTATAAAAAAAAAATGTAAAAGATTTTTTTTTATGTGTATCAAATCAATGTTTATATCTGGCCACATTTTTCAAAAAAGATTGTTACGGAGGAGGAGCGAAACAGAGATTGTTACGAGTCAAATCACAAAAGATGAGGGTTTATCAGTAATTTCATAGAAGAGATAAAGTACAAAAATATAAAAGAATATGAGAGCTGATTTTTTTAAAAAAAAAAAAAGGAAAGTATGTAACGCAGGAATTAGTTCTCTAAAATGAATGAAATCAAATTCAATCTTATGCCATTTTTTGAACAGGGAAAAAACACGTACTCACACAAATTATTTGATGAGTGAATCAGGACAGCACAGATGCACTAAAGCTTTTGGCGTAATTTATTATGCAACATGGAAACTAAAAAATGATCACACACACATAGATTTGTTTAAAAGTTCTTGAAAGGAAGGTAGGCGGTTGCATATGTGGCAAGTTGGTATCGGATATTCAAAAAATAATTTTTGTTCGATTGTTCTACTCTATTACCTACTCTGAAAGTAGTAGATTTATTTTTTGTCTTAAATTTATATTCTTACAAGGACTTGGTAGGCATACTTTTCTTTTCTTTTACTTTAACAATTAGACTCAAGGTGAGTCTTGAAAAGATTGAGGTATCCAATGTCAAAGAACACTTAACAGTATAGATGGGAAATATGACTTGAAACCGGGAATGTAAACTATTTCCGTACTTCTACGTCTGAAAAGGAACTCGTGTTACGAGCCGGCCAATGAAAAATAACAGAGTTAAATATATTTGTAGAAAATAAACAAAAGCCATCATTTATCCCCAAAATAAACTCGCAACTACTCTATGTGGAGATAAAGAGTAAAAATCCCAGATATGATCAGATTTCTAATTTGTCATTCACTAGAAATGGAAAATTACGATTTGCCACTTCGGATCCATTTTGTGTGAGTGCATCTTTAGATCAATTATTAAATGTTTCGGTTAATGCATGTCATACGGGAGGATATTACATCCCGCTCCTTATTATATGAAATTCCTACTAATGTATCCTAGGAAGAATTATCTGCGCAATTACAAGATAGCAATAATTTTGAAATTGTAGAAATTTGTAGATTTATAAAATCAGGTACACGTCCGGAAGTATCTCCCGTTCTCGTAACCATATTTGGAATCGTTTTAACACATAATGTTAAGCTTTGGTTTATAAATCATAAGATCCAACTACCGTAAAATCCGTCGTATAACGCGCACCAATACTTTCAAGCTGCATTTTTTTTTAATTTTAAGGTATATTCATCGTATAACACGCATCCCCTTCTTTACGAAGAAATCCGAAGTATTAATATACAATGTTCATATGTTTTGAAGTCATTTATTCGAGGTATTATCTTAGATTTTTGAAAAAATAGTGCACTTCAAAAAAACAACTCCTTTAGTTCATAAAGCATGTCATTTCTTTTAAATAAACAGTATTTCGATATGTGTTGAAGTATTTTTTTCTATGTTCATATATTTTGTTATTTTTGAAGTTTTCGTTTTTATTCCCGGCGTATAACGCGCACAATTAAATTTCGTTCTAATTTTTTGTGTTAAAAGTGCGTGTTATACGCCGGATTTTACAATATTCATTGACAGACCTAGACACTGCTAAGATCTAGACAGTACACTAATTGCTTCAGTTTTTCTCATACATCTCGATTTTATCAGAGTCCAGCAATATTTTGTAATTGTGGTTCTTCTCATTTAGGAGTGGGCGCTGTTAATGTGAGCTGCACTCTCTTTAGCACCTTAGCATCCCTATTATGGGCAAGAAAATTGGAGGTCGGATAGATTTTAAACAGTCCTGTACGTGCATGTCGCATCAAAATGTGTTATTAGAACTTGTAAAAAGACTTTGTATCAGTCTAAGAATTAATATAACGAATAAAGTTTAAAAAGAGTGACGTGATACTACCCCCATTGGATATTATAAATTAAAGTGTAGTTCAGAACATTTTCTCTTCGAGTAGTATGTCAATCCGTGATTCACTTTACATTAATCTTTTATCCATTAACTAGCTGTTACCTACCAGTTTCGCTGGGTATTTCATGACATACTGTTTATATATGTAGAAATTATTGATATATAAGTCCTAGCATTAAGAATTTAATTGTATTGAAAAACATACTTACACCTGTAAATCTCTCCTCTTTATATAAAAAGGACAGAACTTCAGATTAATAATCTCTAATAAACTCTAAAATTTTGAAGTAAAATAATTTGTTGCGCTCTCGTAACCCAATAACCAAGTGGATTTCTGTAAAAACTATTTTCAGTGGACCTCTACTACGTAAAATAAACATTCGTGCCAAACTTCAAGTCTAAATCTAATAGAGCAAAAACGGAATTTTAACTATCAATACGCTCCGTAACTCCGTTGAGAGTCGATTTCCAAAAGATCCGTTCTTAACTGATTTCAATTACACAAAAGAAACATGCTCTAACCAAATTTCATTATAATAGTCCTAGTAGTTCGAAAACGGGATATTTTTTGTCAATTCGTCCTAGTAACCTCCCCCTCTCCCCAGGAGACAATCTCCTTAGAATCCATTCTTAGTGGTTCTCTATTCAAGAAAAAAACATACTTTACAAATTTTAAGTATGTGAGTTTAAAAATTCAAAAACAGGAATTTTTTTTCTTTAACCCCCTTTAGGGATAGAATTTCGCAAAACTCTTTCTTCGAGGAACTCTATTCCATGAAAGAAACATGCCTACCAATTTTCCTGCAGGTAGGTCTAATACATTATTGGCTATTAAAATTGCTACACCAGAAAGAAATGTAGATAGAGCAAAATGATATTCATTTGGGCAAATATTTTTTACTGGAAATAACAAGTGATTAAATTTTCAAGAAATTTGGATGCATATATCCTGAGAAATCAGAACTCAGAACAACCACTTCTGGAAGTAATAACAGCACTTATAAGCATGAGCATTGAGTGAAAAAGCGATTGGATGGTATGTACAAATACAGTTGCCCATGGAGCTTCAATTCAGTGCCACAGTTCATCAACCGTAGTAACTGGCGTAAGGTGACACGTCAGTCACTCGGCAACCATGGACCAGACGTTTTCTGTTGGCGAGAGATCTGGTAAACGTGCCGGCCAGGGCAACAGCCAAACATTTTTCATATCAAGGAAAGTCCTTACAATACCTACAACATGCGGTCGCGCATTATCCTGCTGAAAACGTAGGGTTTCGCAGTGCTCGAATAAAGGGTAGAGCCACGGGTCGTAACATCCCAGAGATGTAACGAGCACTTTTCAAAGGGCCGTCAATACGAAAAAGAGGTGACAAAGGCGTGTATTCAATAGTACTCTATGCCATCATGCCAGGGGATGGGAGAATATGACAATGACGAATGCATAGTGGCAAAGTGCGTTCACCACGATTCTTCCAAACACGGATGCGACCATCTTGATGCTGTAAACAGAACCTGGATTCATCTAAAAAAAATGACGTCTCGCCATTCTTACGCCTAGGTTCATCCTTGATCACAGCATTGAAGACGCTCCCATTTGTCATGCAGCATCAAGTGCAGCCTTTTTCAAGGTCTTCTAACTGAAAGTCCATGCTGCTGCAAATGACTTCGAACTATACTTGCAGATACTTATTGTCGTGCAAACGACCCCAATTCTTGACTGAGAGCCCGTGACGTGGCTGCACGATCCATTAAGTCCATGAGGGAAACATGCCTGTCTATTCAGCTGCTAGTGATAGAAGGCCGTTGAGATCCAGCGTGGAGCTCCGTATTACCGTTCTGAGTCCATCGATTTCATATTCTGCTGACAGTCATTAGATCTCGACCGACGTGAGCAGCAATATTGCGATACGAGAAACCTCAAACCCGGTGAGCTACAATTTGATCTTTATCAAAGTCAGAAACGTGCTGGTATGCATTTCTGCTTCTTATACGAGGCATCAGAAGAACTTTTCACCAGTAACAACGTTCAAATGCAATTTGTGTAGGAAAAATCGGCTGAACAATTTTCTCATTTAAACTCTTTGTAGGTGTCGCTACCAGCGCTTGCTTTGTCTGAATGCGCTGAAAAGCTTATCATTTACGCATCACAGCACCTTCTTGTCTTTCAAATTTCACGTCTTTAGCATGTCGCCTTCTTGGTAAAGCAATTTTAATGGCCAGTAGTGGAGTTTAAAAGTGGAAATGTTTATCTATTATCAATCTCCCCGCAACGAGCATTGAGGGTCGATTTTCGCAAAACCTATTTTTTGGGGATCTCTGCTTTTCATGAAAGGAATCTGCTTACCAAATTTCAAGACTGCACATCTAATAGTTTAAAAATGGAAATAATTATGTATAACGCTCTTTAAGCCCCCGCAACGCTACTTAATGGTCGATCTTCAAACAAAAAAAACCCATTTTGTAGCGGATTTTTACTCCGTGAAAGGAATCTGCGTATCATATTTCAAGACTGTTGGTTTAATAGTTCCTGAGATATCGTGATGAGTGAATGAGTGTGAGTCGCTTTTCTCCTTTATATATGTCGCAGGAAAAAGATGAAATTAGGAATTTCATGAAATCCCTAAGGAATAGGATCAATTGACGGGAGATGTTAAAACAACGTCTCTTCAAGGTAATTTCCATGATGAAAGTAAGTGATTTTATCAAACCCTGAACTGTTTCAGTGAAATGATGTAATGAACGAGTCAGGATTTGCATTGTCAAAATTTTGTCCAAAAGGGACACCTGGGGGGTCGAGTCCTTGTACTTCCTAACCATATAGATAGTACTATCAATCCCCTAAATATCAACACCATATCTTTAAAAAAATGTCACACCATATGATTAACATAGGGATTGAGATATTTTAGTGTGTGTAAGCAACCGAGAGAAAAGATGTTACACATAAAAAAATACCAGCCTAATTTTCTAATTATTTATTAATTAGTATTGAATAAATAATTTGTATTTCTTTGACTATGTTGTATTACTTCTACGTTTAATAATGCACCATATTTGTTAAATAAACACTTTTAAACTCTTGACAATATTATTTCATCATTTCACTGAAACATGTCAAGGATTTGTTCAAATCCCTTACTTTTATAAAGGAAATGACCTTCAAGAGACGTCATTTTAACATTTCTCTCAGGGATTTAATGAAATTCCTAATTCCATCATTTTCCTGCGACATATATATAGGTACGAGTAGATTGTCTTAATCAATTTTTGATTGGACTATTGCTTAACAAAAAAGCGAATACTATAGTACATGTCATTTCACTGTTTTATTTTTGGCAACCTTCATTATTTATAATTAATTGTTCTCTTTAGTTTTGTAGTGAGTGTATCATATAGCAAGAATTTTAATAGACTTGCACAATTATCGTATATTAACAAAACGAAAACAATCTTTAAAAAGGTTTGACAAGAATTTAATCTTCCGAACATCTCATCTGAGAGGCTCTTATATTTCAGTCAACTTACTGATACAGACCTTACAACCTTAGTCGTTATTTCTTCTCAACTCATGCTTCTTGTTTCGGTGCTAATTTTATATCCAAACACTTTTGCTTTGACAAATCGAACAAAATTAATGAATTCGAAAAAAGTGACGTATAAGAAATTTTTAAAATAAGAAAATAACTTTATTTATATATGTAAATACATGAGTAGTTAAATTTTGTTCAAAACTCTAATGAAATATGCGAGTAAAAGATACTTGTATGCAAATAGAAGACAGAATGGCATAAAATATGTTATGACTTTATGTTTAAAACTGAAAAAAAATCCTTTTAGGCCTTTTTTTTTTAAAAAAAAAGCTATACCGACACACGTTTATCAAAAGTTTCTCTTTCAAAAAAAATCACAGAAGTAATTACAGTTGGACATAAATTAAGATTAACTGATTTTTTTTACTAAAAAATGCATTTGTTTGTTTGATTTTTTACTTCAAAACTAATCAGTCTCAAACACAAATAAGTTGTGTAGTTAATGTGAAATTTTCCAGAGCAAATATTGGAAAATATTTCTTGGGTCACATTGCATAAAGCAATTTACAAACTTTTTGATACAATATAAAAATTAAATAGGAAAATTATTATTATAAATATACCCGAACAAGTAAAAAAACACGCAAGAGGAAATTATTCAAATTGCGTGTCTTTGAATGTTTGGTTTTCGTTAATTTGAACTTATTTATACGAGATCCTTGTTATGGTTTTGTGGGAGTAGTATTCGTGACCTTTTGATTAGTTTGTCATTTACCGTAAAATACAGGAGTATAAAGAAGACTTTTAACGCAACAAATAAGATCGAAATTTACGGGTGCGCGTTATACGCTAGGTATAAAATTGAGAGTTTTAAAAATAAAAAATAAATAAATAAAGATGAGCACACACAGAACTTCTTCATATATCGAACTACTGTTTATTTAAAAGAAATGACATTCTTTTTAAAGTAAGTGGGTTGTAAATATGTCGCGTTAAATCTATCGATGTTCAAACATCTTCCCATTGGTGTGGTGTGGAAGTTAGGAGAGGGGGAGTCAGCTCAGGTGTCGTCCTTGTCAACTGACCATGGTTGAAAATTACAAGGTCCTGTCGCTAAAAGCCCTAAGTAACGGAATATAGTGCGACATTAATATTCACTCACTCATTTGAACTTGATTCTCATTGTCGTGAACGTGGTTCATACGTTTTGCCCGCAGCATAATCATCATTCAAGAGTTCAGAATCTGATTTATTCATCATTTGCAAAATTTCTTCTTGTGGGGGAATTCTTTTCCTTTTAGGCGCCTGAAAATGTTTTTGGTTCCAAGTTAGCACAGTATTCTACGAAAAGTGGTAAAATGTATCAGAATTTTTTATTATATTTAAAAAGATGTAGAAATCTTTTTCTTGGCTCTTAAAAAGTTATTAATTCGAAATAATACACTGTCATAATGGGATAAAAATAATATATATATAAATATTACATTAAAATATAGCATTGTATGGGAAATTGCCTTAAAATTTAATATAAAATGAAAATAATAAATCGATTTTAAAATATGAAATATTATAACAGTGTAAATATTTTTGAAGACATTAAAAAAGATTCTCTGAAATAATTATTGAAATACAGATACTGGATAACGATGTGGTTGGAAAATGCGGACTTAAGTCAAAAATTGCAAGAAGTGAACTAATTGTAAAAGAATCTGTTATTATTGTCTATTCAGTTCAGATTATCCCTTCGAGAGTGATAACAGGAAATATGAATGATCTATATATAAATACTAGAAATAACAATATAAAGTAAATGATTTAATCAAAAAGACAATTATAAAAACTTCCAATATTAAGGAATTAACTTTGTTTTATTAGACCGATTTTATACTAAAAAAATTCCAATTTTTTTTTTAATTATGGAAATTAAAACAAATGTTTGGCGCAGTATAGCCGAAATCGGCTCTTGCGCCAATAAAACCAAAAATCAAATCATCAATCCAGATTTAATTTTATGAATCAAACAACGGAAAGCACTTCCTTTCTCTGCTAAAAGCTAAATACGAATGCTTTATTTTTTAATCGATAAAAATATATAAATCTGATTTTTGCCAATAAGGTTACAATAGTACTTAAGAAGTAAAAATATTATTTTGTTAGTGAATGAGACTACATTTCCATACATATTTTTAAAACGAGTAACAGTCTATTTGAATATTCTTGTCGTATTTGAGATTTCAGCGGTTGCTTTAAAAGGTTGTGAACATTACATCTAAGAGCTTTTTATCAGTAGATAGTATAAAGTTGATACGAGTAAGTGTTTTGTAGCAGTAAAATATCGATGTCTGCTACGTTTGATGGATTTATCTTATAGGTAAAGAAAGATAAAATTTTCATTAGACAGGTGTTTCAGATTTAGTTTGAAAATTTATTATTTTGTGAATATCAAAGAAAGAATGAACAGTTCGCCGAAATGATATTAACAATAGCGAGCAAAATCAATAATATAAATATTTTTGAGGTAAAATAAAAAAGAATATGCTACGTGCTCATTTTATCTGAATAAAAACAAAACAGACAGAATTGCCACCCTTATTGGGTGAGCTCTGCTTCCACTGGGTAATAAACAAATGGAAGAATTACCTTATTGAGAGAAAAAAGAAAAAGTAATAAGTTCTTTAAAACATTCTAATGTGCAAGAGAGCAGCTTCTGGGAAGACGCCCTTCTTATTTTACCAAAAATAGACAGCTAGTCAGCTTTTCACAATAGCTATTGTATTCCCACACATCAGAGCTCAAATGACATTTGTATCACTACGTCTTTCATTCTGGGAGTCGTGTGACTTATCTCAGTAAATAGACTCTTTGAGGAGTGATTCATGCATGTGGCATGTTTTTTCTGAACAACCATACAGCAAAGAGTTGAAATTTTATAACATCTCTTGGCAGAAATGACTGATATACTGTTTTGAAAAAACTATTGAATAACTTTTATTTATTATTATTATTATCATTATTTTGAAAAAAAATTCCTTTTGTGATTTAAGAGAACGCACGCACGCGATTCGGACCTTTTCCTTCTGTATATATACTTAAATCACAATTTCAAAAAAATGACTACATTTTAACATATTGTTTAACTAACTAATTAAATATATATATACATACACGATGTGTGAAAAGGCACAGAATATTTATGGAGATAGTTACATAAGACCCCTGATACTTTAGTGAAGTTTAGCTTTCCCTAAAATGGTTAAAAGCCAACCTCTGAGAGACCTCGAAAATTTTCGAAAAAAGATTACCATTCATTCCATTTTCAGTTTCGGTGAGTGGCTTTTGTGACAGTATACATAAGAAAAAGTTGTGTTTTTAAAGAGGGAGGAAAAGACTGTGGGGGTGAGAATTAATCTCAATTGGGAAAACTGGCTTGAGTTAGTGACATTTTAATTTATAACGTCAGTCATGGAATGAACTACATTTGTATATCATAAACATCACAGTATATGTACGTTGCGGTACTTGGAGAAAATTAAGTGCAGTCATAAAGCTTTTCTTTTTAAACTGTTGCCAGAGAAATCATGGAGCAATTTCGTGTTAGGGCTCTTAATTTTCAAATTGTTTACCAAGCAGGTTTAAAAAACTCACGTCATATTTCATGCACAGAATAATTTTTTCCATACACGCATGTGAAGAATTAATCTTCTTGCATAATTCATTAGGCTTAAGCAGGAAAATCCCCAGCTAAATTGAGAAAGAATACGAAGATGTATCCGCCCATCCATCAATAAAAAACATTTCATTTAATAGTCATTAGAACCGCTGTCACGCTTACTGATATTGCACTCCCACAATTTTTAAACAAAGTTTTTTCTTTTTCGAAAAAAAATTAAATTGCAAACTCTTAGAATGAAAACCTGAACAAGTGCGATTAGATATTACCGACAAAACTATACCTATATTTCGCATATATTTTTTTTCTCTCTTTCAAGCTCTTGTAAGAATGTGAAGTAAAAACAACTACTTGAGAGAGAGAAGCATATTTTTTAAACATTAACAAATTATGTTTATCGAGAAAAAAAGAAAAAGTGAAGGGGAAAGATAATATAATTACAGGATAAAAATGCTATAAAATATATAACCTTGTGAAGTCTTTTTTTTTTCTTCTTTTTTTATCAATTTTGCATGCATTCCAATAGCACGCTACAAAATGGACAGAGCAAATATCATATTTAAAAAAGGAAGTGTTTTCATATTCCTTTATTTTGAATTCATACTAACTTTAAGTTATAACTGTTATTTTAATTATTAAATTAAATACAAAATAATAAATCGAAAATTTTCAAAAAATATAGCAAATATGGTACTTAAAATCCTCTTAATTCAATCTTAGTGTGTGCTTTTCATTTTTGAAACATTCCACAGAAGGAGCCTTTGCTTTATAATTTTTTTTTTTTTGCTGTAGTTTAATATTCCTGAAATCAATAAATCTTTAAAATCCCCCTTCTCTTCAGTAAAACTATCCAACTAACCTTTCGATATCTTTATTTTTTAAACAAATTCTTTCCAGAAATTTTTTACGGTCTCAGGCAATGAAATATTTTATGAAATGTCCTATTTTCTTAAATTCTTTTTTCATACAAGTAACTTGTTAATTTAATTATGATTGAATAAATAAAAGTGTCATTATTTTTGTGTGTGTAAAAAGGAAGATGAGAGAGAAAGAGATATAAGGGAGAGAGAGATATTCACTTCCTATTATTAATTTTTTCTACTTTAGTACCAAGCTTTGAAGAAGTACTCAGTAGCAAAGTGATAGATATAAATAAAAATGAAGTGTCTGTTTTTAATTTGAAATTAATAGCTTTTTACTAAATGCATTTAAAAAGTATATACGGTACTTACATGAAAAAATCAATTTTTAAAATTTTTGTCTGTCTGTCGGTCTGTCTATCTATCTGTCTTTCTGTCTGTCTGTTTGTTCCAGCTAATCTCTGAAACGGCTAGACCAATTTTGACAAAACTTTCACTGGCAGATAGCTAATGTTATAAGAAATAACTTAGGCTACTTTTTTTTATTTTAGAAAAAAAATTAGGATTGCGAGAAAATAAAATTAAAACCAATGAAATAGTGAGCAATATACGATTCAAATAGGGATTATTTTTATTTACTAGGAGTTATTTTATTTCGCGAGCCTTCTGTCTCAACGATTGCTAGCAGTTATACCAAACTCTTTTCTTTGATTAGGTTGCTGCCATTCGCGACATTTCCCGTTCATGTCTTGATCCTAATGATTTTACAGTCCTTAACTGCATTGTGAAAGGTCATGCGTCCCTTTCACCCCCTTCCTTGCGGCTTCGTTTGTGTTCGCGTTTCACCCTACTTGCTACTTAGACATATTTTGATCGTAAAGATTTTAGTCCTGACCTCATCGACAGTGCCAAAGATCATGCGTCCCTTTCACCCCTTGCTAAACAAAAAGCAAAGAAAAAAAATGAAACAAAAAAGAAACATAGATTCACAAAATAGAAGGAAAAATTTTCGTTAACTCTGCGAAGTGAATAAACACTTTTTTGTTAAATTCCACGTGGACGAAGTCACGGGGGTAACAGCTATTTAACATAAAATAAATGCATCAGAAAGTAATATTAACGTATTACACATCCAGATAAAAATTATTTACACTATTTTTAGCGTTTATTACACAAAATTTGTAACAATGTGTTACTTTTGCTGAGCAGGTAGGTGTTTTCAAAAATCGACCCACAAGAAAGTTACGGGGCGTCATAAATAATAATAGCAATAATAAAAAAAATCAGCAATTATATCTTAAGACTTAAAATTTAGCAAACATGGTTTTTTCGTTCAGCTGAGTTAGGTAAAAAGCTTTTTTTTTTGCTTAATTTATACAATTCACGTAAAATTAACTCATTAAAAACTTCTTTATTCTTCAGTCTGTATTTTTTAATTTTTAAATTCACCCGTGCGAAGAACGGGTATACCAGCTAGTCGTACATAATTTTATCAGCATAACTGTATAATAGTTTTATCAGAGATAACATCATCTGTACTACTAGATTTCTGTATTGCTAGAGTTGTGTATACAGTCATTTTTTTAAGCAGCACAATGGGTTTAAACAATGTAAATTTATTAAAGAATAAAAATAATTTTACAATTTTTATTAAATTTAAATAATATTTAAACTGTAACATTTCAGGAAAATTGTTTAACTGAAATTTTAAAAGAATTGAAAGTGTTTTAATAATTAAAAATATTACACATTAAAATAATGGAAGAAAGGCAATTAAAAATGTTGCATAAATATGATTCAAAATCAAGATAATTTTTACTTGAAAATATATAATTTTATGATAAATAAATTTTAAAAAAGATACAAGATATCAAACGTGAAATGAATTATATTTTTGGTATTGCAGTTATTGATTTAATCATTTAATAATATATAATACTTTTGTTTTTAATCAATGGTTAGGAGTAATATTGTACACAAAAAATTATTTTATTCAAAACACTTTAAGATAACCAATTTTAAGTCCTTATTTTTCACCTAAACAGTGTTTGAGTTATAATTCTAGTTTTAAGACTAATTTATTAGATATTTATTATCTAATGCAACAACACAAGTAAGTATTAGTGTTATTTTTATAGATGAATCGTAATCTATCATTTTTTCATCTAAATTTTTCTCCTTATTCCTGCGGAAAAATTAAAAGTTTTATTTGAAGAGAGATGCCTTTTTTTAGTCTTATATAACATATCCAGATCGGAATTTGGGACATTTTTTCAGAAAATAAAAAAAGGTCCCGATTTTTTATTTAGGAGGGAATTATGGAAAACATTTTATATTTAAAAAATTGGCTCACTCAGAATTGAGTAGTGTAATAAACTTTATGTTCAGAGATCATACAAAAGATAAATTATAATTTTAATGTTTGGGTGTTTTTGTATCTGAAAAAATGCATTCTGAGTTCAAGTTTTATCCTTTAAAATCATAAAAAAAAAAGTTTTAAGTGAGTCTCATATCTATGCGTGTTTCAAGATTTAAGTTAGCATGAAGAAAAAAAAGTACCTACTTTCCATTACGATCCAGTGATAGGGCTACGAACATATTTTAGTAGATTTATGTTAACAAAAATAAAATTCAAATCTCAGATCCCATTACCGTTCGATGTAAATGTGATATGACTATTTGAAAGAAAAAAAAATCTACAATTGTATCTTTGAAGAAGATTATAAGAGAATTAAATATGAGTATACATATATTTTTTTACGAATTGCTTCTTTTGAACAGTGAGGGGTTTCTTTTAATAAAAAAAGATTAAAAACTTTCTGCTATCAGAAACTGAGAGCATTTCAAATATTTGCTTAAGATCGCTAGAAGACATTATTTGAGTGAAACTGATTCATTACTTTTTGACATAATCATTCAAGCCATATAAATGTCAAAATAAAAGTAATATGCAAGATTTTTTTTCTTTGATTCTATTATTTTTGTAAGCATTTAAATTATGGCATTAGGTCCATTGATTAACTTAACATTTTCAGAACAAAAGGACTACATGAGACACAAATTTATATTAAATAACACCATAAACTATATTATTATTTGCTTTAACTATACATGAAAGGCCAGTAGCGCACACAGGGATTTTTCAAAAGTGGGGGGGGGGAGTCCTTGATTGAAACGTCTCTATTGCTCCAATACGCCGCCCAGCATTTTCTTTTGATTTTGTCGATTTTTGGGAACAAAAAAAAACAATACAAAAATTAATTATTGAATGAATAATAAGCATTAATTAATAAAATTAATTATTAATAAGAAATACTTAATTAAATTTTATGTACTATATACATAGGATTATAATCAATCGGAAAAAAATCAGAGGCTTTGGGGGGATCCGAACCCGAGAACCCTCCCTCCCTTTGTGGGCGCCACTGTGAAAAGCTGGTTTCGAAAGGTATTTAAAAATGCGATTCTAATTCATGTGTCTAAATTCTTTTATTTCTATTTCACTCATTCATTAAGTATGTATAAATTTACAAAAAGTAAATTAAGTACTTAAACCATATTTACTTGCGTAGCATACCCCCCCCCCTCAAAAAAAAATTTTTTTTTCAAAATTATCATAACATTCCCCCTGTTACATTTTATGTATTTGTTATTATTATTTATCCTAAAGTAAGTCATTGATTATTTCGATAAATATATGGTTTTAAAAATTAAATTCTTAAATACTTTGAAAAACATTTGTTCATTGAAATTAACTTGTTACTTACGCCAATACTGATTATAGTAACAAATGTAGTACATAAAACCTACAAATATCTACGAAATCAAGAATGGACAAAACAACAATAGAAAAGTTTTGTGTTTATATTCTAAACGCGAGCCAAAGCTTCAGCCATAGTTTTCAATTGTTAACAAACATGCGAACCCAATTAAACATCCCTTTCCTGTTTCGCTACACAGAGTACTTTAAATGGAAATGAAATGGAGCAGCAGTTGTGTTTCAGGTACCTCGTTAATTAACATAGAAAGGCTGAGCCTTCTTCGTATATTACTGATACCACAGATAAATAACAATGAAAATGTGGTCCACTTATTTTTACAAAAATACTTTGACGTACGAGACAGTCATAAATATTAATATGTAAGTCAATGTTCCTTAAATGTTTCTGATCCCACAAAGAATACAGCAAGTATTTTTAAGATTCGTGATTTAAAAAAGAATAATATACAGAATTAAAAAAAAATAAATGATCTGAGCAGAAAAAAATTAAATTAATTTTCGTGTGATAAAGCAGATGAAGATCCCTCTATTAGTAATAATATAAATTTTCATTATTGTGATCTATAATTATTTTGCATTTAATAAAATAAATTAAATTTTAAAATTTTATCAAATAAATTACATTTTAAGTTTTTAGCAAATAACGTTAAAATTGATTATTTTAGGAAATAAAAGTGGAAAATAAGTGTTAGAGAGGTTTGATTCCCGACATATAGTAGCACTAATTTTAAAACAAATACTTAAAATTAACAAAATATGTCTAATTTCTCAAATTTTTTGTTCTTACAGAATATTTATTTAAAATTTAATTGTATATATATAAATGTACTAGCCATTACCCACCCACTTCTCTGGGTATTTCATAATATATATATATATATATATATATATATATATATATATATATATATATATATATATATATATATATATATATATATATATATATATATGTATATGTATATATATATGTATATGTATATGTATATGTATATATATATATGAACTGAACTCATGAGGGCCAAGGCCTACTGTGCCTATCTCAATTTACGTGACCTTAGGCGCTGGATGCATGGGTAGATGTTTCAGTCAAGTGATCAGTCTGACGCGAAACCCCCAGTGTTCAGTTCCCAAGCAAGCTTAGTACTCATTTATCGACCCACTGAAGGGATGAAAGGCTGAGTCGACCTTTCCCAACCTAAGATTTGAACCTTGATATTTCAAACTTTAAAGTATGGTCTTTCTAATGGTACATATATCAACAAACTCTTTTTTTTTTTTTTTTTTGCTCTGTGTATAAAGAAACTCCAAAATAAATTCTGAAATTGCCGATAGTTACAACTTGCCCAGATTTTCGTCAAAATTGCCGGAAATATGGGGAAGTTGCATTATAAAAAAAATATAAGAAAAACTGTCACCTCTACATTTACCTTTTCCAGACAGAAATGCATTTTTGCACAAATGACATATTTGGATAATGATAAGAAGTAAAATTAAACCTATGTTACAACAAATTGCATCACAAAAAATGTCAAAGTTTTTTCTACAAATTAAAAATAATCAAATGGTGAAAAGCAGATTAACTATTAAATTGATACAAACTAATACAAACTTAAGGGGGGAAAACATTTAATGAGGACTTACACTTGTATCATACGCGACTATCATTTCAATAGGAGTCACCCTCTAACTTGACATATTCCTTATGGAACCACGATGAACAAAGCCACAAATTTGCACCTATCTCCGTCTTTGATTTTCATCATAATAGTTAGAACCACAAACAAGGCAAAAGCAGGATCATTGTGTTTGCTGGCACTTGCTGTTGCATTGCGTTTTCCCCCAACACTTTCTCTACGACCTCTGTTGGCAACTCTACTTCGTAGAAGCCAGGGCTTCTGCAATATTCAGCTATCCTGCAACGTCCTTCCACGATTTCCGCAGGTTGCTCTACGTGTTGGAATCGGACTCAGCTCCTCCAAAATTGCTGCTGCTGACTTCCAGAATTCAGTAGTGATTACGGATGAGCCCCTTTGCTGCTGTAACTTAGCCAAAATTATTTTAAGGAAGAGGTTTGTGGAATGAAGATGCTCAAAGGACGTGTAGGACGAGAGGATGGTCTGGGAATAGGATTGTAAAGTTTTACTTCATTAAATTTCGCAGCTGCCTTTATTACCCTTAATCTTACTACCCATATTTTCTCAAATGGCATTATTCAATAGTTGGCATTACTGCTGTCGAAGGAAGAAAGAACGAAACTACCCACTTCAGTCAGCGGATACTACACTCACATAAGATTGCTGCCATTTGTAGGTTTCATGGGTTAATTTTTCGAGTTAAATCTAAAGTAAAATAACTAAAATATAACAACAACCTCAATTTGAAATATCAGGTAGTTGTACTTACATGAAAAATTGTTTGCACTTCTGTTTAAACCGCACAAAACAACGCTAACAAAACACACAGCCACCATGACGTTTGAACATTGCCAGCGCCGCAATATATTCTCTAAAAAACTCTCACCTCATGATTTAAAAAGGACAGGAATAATTTCTGAATAATAATTTCTGAATTAAATAATAATTTCTAAAATTGAAGTAAAATTACCTTTTACACGGCCGTAACCTCCTCTCCTCAAATGAATTTCTACAAAACCCATTTTTAGTGGATCTCTATTCAAGAACATAAACATGATTGCTAAATTTCAAGTATAAATCCAATAGTTCAAAAACGGAAATTCTTTTAAATAAGTAAGCCTTTTTATGGGAGACTTGATTTCTGAAAGACCCCTTCTTAGTGGTTTTCAAATAATAATAAAAAAAGAAACATGCATGCCAAATTTCATTATTATATTTCATTATAGGTCTAGCAGTTCGAAAATGGAAGTTTTTATCAATACTCCACAGCAACTACCCGCTCCCCCATTGCAGTCGAGTTACGTGAAATCCATTCTTAGTGGATTGCTATTCAACAAAAGAAACATTCATAACAAATTTCAAGTACGTGGGGAAATGTTTATCTATAACGCCCCTTAAGCCCCCTCCCCCTTGGGAGTAAATTTTTGCTAAATCCGTTCTTAACGGATCTCTACTCCATGAAAGGAACATACCAAATTTCAAGTCTGTAGGTCTAACAGTTAAGGAGATATCGTGATGAATGAGTGAGTGTGAGCAGCTTTTTTTTTCTTTATAAATACATAAAGAAAGAGAGAAAAAGAGTAACATAACCCCTTGGAGGGTAAAAATCTTTGCAGAACTTTGAATTAAAAAGTTTTGCTTGCAATTTTATTTTATATAACATCTTAAATAAGGTATTTTAACTTTATATTATTTATTTTGTTTTCAGGTATAGTCTGTATTTTGTAGTAGTAACTAAATATATTTTTCTTATATACAGACAACTGCTCGTTGTAAAATTAAATACCTTATACAGCATTGTGATCTTTTCAAAAGTATTTCTAGAACTGAAAATGTTATTAATTTATGAACATATCCGATGTACATTTTACGCTTGTTAAAAATAAAACGGTACATGACTAAAGTACGTTTTGTAAGCGATAATAAAAAAAGATAACACTTATATGATGTGATATATCAGCTACTGAAATTCGTTTCCTTAGTAATCAACAAGACGATGCTCTTTCTTCAAGAAAACATTATTATTAAGTAAAATATTTATATTTTGTTTGACTAAAAATACTTAAAAAAATCCAATAACAGTTTTTAAAGGAGAGAATAAGTTCATTTATTTTAGCTATCGACTTTGCTCTTCGTTTTTAATAATTTGAAAACAAATTTAATCTGTTAACTTCTTTGAATTTAAGTGTTTCAAAAAAATTGTTAACATTAAAAAATCAATAAAAAAATTCTAAAATGTATTTCAAAATTATTATTCAATGAATTTTTGCTTTTCTGCTGTCATTATTTCTAATTCGTTTATCTGAATTCTGATAAATAAAAATGAAATATCTCAAAAAAAGTTCTTAAATTTATTTTCACTTTCGCTATAGATTACCAACTGCGCACAGTTTCTTTCAAAAACATTCGACAGAATAAAAGTAAACAAATTGCATTGCATTTGGACTATTAAAATCGAAGATTAAAAGAGACTATCAAAATCAATAAAATAATTTATTCTTTATTAACTGCTATTAGATTTTTAATATATTTATGATACAAGATAAAAAATGTACGTGTAAAACATGTGAATAATGATATTTTACTAGAAAACGGTTTTCAATAGCTGGTATTTCGTGTCATAAATAAAAAAATGTTACCTCTTTTTAACACCCTTTTATAAGCTTCGCTTGTAAGCAAAGGAATCTTTGAACTCAGTTCTTACCCATTTTAAAAAGGTCAGATTAATTCGAAATTTTGCTCATTTGTCCAGGACCGATGACAATACAATAATTTAATAATTTTGTTTCATTGTCCTGATCAGGATTATCTAAACCCGGAGTGGACATTAGCTCGATCGCGATCGACCGGTAGACCGCCAAGACATTTTGGGGCAACCGCCTTTACATAAAACGTTAGATGCGCATACTAAAAGAAACACAGGAGGTTATCAAGATAATTAAAACACCCGTGAATGAAAGAGACATCGTGAATAAACCTGCAACCCAAATTTGAGAGACGTTTTCAAGAATTTACTAGACTTGAATCAAAAGTTGCATTTTCATGGGTTACCCATTTGGCAATGTTGAGGTGAAAAATATAACTAAAAATATGTTACATGTGCTCGAAGAAAACAAAGCTTTTTTTCTCCTTCAAAAGGGCGTAATTTGAAAAGAATAACTTTTGGAATCTAATAGACGAAGTAAAGTACCCCAATTAAAAAAAAGCTGCAATTCAGTTAACATCTTTCTTTCGCTCTACCTATCTGTGAGAATCTACATTTTGAACAAAGAATATAATTGAGACTGCATATCATTCCCATTTCACAGACTACCACTTAGAATCCGGTGCAAGATTAGCAGTTAGTAATTATACACCGAGGTATTCATGATTGAGGTGGATAATATGACTAAGTCTTCTACTGAGACTATAGTTACGAGAACTAATTTTAAGTGAAAATTGTTTATTTTTTGATGTATTGTGCATTGTTTGAAAATGCATCATTTGATATTATTAAATTTATGGGTATAATTATATTATGTTTGTATTTTGCATTTTACTTAAAACGTAATCTTAAGGTATCCGACTACGTTCGGAACCGTGATTTTGCAAAGCGCATAAATGGATAATTTTCATGATATTTAGTGTCACTTAGATTAGAATATATGCATAAAATTGTTTTAAGGACATTTTGACAAAAAAAAATATTTAAATATAATATTTTGGCAAAAAATTAATTTAGAATAATCTTTTTTCCAAATGTTCTCCTTTTGTGAAAAATGCTTCTATTATAATATTTTGCCTGTATATAGCTTAGACCTCTCTACAGAGGCTCAACTAGAATTTTTGAAATATATAACTTAGAAGTGGGTTTATTCATATTTTACGACAACAGAGGGGAGCAAATTTAAGAAAAAAACAACAATAATTATTTCAATTGGTGGTAACTCTGAAAATAATGTGAATTTTTCAAAAATTCTAGTTGAGCCTCTGTAGAGAGGTCTGAGATATATACAGGCAAAATATTATTATAATAGAAGCATTATTCACAAAAGGAGAACATTTGGAAAAAAAAGATTATTCTAATTTAATCTCTTTTGCCAAAATATTATATTTAAATAAATTTTTTTGTCAAAATCTCCTTAAAACAATTTTATGCATGTTCTAATCTGAGTGACACTAAATATCATGAAAATTATCAATTTATGCGCTTTGAAAATCACGGTTCCGAACGTAGTCGGATACCTTAAAAGAGTTATTTTTTTTTCTACTGTAGTTATGTAGGTAAGTACATATATTCTGTATTTATTATTGTTAAAATTTAAATATCGTTGAATTTTTTTGCCCATCACAACTCCGTCACAAGGTGGACAGTAACATCTAGAAAAAAATTAAAAGTAGACCGTGTCATGTAAAAGTCTGCCCACCCCTGATCTAGACTAACGATTCCCCATTTTCAGATCCCATCCCGCATTTGGCGACTAATTCCAGATCCCATTTTCAGATTTGGCGACTAAAAGATTAAGTTACTTCAATTAACTATAAAAAGTTTTCTTAGTTTTTTTTTTTATAACTGTAATTTTAGGCCCACGTATACATGGAAAATATTACTTAAAAAGGAAAATAACACTACTGCTGTGAGAATTCTTCGAATCAACTGTTTCTGACATTGTACAAAACATCCATGCAGAATTCTCAGAAAAATTTGCATCATTTCATTCCTTAAAAGGATTTAGTAACCAAAATAATTCTGTTTGGCGATGTTCATTTCCATACGTTTAAGGGGTTGTGGTAGCCCAGAGGTCAAGGTATATCGGATCATGGCAGGCATGTCGTGAGTTCGAGCCCAGTACCACGAAATACCCACCGTGTAGGGCAGTGATGCATGTTAAATCTGTCGAGAGCTGAAACGTCCTCCCGTTGGTGTGGTGTGGTAGTTAGGAGAGGGGGTGCCAGCTCAGGTGTCGTCCACGTCACTTGACCATGGTTCAAAATTACGTGGGCCGTCGCCAAAAGCCCTCGTGTAGATGAACAGTGCGACGTTAATATTCACTCACTCACTCACTCCATACGCTTAAGACAAATATTAAGCTAGTATTTATAATTCAGTACCTTTTATTATTTCAAAATACGGGGAAAATATGTACGTATTAATTATTGAAGCAAATATATATGTATAGGAATTAAAAATAAATAAATAACCATAAATGATTATTGACTTCATACAAGCAACAAAAAAAAGAAAGCCATTTTACTGCAATTAAAAGTTTAAACAGATCCAGTTTGTAAACTATTTAAATCATTTAATATACACTGTCAGAAAAACAATAAAGTAATATTTTTTTTTTATTTTGAAATCGATAGTAGTTGATGATTATCCAGAAATACATTTAAAACCCCGTTTTGCTAAAAATTACTTAGCTATTAAACATACTGATAACATAAAGTAACTATCATCTTGAAACGTGTCGAGAGAATGCATTTATTTGTATTAGAAACACACATGAAAATTTTAATTGGAAATGTAACTTTTTAGGAAAATATTTTCATGAAAGACGATATTTCTTACTCATTCTTCTATCAGTCTAAAACGATGTACATGATAACATTTGTCGAACTATGAACTTTGATATAACTTCTTAGAAAAAAGTAAATGTAAAGTTATAAATATCTTACTTCTATTAGTTCAATCACATCTTTTTGCTATTAAAATTTAACTATCAACCCTTATTATTATTAGTTAAATAATATTATAATGGCACTGCTTTCTCAATTTAAAATGCAGAACCATATTCATTATACTCAACTCAAACTCAGTGGCTTGATTGATTGATTGATTGAATATTAACTTCGCACTGTTCAGCTACACGAGGGCTTTTGGCGACGGACCACGTTATTTTGAACCATGGTCAAGTGACGTGGACGACACCTGAGCTGGCACCCCCTCTCCTAACTACCACACCACACCAACGGGAGGACGTTTCAGCTCTCGACAGATTTAACGTGCATCGCTGCCCTCGGCGGGTCTTTTAGTGGTACTGGGCTCGAACTCATGACATACCTGTCATGGTCCGATACCCTAACCACTGGGCTACCGCAGCCCGTCAAACTCAGTGGCGCAACAGCCCTTGAGGGTCAGGGCCTATTGTGCCCGTTCCAGTATACGTGATCATTAGGCGCTGAGGTGCATGAGCAGATGACCCGATCAGGTTGTCAGTCTGAAGCGAGACCCCCAGTGTTTAAGTCCCCAAGAAAGCTAGGTACTTATTTATCGACCCACTACAGTAGGGATGAAAGGCTGAGTCGACCTTTCCCAGCCCGAGAATAGAACTCAGACCCGTGGTGTAGAAGAGCGATACGCTACCATGCGACCATTGGGCCTTACATTCATCATACTAAAGGGTGTTTTTTTAGAGGTATAGAACTTTAAATTGCAATAAAACAACGATGTATTATTCGATTGACATGATTTTTTTTATTCGAAAGATAATCTTGTGGCATTACATTTTAAATATGATCAAGCAAGGCGTAGATTCGTTGAATGGGCCCAAAACGAGATTGCCGTTGTTCCCGATTTTCATAAGCGAATTTTGTTTATCGATGAAGCGCACTTCTGGTTGAATGGCTACGTCAACAAACAAAACTGCCGCATTTGGAGTGAAGCTAATCCACAAGTGTATGTCGAAACACCGTTACATCCAGAAAAACTGACTGTGTTGGTGCGCTTTATGGGCTGGTGGAATCATTGGTTTATATATTATTTGGGACTGCTTTATATATTAAAAATTTAAATCTAACAGAATACATTAGTTAGCTAATCATTATTTTTGTTTTTAGTTCTTAAATCAAAAAATGTCTTGTTTTGTTTGAATGCTTGCAGGAAGCGCATTTAAGAAGGTGACAGATAAATATTTAATTGCATAAAATTTATCCCTGAGTTAAAATTTGGGAAAAAAGAAAAAAAAATGTAAAAAAAATAACATAGATAATCTCTGGACTGTCTCAGTGCCATTGATATTCTTCATAGACCAGCAAGATTACCAGAACCTTCGTAATCAAACAGATATTGGGTGTAATAAGCTGGTAAATTCAAGCACTTTAAAATGCTGTAGATTTAAAGCAATGGTCTTCAAAGTGTGTTCAACGGAGCCTTGAGGTTGTATAAGGTATATCTAGGGGCTCCACGAGTCACAATAAAAAAATCGAAAAGAAAATTACAAGTGTGTATGCAAACGGGATTCTCGTCCCTATGAAGTTTGCATAACCTCAAGTATCAAAAGCTCATCCCGTTCTTAAAAAACTGAAAATTTTATTTATACTTAACAAAACTCTTAATTTTGTAATACTTTAACTTTTATTTTAACGTAATCAAAGAAAATTAAAATGTTCATAATGTTTTTCATTTATGTGTACCACCTACTAAATTGTATAATTTTTTACTAATGCATCGTTATTGTTGTGTGCCCAACTAGTCATTTAATAAACTTGGCAGCCATACGTTTTGGTTTTTTGTTTCCCAAAAGATGAACAGTTGATGCAAACTTCAAAAGGGACAATCCCTAGGAAATTTAAAAATAAATCAGATGATATTTCAATAGAAGAGTATTATATTTAAAAGACATAGCGGACTATTGCGTTCATAATATACAATTCGAATGCTACGATTACAAATATAGATTTGTTGTAGACAAAAAGAAATCAATTTCTATTCAGAAAATGTCAAAAGGGCAAAATATATTTGAGAATTCTGGATAGAGGAGGTTTAAAAATGTTCACAGATATTGTTATGAAAATCATTTCAACGTAATATTTTATTTTTAATTTGTATATCGCAAAAATTCGAGTTAAAATATCTTGAAGTTGGTTGCCAATTATCTTCCTTTACAAATATAACAGAAGTATATCTGGAATTACATGAAATGTGGAATGTCTTGGGGATTCGTTTAATTCATCTTCTGTAAACTATAACACACCTGCATTTTCATTTTTTAAAAAATATTCATTACATTTGACAATATATGCTTAAATAATTATTCAAAATAGAGCAGCGAAAAAATTTTAACGATGGATAATCGAAAAATGAAGGAACAAGTTCGATATAAAGACTTTTTTGAAAAAATAGGCAATTTTTTTGGAGGGAGAGGGGACTCTTGTTGTCAAGGGAAGTATAGAGTTGCGAAATGTTATGCCCCCTCCCCCCGCCACTCCCAAAAAACATCTTGTCCGCCCCCATCAATATTCCATGAAAGTAAAGTTCCTTGCTTCCACTAAACGGAGACCCCCTCCTCTTTTAAGGAAAATGAATGGCGGAATTCTTTCTACTGAATCATTTGGGTTTAATGAGTCATGCATGGGAAAAATGTGTGCAGCGAAATGTAGAGCAGAAAACGGACAAATAATTCTAATGGCTACTATTTATATTTCACCCAATCAAAGTGTAAAGAAAATTATCGAATTCATTCACAAAAATTTAGTTGCCTACACTGTGTGTGAAGCGTGGTCAACTCTTTTGAACATATTGCCTATTATTTTAAGTGGGGATTTTAATGTAGATTTTTCAAAAGACAAATCAAAGCCTTTTGTTGATTTTTGAAAATCAAAATTCAATTTAATTATTTCAAATGATCCAAATGAAAGCACGACAAAGTACGGAACAACGCTTGACGGTTTTTTTTTAGATAGTTGAATAATTTTGAATCTAAAGTATTTTTAACCTGTTTCAGCCACCATAAACTTATTGTTCCCTTCTTAGAATACAATTATTTCACAAATATGTATATTAAGCAAAAAATATTACTTTATGAGTACAGACATATGATTAAATAATTTTATATGACAATATTAATATAATATCTCCTTGTTTTTTATTCATCTAATCACTGAAATAACATTACAAAATTTGAAGTTATCCCTTTTATCGTGTGGTCGTAAACACACACACTCTGTTTTTTAAAGAAATTTTAAGAGATACAATCGTTTCAAATTGTAACGGGGCTTTTATCGCGATTTCTATTAACTGTCCTTTTGGGGTTCTTTGGGGCCAGAATGGCAATTCTTTCCAACCAACTCAAGAAGAACGTGTATATGTAAATTAGGAATCACATATATATTGAAAGTTTAGCATTCGCGAGGACACTAAGTGGGATTGTGAAGGATTTGTACGGCATTTTATCACTAATACTCTTAGACGTCTTTGGGGATTGTAAATTCGCGTATATTTCCCACCAGCTCTAAAAGAAGAAACCGGGATATGCTAATTAGTCAAAGTACTTAAGAAGAGTGTTGTAAGTTAACAGTAGGCTATTACTCCAAGAGATAGGTTGACGGTGTTCTATGAAGATTCAAGTTGATTGTGCGATTAGCGTCTCGCTGATCATTAGGTAGTGATCTACAATTGGAAAGTTTGATACGCTTGGAAAATGAGGTAGTATAAGGAAGGTGAGATTTAAATCTAGATTATCGGATCATAAGAGTAAATATATAATAAAGTTAGTGGTAATTTAATGAATGCTAGTAATTCGAATTGGGTGTATCCTCGATTCTCTTATTCCGGTAATCCCGTTCGATATAGAGTTTAATAGTTGATTAGTATCTGGATGAGGTCGATAGCTCTGATTTTAACCACAAATGGTGTGGTTATTCTAGAAATGTCTATAACGGATTATGAGCAGACTTTGAGTTATGTATAACTTGACTGCTCAAGCAAAAGGCGTGGACTGTATACTTTAAAAATTGTTTGTTTATTGAGGGACGGTAGGTACGTCCGCTCCGAGGATGCATTACAAGCATACTGACGAAATGTAAACAAGGAGGACTACTAGCGCCCTCTGCACATGCGGGTCGTAACAGAGTCCCCGCCATTGAAATGAAATTTCAATACAAATACATAATGCAATTGACGATACTTACATACAAAATACACAATATTTGCAAAGCAAAAAAAGCATGCACACAATATTTACAGTACTTAAATGAAAAATACACAATATTTACAGTACTTAAATACGATTGAAGTTAATTTATACACATACAATAATTACTAATAACAAAATTCATACAGGTAATATACAAAGATTTCTGATTGTCCTTTTTAATATATTTCCGTTTGGCATACGCAGGTTCACAACTCGCACTTTACCATCGGTGCCAGGAAAAATTTCAGTTATTCTTCCGGTACTCCATTTCGTACTAGGAAGATTTTCATCTTTGATTAAAACTAAGGTTCCTACAGAAACATTATTTTTGTTAAATTTCCACTTGTGACGTTCTTGTAAATTATTCAAATAATCGCGTTTCCAAAGCTTATATATGTGTTGGGTAATTTTCTTTACTCTTTCCCATCTCGACAACTGATTCTCGTTTATATTAGTTATTTGCGGTTCAACTATGGATGTTAGCGGTCTACCTACTAAGAAGTGTCCAGGGGTCAGTGTTTCGAAATCATCGAAATTTGACGTCAAAGGAGTGAGTGGTCGGGAATTTAGCACAGCCTCAATTTCACAAAGTATTGTGATGAACTCTTCGAGAGTTAAATGTGCGTTCCCCACGACTCTTTTAAGTGGAATTTAAATGCCTTTACTCCTGCTTCCCATAGCCCTCCATGGTTTGGGGACCTGGGTGGGATAAAATTCCACTCTATCGATTCATTTGTCAAAATTCTGCTAATGTGTGATCAGGTAATTTAATCATTTTGAACAATTTTTAATTTCGGCATTTGCGCCAACAAATGTTTTAGCGTTGTCGGTGGTGATTTTTGCACACTTTCCTCTCCTACCAAAAAAACGTTTTAAACTTGCAATGAATGCTTGGGATGTGAGATCTGTCACAAAATCTAAATGAATTGCTTTTGTACATAAACATACATAGACTACTACATAAATTTTATTTAATGCCCCTTTTCTTTGATTTTTAAACTTAATGAAGAATGGGCCTGCAAAATCAACGCCCGTGACATTAAAGGGATAATTCGGTGTTACACGATCTCTCTCGGTAGGTTAGCCATAATTTGATTCATAGGGATGGGCTTGTTCTTAAAGCAATTCACACATTCATGAATAATTCTACGACAGTTATTTCTGCCATTGAGTGGCCAGAATTTTTGACGAACAAGATATAAAAGTGAGTGGGGTCCTGCATGCAAATATTTTTTATGATAATGGCTCAATATAATATCAGTTAAAACGTTTCTACTAGGTAAAATCATGGGAAATTTAGCTTTCTCATTTAAATTTGAATTGGCAAGTCTGCCTCCTACTCTAATGATGTTGCTCTCATCAAGAGAAAAACATTAGTGGAGTCAATTTGCTTTTCACAGGAATAGGCTCACCTGCCAACAATTTGCGCATTTCTTCATAGAACTCCCTTTCATGCAATGAGTGGATCAGCCAGTTCTCAGCATGACTTACCTCCTGTGAAGTAAGGGGTCCCTTTATCTTTGTAATTCTGGTTCTGCAGTTGTGTATGAATCTGTAAAGAAAACTTACAACACGAATTAATTTTACATAGTTGTTTGAAATATCAATAATGTTTTCAAGGAAATTGTTTTTAGTCACTGTCAATGTCAAGGAAATGTCCTCTTTTTGGATTTGAGTTCTTTCTCATTTCCGTTAAATACACCCTTTCTGGGATCGCTTCATCTAGTCCTTTGGTCTGGAAGTCAATTTGACGTAGAAACGAGGATCCATTCCACCACTTGGGTTGGTTGTAAGAGAGCGTCTACGCTGATTCCTCTAGTAAGTAGATCTGCTGGGTTGTCCTTGCCGGAACAGTGGAACCCCGAGTTAGGATCGGTGAGGATTGGATTTCGCGAACCCGGTTCGCAACAAAGGGTTTCCATCTATGGCTTGGACCTTTGATCCAATGTAAGGTGACCTGAGAGTCCGTCCAGAAAAAGGCTCTGGTTGAACACTTCTGATCTAGAATTTTCTTGACTTCCCTCGCTAAGCGTGCAGCAAGCAGAGCGCCCATCAGTTCCAATCTAGGCAGGGATACCCTTTTCAGAGGTGCAACACGGCTCTTGGATGTTACAAGATCAACGCTGACTCTGTCCTTGTGCTTGACTCTCAAGAAGGCGGCTGCTCCATATGCTTTTTGACTGGCATCGGAAAAGGTATGGATTTGGACTTCACTTGGATCTCCACTGGAATCGAGGATCTTTCGTGGAATCTTCAACTCTGATAAAAATGGAAGTTCTAACCACCATTGTGACCATACTGCATGAATATCTGGCGGTAGCTTGTCATCCCAGGATAACTTCCGTAGCCAAAGTTCTTGTAATAGGCATTTGAGCCTAATTGTGTAGGGTGACAAGAACCCAACTGGATCGTATATTTTCCCAGCTGATTGAAGCACAATTCTTTTCTGATGGGTTTGACGTGTCCAATTGCAGAAGTCCTTTAACATCAATTGTAAAATAGTCGTGGACAACATCCCATGGTATCCCTAAAACCTTTGACGAAGGGATTTTGGAACTGTCATCCGGGTGACGAGAATGTGTCTCAAGGCCTTCCTTTTCCCAAGTTCTCATCAATGTTTGATCATTTGAATTCCATTTGCGTAATTTCATGCTGGCATTCTTCATGATTGTTTCAGCATCCTTTGATACTTTTTAAGGCTTGGGAGATGTCATCAGCACCACTGATTACGTCATCAACATAGAGACAAGTGTCAAGCATTTCAGTTGCTGCTGGATATTGCTCACGGTAATTCTCGATGTGATGCTTAATTGTTGCGGAGAGCAAGAAGGGGCTTACGTTGACTCCAAACATCACACGCTTAAATCTATACACTTGAAACTTGTAGGGATCTGTTTGATTTGATCTAATGTCTGGAAACAAAAATCTAACTGCATCTCTGTCCTCGTCACGTAATGAGATTTGCAAGAATGCACGTTCTATATCTGCGGTGATAGCAATCGTGTTCAAGCGAAAAAATAATCAGGTGGAATATGTTTGGGTTTAAATTCCCACCTGACCATATACAGTCATTAAGAGATGGTTGTCCATCTTCATGGGAACTTGCATCGAAAACAATGCGCATTTTTGTAGTTAGGCTTTCTTGGCGAAAGACCACTTGGTGCGGTAAATAGAATATTGCTCTATCAGTTGGTTTTTCAGTTTCTAGAACCCTTTCAATTATTCCTTGAGATTCATATTCTTTCAAAATTTTGGAATATTGTATGTACAGAGTTGGATCACGAATGAATCTTCTTGTTAAGGATTTTACACGTTTTTCTGCTACGGAAAAATTGTCATTTAACTCTTGTGTATGGCTCTTCAAGGAAACCCAACTTCATAACGACCACTATTGAAACGTACTGAAGATTTAAAATGTTGTATGGCTTGGTCGTCTGAGTCACAACTAGTCTCTGCTTTAATTCCTATTGCTTCTAAATCCCAAAATTTTGTTAAATTTCTATCAACCTGATCTTGGATGAAATTGCAAAAATAATATATAGTTCAATGGTTCATTTTGAATGGAACCTGTTACAATGTAACCAAATACGGAGTCCTGCAATATTATTGAATTGTCATGTAATTTTGTTTACTTTTTAATAATTCATAAAATATTTCACCTCCCAGGAGAATATCAATTCGTTTGGGAATATTAAATTCCGCATCTGCATATGTTATATTTGGAGGCAATTTTATTTTTGTTAAATCCAATGGTTGTGTAGGAACGCATCCAGTAATTTTAGGGACTATGAGAAAGTTAAGTTTTCTTTTAAATGAACTTCCGTTCGAAATTTCAGCGGAAATTCTTTTTCCTCACTGAAATGCAAGCTCCATTCAAGCCTACAATAGTTGAATTCAAAGAGTATTTTTCCAACCGAGGAAATTTGACGCTTCAAGCTACAAAGGCATTTCTGGCTTCCTGAATCGAGGATCGCGTTCATTACAAGCCAACCCCTGTCGCACTCTGAACTTTGACCTTCGCGGTCGAAAGCAAAATGGATTTCTCCCCCACTCTCATTGTAAAGACACGTCGCGGTTTGAGGATTTATTACATTGGCTGGACTCGGGTCATAAATGACACCTGATGAACTCTGTGGGAGAGAGGATATTTCTGTTTATCGCTCGGGGACACTTGTTTTGCAAAGAAGAGAGTTGTGGTTCGCATTACAAACCCTACATTTCCTGTTCAGTTTCAAACAGTTCTTAATAAGGTGATGGCCTAGACAATTAAAGCATAGGTTTAAGGATCTCACTTTGTTGCTTCTTTCTTCAACAGACATCTCGTGAAACATTTTACACTTAAAAATTGGGTGTGTCTCTGAAGGACATAACGGACAGGTTTTTCATTGCTTTTCACGACAAATGATCTGAATTTTGGAGAATATTCGTTCTTGTTTTTCAACGAAGAATTTCTTTGTACGTTCTCTAAGGCTTGGCTCCTTTTTATTAAAAAGTCTAAAAAAATTATTCCACTTAGGCAAATCATTAGAATGTAATTCCATTTCATATTGTTTACGCGATTCATCATCTAGACGTTGAGTTATAACAAAAATTAACATTGATTCACTCAAAGCGTTAGGTTCTAATTCTAGTTGTTTTAAGGCTCTAAGATGACTCTGAATTGAATCTATTAAACTTCTAAGATGAAAAGCAGATTCAAATTTTATTTTGTTAGGATTTAAAAGTTCAGCAATATGACTATTTACAATTAATCTTTTATTTTCGTATCTACCTTCTAAAGCTTCAAATAAAGATGAGTAAGAATCGTTTACTGTTTGCAATTGTTTTGCATGGCCTTTCAGGGCAGATTGCAAATAATATAGTTTTTGCGAGTCTGATAAACAAGTGTTATCATGAATTAATGATACAAATTGGGATTTAAATTGCAACCAATCAATATATTGTCCCGAAAATTCCGGTAAATTAATGGATGGCAGTTTCACATTGTAATTAGCAAAATCATTTTTCACAGATAATTCAGAGGTATCCGCATTAAAAGATTCAAGTAAGGTATTGAGACTCACCTCTAAATTATCTGCGTCCACTTCCATCGTGTCCAAACTGGCCTCGAAATCCATGAGCTCTTCATCCGAAAGCACCCCGTAGCTTTCGGTCCGAAGTTTGTCTATTTTTGCTTTCACTTCAGAAAGCGATGCGAGTTTAGCTCTCTTTTCAACTTGATTCAATGGTGACTCCACATTTTCCAAGGAGTTTCTAATGCGTGTGATCTGACCGAGCAGATGTGCTTTCCTTCTGTTAAACACGGTGAGTTCTGATAGTTCTTTTGGAGCCATTTTGAATTTTGGCTCGGGCTCGACACCGACCACAAAACTGGGTGAGGTCGATAGCTCTGATTTTAACCACAAATGGTGTGGTTATTCTAGAAATGTCTATAACGGATTATGAGCAGACTTTGAGTTATGTATAACTTGACTGCTCAAGCAAAAAGGCGTGGACTGTATACTTTAAAAATTGTTTGTTTATTGAGGACGGTAGGTACGTCCGCTCCGAGGATGCATTACAAGCATACTGACGAAATGTAAACAAGGAGGACTACTAGCGCCCTCTGCACATGCGGGTCGTAACAGTATCATATTTCGTGATTTAATTTAATAGTAAGGGTCAATCACAATGACGTAGACATATTGATTAATCTTTGTAATTAGAAGGTTGGTAATGGATTCAAGTGAATAAATATAATTTGTTATTATAAAAATGTCGTCTGGTCGTTCTTTGCCTCAAATCAATCTTAGTGTCAGGGTGGAATCCAGGGGGATTCTCACAGAGTCGTTAAGTAAAGTCACTAGGTGTTGCTAAGTAGAAAAGTAGTCGTTAGGTGATATGAGATATAGTCTTGAAGAGCAATCTAAATCCTGGAAATTAGCCTAACAGTGCCGGTGAAGATTAACTATAAGTGGGCCCGGGCCCAACGGAGTATAGCCTGATTATTTAAAGTAATTTTTTCTTAAAACCTGTATACTTAATTTTGTTATTTTGAATTGTTTTAATTTTCCTTTTAGACCTCAAAGTATATTTAAGTAATGTGATTAATAGAACTATTTGTTCATTGCTATTCCGATTCGCTTACAAAAATAGATTTTTTATTCTTAAGATCATTGTAATATTGCTAATGATATAATTATACTATTTACTTAGTTCTATAAAAATTTGTCCTTTTTCTACATTTTATGTTTAATTTTAGTACAGGATTTCTCTTTCTCTCTAAACCTATTTTTCAATTCCTACACCCACACACTATTAGCTCAAACTCTCTATATATTTATCTTGGTGGAATTTTCAATCGTTAATAAAATACATTTTAAAGCGCTCAATTGAGCTGAAATTTTGTATACACGATTATTTTGGATGGCAATACACAAATTTAATTATAATTATTAAAAATTAATTGATTAAAACTAATTATTCAAAGAATTACTAGTACAGCCATCATTTTTAGCGACCCTTTTGGCGACTTGTGTCAAAACTTGAAAAGGTTTTTTTCTCACATTTTAAACCACTCATATGAGTTGAAATTTTCTATACACTGTTGTTTTGGGGGGAAATACGATAATTTAATCATAATTAATTAAAATTAATTGACTGAAACTAATTATTTAAAGAATTACAGTATATAGCCACGTTGGTTTCCTTTTTAGCGACTTGTGTCAAAACTTGAAAAGATTTTTTTTCTCACGTTTTAAAGCATTCAGTTAAACTGAAATTTTATATACACGATTGTTTTTGATGACAATACGGTACTTAAATGATAATTAATAAAATTAATTACAATTTAACGTTGTGATTCTGTCATATGTATATACATATTTATATTAATTGTAACTAGTTAATAAAAAGTAGCTAAAATAAAAAAAAAATTTGATCCAAGTAGAAATTGACTTAAATTGTTTTTATATTACTTGTTTAAAAATATGACGTTTCATTTTCATGCTTCAACTGGGGTTAAAAAGGATCCCGCATTCATTTTAGTAGAAAGAAGTGGCGGGGGAAGGGAGAGGGAGCCCCACACTTAGATCGAAGCTAGGAATACTTTTACAGCGTTTTGGTTTGGGGAGGGGGGAAACTACAGCGTGTCAGAGTGGAAGGGGAAATGTCCCTCCTTTCCTTTTTAGGGGTGTGTATCTCCGAATGAAGGCGAAAAACACCGAATGAGCGTTACATTCCCGAGAGTGACGTTCATTCAATTTCACTCTCCTGCAAATCGCGCCAATAGAAGTTATCACTTCAAAAAGTAATCCTTTTTTTAACCTAATTTTTATTTTCTTCTCAGAGTTAGTATTTGAAAAGACATCTTTTACTCGTCGAAGAAATATTTTAATTGTTAAATATACCATTTGAATAATTATATGAACTTTTAAGTTCGTGTACTTTAAAGCTGTGAGTGGGGTATTGGTGACGATCCTCGGAAATTTTGAACTTCGGTCAAGGGATGGAGACAACTTATGAGTTGACACTCCACTCTTCAAACTTCCACTCCGTACTGACTCTAAGAGTTTGAACCTTGAAGAATTAAACGTCTTTTTGTAACAGATATTAGTTGTTTGTCAATCGAAGTTTGAAAATTTATTAATTATATTTTCTTGGATCATTAAATTTTTGATTATCTTAAATTTAAATTTACAGTCGAACCTCCATATTACGAACCTCTATATTGCGAACTTTTTCTGAACCCAAGAACATTTCACGATTTTCTTCGTATAACAGCCTCCCAAAATTGAAATGCATTTTCTGTGGAAGGAATTTTTTCTCTTGTGTTTCAATTTTTTCCTCTATTTTCTTAAAGTATTTCTGGGCATTTCAAGTTAGTCTTTCTTTTATCTCATTTCATTGTGGTCGTAAAACTTGAACTGGTTTTGTTAGGTACCTAGCTCGCCGAGAGCAATAGAATTCTTGGAATTTCATCCAAGAAGTGCAACCTTTAATCCCCAGCGTCCAGTTCACTGGAAACATCTTCGATATCCCCTTTCACTCTCAGTGGAGTTGTCTCGTGTCCCCGTGTCCTTGAACTAGTCCTTGAACATTTTTTATTGAAAAATGAGATTGATATCAATGTAGGATCAGTTACAAGAATCGATCATGTTTCAGATGATCCGTTCATTTGTAGTGCTGATCAGTCGTACTTGTAACTTTGTTTCTTGTAGCTCGAAAATGTCAGAACGTAAGTGCTTGAGCATCAAAGAAATATAATTAACTCTTTAGGAAGTGGTTAATGGCGTCAAGAAAATTTCCTTGCAGTTTTTCTTTCTTTCTTTTTGATAGGTACGATATATAAAATAAATATTATCAACTTACAAGAAAGTGCGAATAATTACTTTAAATATGTAGTGTTTATGAATTTAGAATTTGTTTTATGTGGTTTATAATAAAGACTGAAAGACGAACCTCGAAGAACGAAATTTCCATATAATGAACTTTTTTCGGGTTTAGCGACTTCGTTATATAGAGTTTCGACTGTATTAACTAATGGTGCGAATCTTCAAATTTTTAAAAATCACAGGTTTTAAAAATAGCTGTAATGTTTTGTTAATTTCTAAGATTTAGAATATTTTATTTTGTTCTTCTTCAATAAAAACACGCAAATTTATTTGTGTTTTATGATTTATGGTAAAGAGATAACTTGAAACAATTATATTTTGAGAAGAAATTAGAGTAGTTTCAAGTTAAAGCTTTCCTATGATTTCATCCTTTTTTTTTAAAAAAAAAATGAATGTTTATAAGATAAAATTGAAGGAAAGAAAAAAAAAAACATTTTCTTGCTTAGAATAGTTATTGAGTGGAATTTTTATGTTCTCTTTACGTCATTTTCAATTATGTCTAAAATAATCTTTAATTTTTTTTTTTCTTTTTTTCGCATCGTGAAATAATTAATATTCTCAAGGAATAAAAAAACATGAACGCGTAAAAGCGAAAAAAAAAAGAAATATTTGGAATATTATATCAAAAGTTGTTCAAAACAAAAAGTCATTTGCTATGTATGATTGGGTGCATCCGCTGCACACATCAACACAGAAAGAGTAATGATGCATTATTTAGGAACATTCCCTTTTTTTTATTATTGGCTTTCAAGGATTTGCTTGTTTGCCTTTGATTGGTTAATGCACAGAGAGCAGTTTTGAGTATCGTAGGAGTTGCGGTGGTATTTTAAAGCGCATGCGTGACATACTAGATTTCTCGTTTGAAGCACGATTTTTTTGAGGTTATGTTGACAACATATCTCAAATTTCAAGCGGCAGTATCGACCTGAGCACCATCATGACAGATCGAAAGAATTAGATTCAATTCATGTGAAATAATTGTTTTAATTGTTCGTTGACCCCTGTTAAATTATCTTTAATGCCTCAAGATACTAGAGCTATTGTCAAGATTGGTCTTGACTTTTTGTTGCTTCTGACTGGTATGAAAAATTAAAACTTTTTAGGCGTGTGTGGGTTATTTTAAAAAGAGTTGCTTTCATCTTAAACCGGTTGTAATAAAAATACTGTATTTATTTCTTTTATGAGACATCTAAAAATATTTAGTTGAGAATTATAACCCTGTGATTAGTTGTGAAACTAATGATGTTTATATGTTGAGTAATTTCAGGGTGAATGATTATTATACATATATTTTTGTAGTTTCCTATGATTTTAATTTTATTATTTGTTTTTCTGGTTATATTTTAAATATGTCTTTTTAGTGTATTCATGCTTATGTTATTCGTGCTAAAAATAAGTAAAATAATTGCATAAGTTATAGATACACTAAAGAAAAATAATACATATAAGTTGTTTGCATGTGCTGTTAAATAACTTTTGCAACTCATAAATCTTATAATTAATGTAATTATCATTATGCTGCAATGAAGATCTTAGGATTTAAGTAAGTAAAAGATATAGTAATGAAATAAGTAAAAAGTAAATAAATTTCTCCGTGCTTTCATTTATGCAAAGTATGATTTATTATTTCATAATGATTTGATTTTACTGATCTCATCCAAATTTAAATGCTTATAATTCATCGGTCTCGAGGTCATTTTGTAAATCTACAATTTAAGTATAACTTTAGGCATCATTAATTATATTTTTTAAGATTAAAGCTTAGGTAAAAATTGCATATTAAATTTTAAAATGGATTCAATGATTATTTTCACATACAAGCAATAGGTACCTATTATAAAACAATCATCCATATGGAAATAAATAATTCAATGAATATTTCTGCATTTCATCAATATTTGAAGAATATTTTATTCATTAGATTTTTCTGTTACAATAAGATTTTTACTTGTTTATTATCAATTTTGCATTCATGCATTTTTTACTGTTTGAATTATTGATACTTATACGTATTAGCGTCACTGCAGCAAAATTTGCACCATGTGAATCGTGCCATGATATCAGAATAACAAAGTTCTTTTGAGTTTTATTTGAAGAAAAAAGATTCTCATGACACAATTAATATGCAAGTACCTAATTATTTAACTGTTGACATATTAGAGAAATTCAATTTGTTTTGCATAAATAATGAAGTTCTCATGAAACAAGTAGGGCATTTTAATTGATTTTACTGAAATATTTTCTCATGATGTTTTTGACTAGGGGTGGATTTCTTGTTTTGGCTTACAGGCAGCAGCATGGGAGCAGAGGGTATGGGAGGGCCATATTTTTTTTAAATTGATTGCATTAATTATAAAAAATAATAAATACAAGTTAAATAAAATTGTGGCAGTTTAATTCAATTTACTTATCGGGCTAATTTCATATTGTCTATATAGCTGCAAGCACATTTAATTTTGGAACTATTTTAGTGAGACAAATGTACCCTATCATATTTCTCTACGATTTTTTTTTTTAAATTAGGAATGAGACTGCTTGCTTAAATTCTCATCACAACCTGCAAGTTTAGTCAGTCAACTGGCATCTATATTTACTCTTTTTGATCTTCAAGCAAGTCCTCACAAATATATGTTGAATAAAATATAAAGAACAATTTCCCTGCAAATTTCTTCATAAATGAAAATTTTTCAGCTGACAAAGATTTGTAAAAGTAAATATCATAGCATTAAACATTTTCTTCACACTGTGATCTAACTTCAAGACAATGAGTTCTAACTGTAACTCTTCAGATGCTGTATCAATCTCAGCAGTAATGGAATAACAAAGCAAATTGAATTTAGGCTCAATTTTCTTAAAATTTTGAAATCTTGCGACCTCATTCTCCAAACTCATCAGATGATTTATTAGTAGAACCACTTTCCAGTACTTTGTTTTCCTAACGGTGAAAAATAAAATACAAAACTTGGATTTTGCGCAAGAAAAAAAAATCTCAGTTCAAAGTGGATTGTTTAACTGTCTTGGCGAGCCACATAAAAATTCTTAGCGAGCCACATGTGGCCTACACCTGTGTTAGACTATTGTGATAAAAAAAAATTGTAAGTATTTTTTTCTACTTCTTGTGCTTCTTGTTTAATATGCTATTGGTTGCTGTAGCTCCAATATTTTTGAACATTTAAAATGTTGTTGTTACCATTAACATATAAAAGAAAAAGAATTAATAATTCAAAATTATTCTAATGCATGTAAAAATTCAAATTTGAATTTGTTGCCAGTGTGATGTATGTGAATTTACAATGTGAAATTGATAAAATCATTTGCTTTCAGGTACTTTCCATTCTTAATATATATAACTAAAGGACTTAATCTGTCTGCTTTTACAAAAATAATAAACAGATTTATGTTAAATATTTATTTCTCTTTTTTCACAAGAATTTATACATGTTTTTATTTTGTATAGCAGCACAAACATAATGTTACTGTATATTTGCTATAATGTATAATTTGTACACATGTATACTTTTTCTTTAAAAACTTTGTGAGAAAATAAAATACAGATTTGTATCAAAACAGTAAGCTTGTTGAGTTTTTTTTTTTTTTTTTTTTTGTACATTAGGTAAAATTTTCATTTATTGGTGACATTTGTTGAAAAAAATATATAATTATTAATTTTAAAAATATGAATAATATGAAAGATAATTTTCTTCTTGAGTTTATTATTTTAGTATAAAAAAACTAAGTATCATTATTTACTTAATTAGATATATATGAGCAGAATTGTTAGCAAGAAATATTTTAAGCAATGCTGGTCAAAGAATGTAAAAATGTTTTTGAAAGTTTTACTTTTTTGCCTGAGCCAAATCTTTGAAAATTGTGTGAAATTGAATATATGTGGAGAGAAGCATTAATTAAATGTCATGTTTGTTTTTTTCTAGTTGGAATTCCAGTTCTAATATACCATCTGCATGGTCGTCCTACTATAAGAGGTTTTAATTGCGATGATGACAGCATTAGATATCCGTATAGAGATTCAACTATAAACAATAATGTACTTTATATTGTAGGCATTTTCCTTCCTGTAACTGTGGTAAGAAAAACATGTACTGTTCATTTAAAATTTTAAATGCTGCAGAGAATCATTACTTTGAAAAATGAGCACACAAATCAAATGTACTGAAAAATTTTTATTTTTAGTTTTCATTTCATTTATAATATAAGATTCCCTTAAACAAATTTCATATCAGAGGATCTGTGAAAAAAAAATAGTGGATTTGAAGAAAGTTAAGAATGCTTCAAATTTTAATGAAGAATATGTAATTTTGAAAATTCTGCTGTAATTTCATTTTTTAAAAAATTTTATTTATTTATTTTTGAGATTGTTCTTTACAGCTCCTTTTTTTAAAATATCATTGTTCTTCATCATGAAAAATTTATAACTGTGTAAGAGGAAGTATAGAATTAAAACCCCTCATTTTTTTTTTTGGTATAATATATTTCTGAACATTAAAATTTGTTCATTAATTCAAATTCACTAAAACCTAATAACTCTATTTTAAAAACATTGAAATTGTGTTTTATAATGTTTTTTTATTTATTGCTTTGGATTTTTTAAGTTAGAAAAAACATAATTTATAAAAGAAACAATGGAATGGAATCCAATATGGCAACCTAGCGGTAATTTAATGATACACAATAATTTTAAAGAATTGTTTTGAAATACATTGAATGTATTTCAAATGAAGAATGTAGGAAGAGATTGAGAATAACCTAGATCAATCAATCAATAAATAATGAATATCAATATAATATAATAAAAAGTAACATGTACTAATAATAGTGGCATATAATAATTTTATACTATAATTTTGTCATAATTATGTATAATATTCATACAGAATGATTTAATAACAATTATTAGAAATAATAATCATGTGATATAATTCAATAGTAATTATAAAAAAGAATAATCATTGTATTGTAAAAAATAAAAAGAATGCATAAGAATACTCGATTAATAAGAATAACATAATTATAAGTAACAGCATAATTATAAATAAGTAACATAAGAATAGCTATAAATAAACAGCAATAATAATTATAAATAAATAACTATTAATCATATAAATGAATAACAAACTATGTAATATTTATAAATAAATATTTAAGAAACAATTATAAATAACGAATATTACATGATTATTACATATAGTAATAATTGCATTTTTATATTACATTATTAATAAAATAATTGCATAATACATGTTAAAATTAATAATGAATATCAATTAAAAAGTACTCAAAGCTTGCAATATAAAACTTGCACTGCAAGCTCTTTCAATGAATTTTACTGAAAAAAGAATGTAAAAAAAAGAAACATTTTGAAAATGTAAAATAAAACGAAAATAAACAATTTACAGTGATGAATAAAGCACAACACTTATTATTTTAAGAAAAAAATATTCTGGAACTCACTCATATTAGAAATATCCATATTCGAAAATAACACAAAATAGAACAGAAGACGGTAACAATTGAAGAATTACACTGAAAATATATGGTTAAATTTTTAAATACCGTATTTTCCTGTATATAATCCGCAGATTATGTGCTAAAAAAGTTTCAAATTTCGTTGTGCGTATTATATGCCGCCACGGATTATCTGAGATAAAACATTCTCCATCAGAAAAGCTAATAATAAAGTTTTGAAAGAAATGCCGTTTGTTTTATAAAATAAATAATAGATGGCACTTTCATGACTCAGATGACGTATGTCAGCCATAACTAGTTTTTGTCCAATTACATTCAAAAACGAATTCGATTCCTCTGAAGGAAAAAACAGTTACGAGTCGCTGGCGCCATTTCCAATTTTCTCTTGACTAGAGCTATTACGCCCTTTGAAAGTTTCATCATGTTGAAGCAAAAGTGTTTAAGTTACACTGCAAACTTCAAGTTAAAAGTTATAGAGAAGGCTACCGAAATCCAGAAGCTGCAAGGTTTTTCAGCGTTGATGAATTGAATATTCCTTTGTGGAGAAAAAACAAGACCAACTTCAAAAATTGTGATCGATGTTAAAGAGCCGATCATCGTGGAAAACCTCACTGGTCAGAATTAGAGGAAGAAATAAATAAATGGATTTTAAAAGAAAGAGACAATGGAAAAGCTGTCTCGATCTTAATTTTTTTGCTGTTAACTTGCTAAATTTAAAAAAAAAAAAGTTTTTTCCGTGTGTAATGTTTTGTTTAACAGCTCAAAGCATAGATGGTAGTAGCAAAAAATTTTTTTTGTTTTATTGAGATTATGGTAAAAAATATAAACATACATATTTAAAGAGAAGTTTCATAATAATTTTTTTTCTGCACAATTTCTTACTTCTATTTTTAATTATATTGTGTATTTTTTATCTTGTATGACGCTCATTATCGTAAGTTTATATTTTTGGATTATTCGCCATAAAAACTGCCGCGGATTATACAATGTTATGATTATACAATGTTTTTTTACTCGAAAAAAAGGCTTTGCGGAAAATACGCCGTTGCGGATTATATACTGGAAAATACGGTAAATCGTCTGAAATTAATAGGATTGGGGGGGAACCAATAAAATTTATTTCTAATATATATTATCCCCATGGCAACCACATCGACAGACGATAAAAATATCAAGATAATCATATTGTAATGTTATCGCCCATCTTGGCAAACATGAACAACAACTTGGCGCTATTACCTCAGATATCAAACTCTCACCTTAATTTTTTTTTCTCATTGTAGAATTTGTGATCTTCATATTTTATTAGTAAGTAATTTTTAAAACATAATCTTACTTTATACTTTGTTGTTTTGAATGTTTCCAATCTTATTTCTGCCCAACACAAAGGTTCACTAATCACAGTCCTTTATAATTTTCAACCATGGTCAGGTAATGAGAATGATAATTTAACAGTCTCTCTGCTATCCATACTGCATGTATATGAGGGCTTTGTTCCTTGTAAGATTTTATATACATCAGAGCCTCTCTACATGACAAATTTTTAGTGAGATTAAAACTTGAACATGTAACTGTGTGGATTGAAACATCATTGGCCTCAAACTCAATACCATGACCACTTGGCTATCATTACTATTACTTTATATTGTTAATGTTTATGGTTATATCTTGCTCATTTTATGGGATTTTAAAAATGTTTAGATCAATAAAATTAATAACAAATTTAGCAAATTTTTTTTTGTAAAAGTTACAATTGATCAGTTTATGTGACTATGCTTTGTACCCAACAATTTTAATCCCTTAACTGATGTGGTTGAGTATATACATCTCACTTAGCTGGTACTTTAACTCTCCTTGGCATATACAACATGGGCAGTTAATACACAGTCCTTTTTAAAGTACAATGTAGCCATCATAGCCTAGTGATTATGGTCATGAACTTGTAGCCAACATGTCATGAGTTTGAGCCACAGTGCCAGTGAAGACCCACTTTGTAGAGAGACTGCAGCACATTAAATCTACCAAAGGTTCAAATTCCTCCCATTGTTTTGATATGGAAGTTCAGAGAGGGGAGGGGATGCCTGCTTGGGTGATGTTCTCTTTACTTGACTATAATTCAAAATTACGAGGTCCGTCGTCATGTTGCTTTATTGTGCAACATTAATTAACATTCGCTTACTGAAATACGATTATTTGCATTGCTCTGCTATCAGTAAACTATTTTAAAGAAGGATTGACTTATTAAACCTTTTCTTTTCTCCTAATACACCACATAACTACATAGCCCAAATTGTGTAACTTTTCTTCAACAGTCAAGGGGTTAAGGCTGTCCTTTACATTATGTCAAGAAATAAGATGTTAATTTAGAATTCTTTTTTTAATAGGAAATGGATACTTTATTAATACCATATTCTAACTTCACTATATAGTAAAAAAACAAGCAAATGTATTTTATTATATTGCTAATTTCTGTCTAAATCTTTTTATTCCTAGGCAAATTGACTTCTATATTTCATCAAATATACTGTAACCCTAAATGGTTTTTTTCACTTTATATGTTCAAGAAAAAATTTGCATACTTATGAAATGTTCCACATTTTAAAGATTTTGTAATAAATGGATACATGTAGATGGATCACAAATGGAGACATTTCTTTATACCTGAAAATGTGTTTTAAATTTCCTTTATGCCGACTCAAGGCAAAGATAATCTGTATAAAATGAAAAATGAATCTTTGTTATGTTTTATTATTCAAATGAAAAATATATCTTGTACTATGGATTTAAATAATTGTAGAATTAAGACTTTTTAAAAATATCTTGCATTGCAACATCATAAACAGGAGTTTTCATTTGATTTTTTAATGAACTTACATACACACACACATATTCTTATATAAATTAAATCTCAACTACACAAAATTAAGTTACATTAAATTGATAATTATAATTTGTTTCAGTGGATTAATTAGAAGTTGATTTAATTTTTTAAAATTGATTAGCTGATTAAGCTAAAATTTCTTTCCAAGATGTTTAATCACTCTTTTTTATGCCATTGAAAAGCCAATAAGTTTGATGTGAAATAAATAAATCCATAGGTGTTGGTAATCTTTATCACAAAATTTTTTTTTACTATTCAATGCAAAACTAATTCAAAAAATGCCAAGGACTTTTGTATGGAAAAAGTGGCCAAGTTTTTTAGACAAGGAAAGTAGTACTTATTTTACAATTTATTGGTTCAAATCATTTGCTATATATATTTATCTTATAAAGCTAATATTACAATTGAATATTTTTGAAAAAGTACATAATTCATTTTTAAAAGTGATCACATGTATAGCAACTACATTGTTAATTTTGCTAATGTCCAGGAAGTATGAATACATTGCCTATTTTTGTAAAATGTTGCTCAGCAATTACAAATTACATAATTATAATGTAATCAAAACATATAGGCATGGAAGAAATATTTCATTTAGGATACAGTTTAATTCATTTTTATAATTTAGCCAATAAATTATTTACCCAACTTGAAATTTAAAAATAGAATAATATGGAGATTTTAATGATATAATTATATTTTTTAGATATGCGTCACAGAGTTTTCCAATGAAGCATGGTCAAAAAGAGAAAGTAGAGGACAAGTATATATCCTTTTAGGAAGACCTATACCTCATGTTATATGGAGTATTTATAAAAGAATTGGTATATTTTTATTTGGTGCTTGTATGTCTCAACTAACCACTGATATTGCAAAGTATAGCATAGGAAGGTTGAGACCTCACTTTTTATCTATTTGTCAACCAAATGTGAACTGTTCACTAGAAGATCCACATGAATATATTGTTAATTTTGTTTGCTTAGGAAGGGATCAAAATGCAATTCGAGAAGCCAGGTTTGTTTTTTATTTTTATCTTTTTATGGATTTTATATACATTGTTATACATCTTTATGTGTTTATACTATCCATAAATCTATTTCATATAAATATTACTTTTTCGCAATAATAAATTTATTTCTTGCTCTATGTATTTACTTTGATGGGAAAACCAAGTTCCAATTTTTTTTATGGGAAATTGTTTTTTACTTATAAGTTCTAAGTTTGATTAAGTATATTGTAAGGGAATGAATCAATGGACTGTTTGTAAAACTGGACAACTTTTTAGTTAATCTAATCATGATATGTGAATGATAATAAGAGTGAAATAAACCTCAATTGTAACTAAAAATAAAGATTCACTTAACTCTTAAAAGACTGCTTTCTGCCACACCTACGTAAAATCCGATTCAGGGTAGTCCAAACATGAGCTCCACTAAGACAAATTTACATCCAGTATACAAGTTTTCTTCTGATAGATTTTGGTCAAAATTTACAATCACCAATTCGCTATTGTGCCTTTCAATCACAGACTTATCCTCCTTATAATTAGAATCTTATTTACTCTTAATTCAGATCTCTTCAAATAGAAATCAATGGGCATATTATGGTTCCTTCACAAGGCATGATTCTCGTATCAATCAATTAACAAAATAGATTTCCCTAGAAGTTAATTGAAAACGTGCAAATTTGTTTCAAGCTGACAAGGTAATTTTTTCTGGGTTTCTGTTATGGCTGAATTAATTATGTGAATGAACAATAAATCATTGTTTGGCAAATGTAAATATTGAAATGTGTAATTTTATAAGCAATGCAAAATTAAAGTAAACCAAATTTTGGGGATTGAAAAATATTTTGATGGATAAAACAATTGTGATTTCAGGGTTGGATACTTCATTCTAACATCATACTTTTCAAATATGAAATATATTAATTTTTTACATTTTCTCTCTCTGTATATAATAAGATATAATTTTCTATTCATCTATTCCAGTATTGTAGAAATTAAATGTTTAAACAATTTCCCACACTTTTTAAACTGTCATAGCATTTTTGTTTTAATATGTGAAAAATCAAGAATTTTATGTTTTGTTTAAAATCAGTTGACCAAGCTGTTTTAGATGCCAGCTTTAATTATTAAGAAAATCACATTTTGTGAAAAGTAGTTCCAAATGTTTTCGTAATTTTTATAAAATTGTTATAGAAAGTGCGATTGTGTTAACAATAGTAAAGAATTTAATAACAAAACATTGAGATATTTAATTTTATTTGAATTATTCAGTTAAAGCAATATATAAAGCTGATTGTTATATGATTAATTTAAAATAAATTCATTTTGTTTGACTCATATATGTGAAAGTTATATTATTTTGTAAAATGTAATCATTAATTCATTGTTTTGAATTTCAGACTTTCTTTTCCATCAGGACATTCATCATTTTCAGCTTACACAATGGTATTTACTGTGGTATGTACTTTTTTTTGTTTCAATTAAGAGTTTAAATAAAATTAGTTCATTATATGCAAACTAGTTTTCTTCTGTTCTCTTTTCTAAAATATTGAATTGTTGTTAGAAACCCTTTTTGTAAGAATAATAATGTATACTTAGCATGTAGTTTTTAAAAAGAATTATAATATCACAAGGAAAAAAAATTAGCATTTTAAAAGTTTTCCAAGATTATTCTCATAAACCTGCAGTTCATTGTTAATTCAAACATTACTAAAGTATTTTATTTTTTAAATTATATTCTTTGTAGTTCTTGCTTTGTATATCTACATGAAAACTTGTAGCTCTTAACATTTGCAATAAAAAAATAAACTTAGTTTGTCTTTTGGATATTATTGAAAGAAAATAAAAATAAATTGTAGATATATTTATTTTACAAATGCCAGGCCATTGACCATCAGATATATTTTAAACTAACATATAATACTTTTCAATTCTGCTAATGCTATGCTGGTTTTTAAAATAAAATTTTAGTAATTTAATGATTCTTTGATATTTACCTCGCTTATTTTTCTTTTATTAGATTGTAATTATATTCAATAAATTTCCTTTGTCAGTTAAAATTTTAGAAAAGAAAAAATAAGATCTCCCTATCTTGGTTGGGTTTTATCAAGTAAAAAAATATTAGTATTTTAATTATACAAAGTTACTTCAACATCAGCCCTTTATCCTGCTCTGCAGAACACAGGAAAGCAAAGCTACATACTACTTACATGTATGTGGATGAGTTTTCTTGTGTGAACTTTAATGATTACCCACAGGTTTGATTTGACACGTGATAGATGGGAAATGATACAAAAAATATGCATGAACAAGAAAATATGATACAATATTATTATAATTATTTTAAAAAAACACCCCTGTGTGAAAAGCAAGAGGGGAGGGGGCAAAATTACATCAATCTATTGCAAATACTAGATTGCAAAATTCTGAAACAAGAAAATAGCTTATTATGAATCATATTGTTATTAAAAATAAAATGACCAAGAAGAAATAGATTCCTATGTAGGTATTTTTCAGATGTTTGGTAAGATTTTTTATGGAAATCTAAGTTTTTTTTTCAAGTAACAGAAAAATAAAAAAATAATATAAACTTCTCAATAAGTCAAGTTCACAACACTATACAAACGAAGGAAAGAGCTTAGAGAGAATTCCCTATAGGTGGAAATTACTTTCAACTGACTTGCCATTGATTATAGTTATGTTGCAACTTTTTATACTTATATATTAAATGTGGGAGAAATTATTGCAAGTTCGGCTTGCTTGGTGGTCAGGGTCTGAGGGCCCCGGTGCATGGCACCACCTAGCCCATAGGTAGCTATGCCACTGTTTGGATTCATTAAATTCTGGAAGAATACTATCTCGTGCTTCCTCAGAGTTAATTCTTTATATATTTTGTATTTTATGTTTGTATAGATTGAAAGTATTAATTCATTGTTTGCAGTTTTATATATAAAATTATTTCTTTTCATCCGTTATTTAAAAAGAAATGTCCATTTTGTGTAATTGCACTTATATATGAATTAATTTTATTTATTATAATTTTTTTTTCCAGATATATCTTCAGGCTTGCATGCGTTGTAAGACAAATAGACTTCTCAGACCATTTCTTCAATTTATTTTATTGATGATGACATGGTACACAGCTTTATCTAGAATAGCAGATTATAAACATCATTGGAGTGATGTTTTAATTGGATTTCTTTTAGGTATCATTGCAGCTGTAATTGTGGTATGTAAAAATTTTAGGTTACATATTTATTATGATTTAGAAGCTCAGGCAATGAGTCTCATTTATTATGCTAATATTGAATGTATGCATAATTTCCTAGTTACAGAATTAGGTATCCAAACAAAAAAATTGTTAAAATTCAACAGAAAAATTTCAAGATGGTAATACTACTTATGGTTGTGACTTGGTCTGTTATTTTTAGTGTATTTTACTTTTAAGTTAATACAAGCAGATAACACAAAACACACACATTTATTATTCTCGAGAATGGCAAGACCCACTTGTGGTTTCTAGCTTCAAACTCACTGCTTGAAACTGAACAAGCAGGGTTGCCAGATACAAAAATATAAACATTGAAATCCTACCGAGCCAGTTGTACTTGAGAAGCATGTTATACAAGGGCTAATGCATGTTGAACCTGTTGAAATTTAAAGCCCTCACATTGGCTCAGTACGGAAGTTTGGAGAGTGGGGTCTCGGCTCAGATGTAGTCTTCGTCACTGTACCAAGATGCAAAACTAACGAGGTCTGTTGCCAATAGTCCTCATGTAGCTTTAAAGTGCAATATTAATGAAACTATCAATCCACTTGAGAAGGCATGCGAATAGTTTTGATGTAAGTAAAACCACTTCATTTAAGGTGTAGATTGCAGGAAGAAAAACTTCCAATCTTTCTCTAACTGTGTGAATATTTTATACTGTTTTAAGAAATGCTAAATTTCTTTTAACTCAGATGTATGTTAAACCCAATATTCTAGGTACTTAATATACAGCATTGCTTTCAAAAATCTAAAAAAAAAAGTTTTCAGAATTTACCACTTAGGTATCATGCTAATTTTATATATAATTTACAACAGGCTTCGTAAGTCTTTTAAAATGGTCTCCCCCGGTTGCTTCTGTAGAGTTGTGGATTTATGTTCTGATGGCACTTGTTGTGTAGAGGAGCTGGTGCACATAAAATCTGTTGTTGTGTAAAGACTATTGGTGCAGAAGTTTGGAGAGTAGGATGCTAGTTCAGTTATAGTTCTCATCACTTGATCATGGTTCAAAATTATGAGGTCTATTGCCAAAAGCCCTTATGTTGCTTCAGAGAGCAATTTTAATAATCAAACATATGCAATTTTTAAATTCACTGCAAAATGAAATATAAAATGTCTTATTTATCATTAAATATCAAACAGTTTACTTTTGAATTTGACTATGTATGTTTGAAAGAATTACTATACATATAAATAAAAATGAAGTGTCTGTTTGTAATTTGAAATTAACAGCTTTTTACTAAATGTATTTAAAAATATATACGGTACTTATATGAAAAAATCAATTTAAAATTTTTTTTTGTCTGTCTGTTTGTTCTGGCTAATCTCTCAAACGGCTGGACCAATTTTGACGAAACTTTCACTGGCAGATAGCTAATTTTATAAGGAATAACTTAGGCTACTTTTATTTTAGAAAAAAAAAATTAGGATTCCGAGAAAATAAAATTAAAACCTATGAAATAGTGAGCAATGTCCGATTCAAATAGGGATTATTTATTTCAATAGGGACTATTCTTATTCAATAGGGATTATTTTTATTTAAAAGGAATTATTTTATTTCGTGAGCCTTCTGTCTCCACGATTGCTAGCAGTTATATGAAACTTTTTCTTTGATTAGGTTGCTGCCATTCGCGCGACATTTCCCGTTCATGCTTGATCCTAATGATTTTACATTCCTTAACTGCATTGTCAAAGGTCATGCGTCCCTTTCACCCCCTTCCTTGCGGCTTCGTTTTTGTTCGCGTTTCACCCTACTTGCTACTTAGACCTATTTTGGTCGTAAAGATTTTGGTCCTCACCTCATCGACAGTGTCAAAGGTCATGTGTCCCTTTCATCCCTTGCTCAACAAAAACCTAAATAAATAAATAAATAATAATAATAAAACAAAAAAGAAACATAGATTCACAAAGTAGAAGAAAAGTTTTTGTAAACTCTGCGAAGTGAATAAACACTTTTTTGTTAAATTCCACGTGGATGAAGTCGCGGGGGTAACAGCTATGTAACATAAAATATATGCATCAGAAAGTAATATTAACGTATTACGCATCCAGATAAAAATTACTTATACTATTTTTAGTGTTTATTACAAAGAATTTATAACGATGTGTTACTTTTGCTGAGCAGGTAGGTGTTTTCAAAAATCGACCCACAAGAAAGTTACGTGGTGTCATAAATAATAATAACAATAATAAAGAAATCAGCAATTATATAAAGACTTAAAATTTAGCAAACATGGTTTTTTCGTTCAACTGAATTATGTAAAAAGCTTTTTTTTGCTTAATTTATACAATTCATGTAAAATTAACTCATTAAAAACTTCTTTATTCTTCAGTCTGTATTTTTTAATTTTTAAATTCACCCATGCGAAGAACGGGTATACCAGCTAGTCTAACATAAAATTGTTTGTAATTGCTAATGAAAATTCTAACAGTTACTGGATATATCTAATAATTCGTAGTATCTGAAACCAATAAGTTCATAATTTTTTTTTCAGACAATGTTTGTGTCAGATTTCTTCACTGAAAAAAAGGCAAAAGATAGAGACATAACTCTGCAAAACATTTCTACTGATGTTCCTACAACTAATTACAACACAATGGAAAATAGACCTGAATCTCATTAAAGTGAGACTACTGAAGAATGACATATTTGTTTTATGTATACTTAAAAACAAAATGTATAATATATTTTTAATATATTATTTGAGGCAACTTATATATACATACATAGACTGTTCAAATGCAAAGTAGGAGCTCTGAAATAAAATTTTGCATTGTACAGTAAATAGGTAGCAATATTAATGTATATTTATTTTTTCATATATAGAAATATCATGCACAATTTTTTATATAATTGTCTTATTTATTGAATCAAATATTATAATTATTAAAAAATTTATAAATATAATTATAAAAATTCATTTATTGAAACATGGTTAGATTGCTTCATTATGTGTAATCATTTTTTTTTCTTTTTAAATTTTTTTTTTTTTTGACAAATTTATTGTGAATAGCTTATTTTTCAATCCAGCTGATTGTTCTCAGGAGTGAATATTAGTATCTAGTCTATTTATGGTTAGTTCTTGACAATTTATATGTATATTGGGTGCATTTTTGTAAATGTTACGCTTCTCTTTGTATTCTATTTTGGAATTTTATTGTTAAACTGCTGTACAATTATCCAAAATATTGGACGTTTGCTAATTACAAGTGCTTTCTTCACATTTTAGAAATAAATACTATATTGCATTTTCTTACATGCATGAATTCCTTTTTTGACAATTTTTTAAGAACAATCTTGATGCATTTTAAGACTGTTTTTCTGAATACCTTTGACCATATCTGCAATGTAACTTTTTTTCTATCATTAATAGAGGAAACATTTTAATGTTTCTTAGTTTTTGAAATGCTATGCTTAAAGAAAATCGTTCACGTTTCTTAACTTCCCTTCTTGAATATTAATTTTTTTTAATGTTTATTAAAATATATTAATTTTGTCTGCAGTTTAGAACAACCACCTTCTTTATAAGATGGTAAAAAAAGATATTTTCCATAAAAAAACTACATTTTAATAAAAATAAAATACTTTTTATCACTTTTAAAGCTTAAAAAAACAGGAGTTTCAATTAGTATACAGTATATTAAGTAAAATCATTAAAACAAGTAAATTAAAGGATTTACATCTGAGTTAAAAAGACATGTGGCATAGCATAAACTTATGAAGACATTTTTTTCCAAAACTAAAAATCAAATACCATTAAGGAGATGCTAGATAAGTAAAGCATAGTTATTGATACTTTTTTTACTGCTAATTGGAAAAAAATTATCTGATACATTTTCTCTGCTTTTACTTATCTAATTTTAATGTTTAAATGACAAACAAGTCAGAAATTAATTACTAAATGTTGAGTTTTCACATATGAGAAAGATGGCTATTGTTAGTGTATAAATTTTTATAAACCATGAGATATACAATATTTTTTAATGTAATATACTAATGAATGAACTAGCATAATGTTAATGATCTGAGGTTCTTAAGGCTTTCTTGAACAATGAATCCTGATATAAGAACCTAATCTAAAAAAAGCAGAACATGTTTTCAGACTGAAAAATGTTGCAACACTGTAATTCATACATCTTTTTACAACATACCATTTTAAAAATATTTTACGCATAGTTTTTCACTTAAACACTAAGGATGAAGAGTGCAAAAAATTTTGTGCCAGAAAAAATGGATCAACTTGGATAAAAATTAGTGTAACAAAATATGCTGCTTTCTATAGGACAGCAAAACCTGAAATAAAAAAAATTATCAAAAACTGGAGATCTATTCTTCAACCCCTAACGGTAGAATGATTTTGAAGAAAACGGTCATAAAAGTGCCTATTTTTAACACGCTTTCATAAGTTTCACTTGTATGAAATGGAATCTTTGGACTCGATTTTTACCCACTTTAAAAGGTCAGTTTAATTCGAAATTTTGCACATTTGTCCAGGACCAATGACGATACAATAATTTCAAAACTTCGTTCCATTGTCCTGATTAGGATCCTCAAAAATAACGATTTAGAGGAATTCGTGACTTGGCGATTAATTCATTATATCGTTTCCAGATTTGGCGACAAATTGCATATACCATTTCTAAATTTGGCTACTAAAAGACCCTACCCCTTAAAAAGGTGCAACCCTCAAAATGAAAATGCTTGTTATTAATACGAACAAAAAGAGTGTTCTTTATGTGAGAAAGGAAATAAAAAAAACTCATGCATGCGAATAAAAATAGTTTATGTTCTAACTGCTAAATATTTTTGTAAAGCAATTCGTTTAGAAGTGATGATATAAATTAACATTATAGCAATACGTTTAAAAGGTAATAAATTTATGTTCTAACTGCTAAATATATATTTTTATTTTGATAAAGCAATATGTTTAGAAGTGATAATACAATTGACATTTAATATTCCTTCTTAACACACTTTTATTAGTTAGACCTGTATCTATAGAGATTGAATCTTTGAAATATAACAGAGAGAATAAATACCCTTCAGACCCATTAATTAATATACATTGAAGAGCAAGACTAATTCCAGCAGCCGCATAATTCTGGCTCCAAATATCAATCTCAAGGATAAATTCAACAAAATAAATTATAGCTTTAAAAGCTAAAAAAACAGGCTTTTATTGTAGATCGAACTAAAAAATGGAAAATAAATTATAGTTTTAAAAAAAACCCTAAAAAACATGCTTTTATAGTGAATCGAACTAAAAAGTAAAAAAATAATTCCTAATATGAGAATAAAATGATTAACGAGAAAATTAATCTCATTGTGGTAAAAGCGTGGGGTGCCTTGTGCTACAATTTTACACTAACTCAGTATTTTGGAATAGAACTAGTAAGAAATTATAACAATTAATATAGAGCACCCCGCCCTTTTATCCCAATGACATTAATTTTCTCATTAATCATTTTATTATTCTATTAGGAATTATTTTTTTACTTTTTAGTTTGATTCACTATAAAAGTGTGTTTTTTAGTTTTTTTTTAAAACTATAATTTATTTTTATTCATGAAAATTATATAAAACTAAGAGTGTATGTTCAATATATATATTTATTTATTAAATTTTGAGTAAATTTTTAGCTTGAAATGCAAAAAAATTAATTTTTTAAGAAAAGCCAACTTTTAGAGTTATTATGATTGACATTGATTTTCCAGCAAAAAGAAAAAATTTTAAAAAAATGTTTTAAACATTAGAGGAGAATTTTATTAGAATTATGCAATGTAAAAGCACATTAGTAATTTTTTTTTGTGAGATAAATTTTTAAGTATGAGCAGTGGCGTAACGGAGAACATTTGGGCCCCCCTGCAAAGTCATGTTTTGGGCCCCCATGTTGAATTTTACAAAGGGTAGGCACTTGCGTCAGTCAGGCTTTGGGCCCCTTAGAACCCTGCCCCCGCGATGCGGGGGTGTACGTTACGCCGCTACTGAGTATGAGATAAAAAGGCCAACATATCACAGGTAACAGTACAGAACCATCATCAATGCTCTCAGGTTCACTAACCGAACTTTCTAAACAATCAGTTAGTTCAGAATCACTCTCAGATCTCTTTATACTTAAAGTAAAATCCGATTTCCTTCCAAACTAACTCCATAATGTATGCAATATTAATATATACATATATTTATCACAGAACGCAACCCACATCTATTCACGAAGAGCAGAACTAAGTAATTGAGGTAAGGTTACAAAAACATATTGCTAATGTACATATGTTTGATTGTGCTAACATCTAGTTTAAAGTAACTACCTCTAAACATACTACTAATAATCTGGTACTGCCTCCTGGTGAGAAATAAACATCATTGCAGGCATAAGAATCGGATAGTTCTAACCTTTTTAGCCCGTTAATTTTGAACACTCCAGCCCGGAAATTTTACCCCGTGATATTGATGGGAGTGAGAAGTAAGGGCTTAACAATACATAAGGATAGACTTAACCTTTTCCAAGATTTGCAATTATGTGAAACTTTGTAATATAATCTTACCTCTCCAGAACCTGAGATTTTTACTGAAATATTGCATTTATATGTGGTTATTGTATTAAACACAACACATTTATTGTGGTAATTGTATTGCTGAAGTATTTATAGAGAAATGTAAAACTAAGATCCAAGAAATAACAGTGAAAAACACAACTTCTATCTCCAATTACATTACAAAGTGCATCATTTGTCTAATTGGATTGTAAAGTAGAGTTAATATTTAAAATTTCTCTTCTGCCAGAGATGAGTGCACCCATAATCAGACAAACAACAAAGTCTAAAAGTAGTCTAAGATAACTATTTTTATGATCACACCTATTTGAGAAAATATATATTCTTTGTTACATAAGAAAAATTGATACTAGGTGCACATTTTATTCCTTAAGTAATGATAGCTTTTCAAAGTTAGTAAGATATAAATAGCCACCACAAAATTAATACAAGTAATTGCTTTTTGAATACTATGCGGTTTAATATATTAAATATTTCTAAAATGTAATCTTATAACCTGAATTAAAGATCAAGCTTGCAGTTTATATTCAGAATAAACAACTAAACATGTTGTAGCCCCTTGTAGAAGTGCAAGCAAATCCTGTATAATTTGAATTGTGTTTTCCAACTAAGCTTGAACAAAATAGAAAACTTATTTTTCAGCCTGAAAAAGTTTTAAAAGACCCACAAATTTTACAAACAGAAAGGACGTTAAGATCAATTTTCACCTTCAATTAATATATTAGGTTGGGGAAAAAGAAATCCATTATTTTTTCGTAGATGGCTGTAGTGTCGATATCTCGTGAAGTATCGATCAAACAATTTCAAATTTATGCTCGTTGGCAAGATGAAATTTCACATTAAAAAATTATTTTGCTGTTTTTTGTATGGTCCATTAAGTTGTGAGTTACAGGGTGTTAAAAATGGAAGTCAACAAAGAGAAAATGAAAATTCGATTCATTTTACAGTTTTTCTTTGAAAAAGGTGAAAATGCAAGCCAGGCGGCTGAAACTGTGAATGTAGTTTATGGTACCAATACTGTAACAGCTAGTTATGTGTAATTTTGATTTCGTCGATTCCGGTCAGGCATTTTTGATGTTAAAGATGCACCTCGAACAGACAGGTCAGTCTTCGAAAATGTCGATAAAATCACCGAAATAATCTTTTTTAACCGGCATATTAGTAGTCGTAGCATCGCCCAGAAGCTAAAAGATCAACCATAAAATGGATTAAAAAAGAAGCTCGAAGTTTGAGTGCCACACCAAAAAACATGATGGGTCGAATTTCCATTTGCAAAACCTTGGCCAAACGGAATGAAATCCACCCATTTCTTAAGCGGATGGTGACTGAGGATAAGAAATAGATCACATATATGACAATATTGTGTGAAAACGATCGTGGTCAAAGCGTGGTGAAGCAGCTCAAACGGTGGCTAAACCAGGACTAACGGCCAGGAAGATTCTGTGTATTTGCTGGGACTGGAAAGGAATAATTTATTATGAGTTGCTTCACTAAAAAAAACAAACTAAATTCAGATCTCTACTGTCAACAACTGGACCGTTTGAAGCTAGCAATTGAACAGAAATGGCCAGAATGTACCAACAGAAGAGGTGTTGTGTTCCATCAGGACAATGCCAGGCCACACACGTCTGTAGTGACTCGCCAGAAACTCTGTGAGCTTGGTTGGAAAGTTTTAATTCATCCACCATATAGTCCGGACCTGGAACCAAGCGATTATCACCTTTTTCTCGCATTGCAAAACTTCCTGAGTGATAAGAAATTGGAATCAAGAGAAGATTGTAAAAATCAATTACTAGAGTTTTTCGCCAATAAGGACAAAAACTTCTATGGGAGAGACATTATGAAGCTACCTTTAAAATGGTAACAAATTATACAACAAAATGGTGCATATTTGACCCAAATCGGACAATCCGAAGCTTGCTAAATAAAGTCTTGAATTTCATGCAAAAATAATGGATTTCTTTTTCCTCAACCTAATATTTCATTGGTCATAAATTTTTACAATTAAAATATACCTAAGGATAGGAACCTGCATGAATTTCTGGAATGCCCTTCAATTTATGTTTACCTCACCACCAAAGTCATTAAATTTGCAATTGTATATATTTTTTTTTTATGTACAGTTAAGTTTTTTGAGTGTGAAACCAAGTGAACAAAAATTATCAAATTAAAATGCAAGATAAAAAAGCAGGAGCAAAGCATTTCAGTATAATTTTTTTCTTTCACGATTTGCATTTACCATGTCCTAATCGACTCCATCTCTCTCTCAACATCTATTTTCTTCTTCTTTTATACATGTATTTGGTTTTACTTTTTTGTATGCAATATTTATTAAATAAAAAATTGAAGGGTAGGTTTATTTCCATTGGGAAAATTAAGATATATAAAAATTGTTTAATAAGCCCAGTCATGGTACAAATTAAAACTTATTCCAAAGTACTACTATATTTCTAATTTAAAATGAGTGAACCTGATGCATAAGCTATTTGAACACAAGCATTTTACTTTCAGAAGAAAGTGAAATCAGAATATTAAAATTGTGGATGTTTCACTCAAGGAATAATCAAATTGAAAAAAGGACTTAAAATAACATGTTGCCTTAACACTGCACTAATCACTTCTAGGCTATTAGTATTTTAAATTAGTGCATACTATATGGGAAGTAATTTTATACAATGACCCAAGAAAAATACAGTACATTATTTTTTCAGCAAAAGATTGAAAAATTGTGCTTATAAAGTTATTTTCATAAAGGATCGAAGGTCCTATATACCACCACGGCGTTGTCCAAATACAAATCGTCCTGAGTCATTAATTCATGCTGTACTGAAAAATTGTTTTGTACCTTACTATTGAGATGTCGTCATAGCACCCATTTGCAACCAGATAGATCAGAGGTTGGTAAACTTTCAAGGAGCCACATTTTAAGCAAAGCTAGAAAACCAAGGTAGCAAAGAGCCTTTTAATTAAAATTGATGTCTTTAAACAAACTTTTTATTAATCCTTAAGCATGTCAAAAAATTTGGAATGTGTTTTTGTATTTTCTTTTGGGCATTTAAGGATATTTTTTGCCCTTTCAAGATTGCTTCTGAATTCATAAATGCAAAAAATGGAAACACTGCTGGGAAAATACTTTAAGAAGAATTTTTTCACGGTACAGTTTTTAGCAGTTATTTGGACTTTTACAGCTTTAGAACTAATTTTAATATTTTCACCAATTCTCAGAAAACTTTGTAAATGGAAAACAATTTAATATAAAAGTAATTGTCTAGTTTTCATGTCCATGGAATTGGTAAAAAGAAAGTAAACACTCTAGATTCCACCAAAGGTGGCAACTACTGCAGCTGCGAATTCCGGTGAATGATTGATTGAATATTAACGTCGCACTGTTCAGCTACACAAGGGCTTTTGGCGACGGACCACGTAATTTTGAACCATGGTCAAGTGACGTGGACGACACCTGAGCGCGAATTCCGGTGAAAGAGGATCTCCTGTAGTGGAGTTCAGACCGAGCTTTAGTGCCCCTGGGGAGAAAGCTGGGCACTCAAAACACATATTTTGGGGGTAAGCGGTTGGATTTCCAGGCAGTTTTTGACACTGTAAGATCGTGTTTTATCAGGATGGATTTTCATGCTCTTGAAATAAGCTTTTAATCTTGCGACTGTAGACGTTATGATGTCCTTGGAGGAATGTAACCCCTAGTGGCAGATAGAGAAATGCCTCCACTGGTTTTCTAGTGGGTGGTAGAGGGGAAATAAAGTACTTTCCTCAGGTAGAAATTCAACCTCTTCGGAAGCAATCGCAGCCGATTTTCCCATGGATTGTGCAATATTTTGGATAGTAATTGTTTTAAACCAGTTAAATGTACATGCAAATGTTTCCAATTGATAATTTTACAGGAATAAGAGGAACATGAGTTTTTTTTAAACACATAAGATGTTTGAAGGCTTAACCACCCATGAAAGAGCTTAGATAGATGACTAGTCTTTTAATCTCCTTACTAGTTTCATGGCCCGGCGTTGCACAGGCCTTCTCTACTTTTATAAAAAATTTCTCTTTCCTTCACAAAATCAGCACTTCTAATACTCTTTTACAAAATGACTTTTACCCCCTTCCTCCGTTTAGCCCGGGCTTTTACCGAGTGTATAAATTAAAATTCCCTTCGAGATTTTTTCGCTTCACTTCTTTGCCAGAAAGGTTTATTTTTCCCCGGGCTTGCACGAAATTTTTTAAATGCATAACATATTGTCATGGAAATTCCCTTTACCCTGTCGAGTAAGTGAGCAGTGGGACTTTAATATTCACTCACTCACTTTCTAGGCCCCCGGAAAGAAAAATGTACCTTTTTAAAAATAGTTGTATGTTGGAAACACAGAAATTTTATTATTACTAAATTTCTCAACTGTGTTAAGTGTTGAATTAAAATTCTGAGCATTTTTTGAAATGTTCGATACACGGGTAAAAAGTTTCATACAATTATTTTTATAAATGAAGTTTTAAAAATTTTGCATTTAATCAGTAGTTAAATATTTTAAATTTGAGTATTTTTTAAAAATTCGTAAAAAAATGTTTTCGGCAATTTGTTTTTAAATCACTAACTCTATAAAGATCAAAGTATGAGTTTTTTAAAAATCGTTTTTACAAAACTGCTGGCCAAGTTATTAAATGCGCGAGAAATATTTAGAGTATTTTTTAAAAAATCATAAAAATTTAGCTATGACGTTGTTTCGCACCCGGGTCCAACAATCAGTAATGAAGTGCGTTAAGCAATCACGCCGTGAAAAAAGATCTAAATAAAAGGAAGCTTTTCCTATTGTAAAAATGCTTTATTTAAAGTTTTAATATTTTTTTCGGGATTCATTTTTAAGGCAATGCCTTCCAACTTCATATATCGATTGGAAACAACGGTAATTTTTAATAAAAAATAATGCGTAAATATTTCTCGCAAAAAAAGGGGAAAAAACAACAAAAAACACAATTTAAAAAAAACACCTTTATTTTGTAAGATATTTTATCAATCTTTGTACAGATTACGTATGTTGTTCCACACACGGGAAAAAAGTTTCGTGAGATTTTTATAAATAAAGAAATTATTAAGTATTCAAATAAAATTTTTTGCAAAATCGTAAAAAAAAAGTTTGGCATTTAATTTTTTAAATGACTGATTCTAAAAGAGAAAAGCATTAACTTTTTTTAGTGTAAAATATTTTTTCGTTAGCGCGAAAGAAAATGCAATAGGAACGATTTAGAAATCATTTTAATAAAAACGTATCGATTTTGACGCATTAAAAAAATCGCAAAAATTAATTATTTTGTAAAATAAATTATACCATATCGTGGGGAAGTAAATGATCCTTCCGATTCTGTAATTATTTTTTGTCCGAGTCTCATGAAAAAAAATTAGATCGCGTTTTAAAAATGTCTGAAAAAAAAAGGTTCAGAGATTTTGAATTTGGCCCCTGGGGGTGAAAAATGGCACTAATTATGCGTAATATCTTTTTAACTAATTGGAATTTAAATGGATCATTCCCGACCTTTTGGTACATTTGGCGAGTTTCTGCGTCGTGCGAAGGTAGACGTACATACGTTTACCTACGAATTTTAATAGTGTAGATTAGGAAGTGCAAGCCCCCTCCCCTTCATTGATTTTGACAAATGTGGTACCATTGGATAGGTATGTGCATGAATGAAAAAAATCCCAATGGTTATCATGGCATTAGAAATTCGTTATCTTGAAAATATCAACATATTTATGTCACCAGATGTATATTTTTCCCAGTATAGGAGAATGAAAAAATAAGTGAAAAGAACAATTCAATGTCAGTCATGTAGAAAATTTGATTATTAGTAACGTCATGAAACAACTCGCTTAGTTCTACAAAGAAAAAGGGAGCATGGTTTTTTGGGGAAGTTCAGTAACTTAACAATGGAAAATTACAGTATCTACAGCTCACATTTGAGGTACAGTGGCATGACCCCTTAGAAACAAGACTCCTTTATGGGGGTCTTGTCAGTAAGCCATTATACTACAATCCAGTTGTAGACAAAAGACTTTGCATCTCGCTACTTATTATTTTGCAGACTCACTGGTTGCTCAAATTTAAAGACTATTGTTCATGCTTGTCGCAAAAACCGTGCGCCAGACGGCGCTGTCTGTGTATCTCCAGTTACTATGTTTTTAGGTGAATAAAAATAGAGAGTGTTTTACAGTCCATATGTGAGGTGTGTGTTATTGAGCTATCCCGGGTGTAGTGATCAAACATTTTGGTCCGACTTTCCCGGAGTTCAACAAGCAACTATGGTTTTGTGCTTTATTAGTTGAGTATTTGGTGGTGAAATTTTTGAATAGGTGAGTGTTTCTATTCTTAATGATGTTTTTAGGAGTTATTTGGTTGTGTTCGCTAAAGTTGGTGTTAATAGTTGAACAGTTTTAACGGATATCATGGTTGAAATTAGTGTTTGTAGATTTGTGTTGATTGTGATATTCTTGTTGTGTGTTTTTGTATACTTTCCTATTCTCAATAGTGTAATTTAGGTGCTTACAAATGCTTTTTGGTTGAAAATAGTGTATATTGTGTAGATGTTGTGACAAAATAAGTTTAAAAATGGCGTTGAAATTAAATCTAAAGAAAGACGAGCTTATCTCGGTTGCTGTGGAAATGGGGGGGTTTGGAGATTCCTAGCAAAGCTAAAATAATAGATTTAAAAAAGTTAATTGAATCAAGTGCCGTGTATAAAAATGCTATTGAATTTGTGCGTAGTCTTGTTGAAAATGCTTTAGAGAAAAGTAAACAAGAGGCTGAGAAAAATAAGCGCGAGGCTGAGAAATATAAGCGTGAGGCTGAAATTCAATTAGAAAAAATTAAATTATCTCAGATTGAAAACAATTAGAATTGAGAAGGTTAGGAAGGAATCCGAAAAAAATTCTCAATCTCTTGAAAGCGGTGAACCAAGCTCCATAACTGATAAATTGGAGAGTTTGGTAAAGAGCATTAAAACTTTGACAATTCAAGTACCGGTTAGGTCAGAGTCCTTTTAATTTATTTTTTTCATTCTTTAGAAAAGGCATTTCAAATCAAATCCGTGCCTGATGAGCTAAAAGCCGAAATTCTATTAAATATTTTAGGAGAAAGAGTCACAATAATTTGCTAACATATGTGAGTCAAGAAGATTTAAGCAATTATGTTAAAATTAAAGAATTAATATTAAAAGAGTTTGAACCGACGCCTCGAGAATGTCTGAGTAACTTTAAAAAGGCTCGTAAACTACCATCCGAAAACTATGTTCAGTTTGCTTCCCGCTTAAGTGCAACTTTCGATTATTATTGTGTGTGTCAGTTGCGTAAAGTTAATGAATTCCGCTCTTTGTGTGATCTAATAATTTCAGATAAAATATTTGAAACGCTAGATAGAGATACGATTACTCATATTGCAACGAAACAGGGAGAAACATATTTCAAGCCTCAACAGCTTGGGAGGGAATGTGATGTCTATTTATCCGCGAGAGGAAAGGTGTCGAATGATTTAATGAGCAGAAATCCAGGAGTGGAGTCAAAACAGATGGGCGAAACAGACTGCAGATGGTTGGCACTTTGCGGCGAGAAAGAAACTCGTCGAATGTTTTCGTGACCGAAACCAAAACAAATTGTGTTCTATGTAAGGGTAATAATTTTCATCCCCTTTCTAAGTGTTATCAGTTTAAGAAACTGTCAGTTGAGGATAGAGTAGAGGTAGTTAAACGGAATAATCTTTGTTTTCGTTGTTTTTACCTCATAGATTGAAGGAATGCCGTTCAGAGAAAAATTGTTTTTGCCTTAGACCTCATATAATAGCTTGATTCATTTTTCACGTAACAAAACGAGGAATCCCACTCCCACTAGTAATTTAAATTTGGATGCTCCTACTTTTGTTCCAGGGCAGATTGACGGATCAGTTGAAGCAAATTCACAATCACATTTTGTGGCGACTGGGTTTGAGAAAGGCAGACTAAAGAATGTGTTTTTGAGTACTATACGCGCTTGTTAAAAATAAATACTCTCAATGGGTGGAGGTCAGATGCTTGTTAGATGTAGGATCGCAGTCTTGTTTATGTACAAGGGCATGTGCTGAGAAGTTGCAGCTGAAAATGGAGAAAATAAATACAGTACAGTCCCGATAATCCGAACAATATCGGACCGACCCCTGTTCGGATTACGTGATTGTTCGGATTAGCCGGAGTAACAGCGAAATCACTATTTGAACTGGGAGTACGGGTTATGTTGTACAATTTTTCATACTAAACATTAGTGTTCTGTTCTGTAGTTTATTCCATTTTAAAATTTGTACCATAACTTGATGTACAGTGCGTGAATATTAAATAAAGAACTGTTTTGAATTAAGGTTTATACTGTTTTATATTGAAATATTCACCGATTTTCGTCCTTAAAATTATAAAAATTTTCCGCGGAGCCGTTCGGATTAACCGGATGTTCGGATTAGCAGGACTGTACTGTACAGTGGTTTCGTGCGTTAATGATGCTTCTATGGTTGTTAAAAATTGCGTAAAAACTTCAGTTGCAAATAATGCCAAAACTTTTGAGAGTGAATTAATGTTGTTAGTAGTTAATAAGATTACAGATCTCATTCCAAACAAGATGATTGATGTAGATGTTAATGTTTCAGAGTTTGTGCCCTTAGCGGATGATAAATTTAATATACCGGATAGAATTAATATGTTACTTGGTGCTGAAATCTTTTACGAATTGTTAAAGCCTGGAAAATTTTATTGTGATAATTCGCATTTAGTGTTACAAAATACGGTGTTTGGTTATGTTGTAAGTGGAAGTGTAGATCAAGTTACAGAGAATCGCGTTCATTGCGGATTAATTGTTGATGACGATTTAAACAAAACACTGAAAAAAATTCTGGGAAATTGAGGGTGTTCACATAGAGCCTAAGGTTGATACAGAGGTGTCCTTGTGTGAGGATCATTTTGTGCGCACTCATAGGAGGAATTGTGAGGGTAGGTATGTAGTATCGATGGCATTAAATAAAGATCCGTCTTGTTTAGGAAACTCCAAAGATATTGCTATTAGGTGACTTAATTCATTGTGGAAACGGTTATCTAGGGATTCTAGTTATTCATCGTTGTATGCGGAATTTTGAAGGAGTATGAGGAGTTAGGTCATTTGGAAAGGGTAGTTGAGTCAAGTGAACCACCCACACATTACTACATACCCCACCATGGTGTATTACGCCCTGAAAACTGACTACTAAACTAAGAATCGTCTTTAACGGTTCATCCCCACCACAACAGGCATAAGCCTTAATGACATTTTATTGAAAGGTGAAGTGAAGGAAGATGTGTTTGAGACAATATCTCGTTTTAGAAGACACAAATTTGCTTTCATGACTGACATCCAAAAGATGTACAGGCAAATATTAATTAATCCTGATCAGCAGGATTTGCAACGCATTATATGGAAACATGGACCAGATGCAGAAATTTTAACGTACCGACTAAAGACTGTCACTTACGGGCTGTCCAACGCACCCTTCCTTGCCATAAGAACCCTGCAGCAGTTGGCGAAGGATGAAAAATCGAGATTTCCTTTAGCTTCTGAAACCCTGTTATATGATACCTACATGGATGATATTGTGAGCGGAGCGCCGGATTTGGAGACTGCTCAACAATTGCAATCGCAATTGAAAGATGCCCTGCAATCTTGTGGAATGAACCTTCATAAGTGGTCCTCTAATTCTCCTGAGTTATTAAATAAATCGTTGTCATCAGACGTCGAGCATTCATTTTCTACTGACATTGACTTATCTATAAAGACATTGGGAATTAGTTGGAAGCCATTTGAATATTGTTTCGTGTTTAAGGTATCTGTTTCAGCTAAACATATATATATACAAAACGTGAAGTTTTAAGTGTAATTGCTAAGCTATACGACCCTTTGGGTTTCTTAGGCCCAGTGATTGCGAAAGCAAAGGTGTTTCTGCAGCAATTATGGCAATGTAAACTGGATTGGGATGATGTGTAACCTAATTCATTTGCCAACCATTGGAGAGAATATGTGACATTAAAATGTATCGAGGAAGTGAAAATTAACAGATTTATTATGGCTGACAATAATGTTAGAATCGTTCTCTAAGGATTTTCGGATGCATCTGAAATGGCCTACGGAGCGATCGTTTACCTACAGTGTTTTCTTCACAACGGTGTTGCCAAAGTGAGCATTCTTGCCAGCAAATCTCGTGTTGCACCAATTCGAGTTATTTCCATACCTCGACTCGAGCTTTGTGCCTGTGTTTTATTAGCTCAACTCGTCAAGAAAATACGCTCCATCTTGAGGTTAAACATAAGTGATATTGTGCTACATACGGATTCAACTATTGCATTGGCATGGTTAAATACACCTGCCTATCGTTTAAAAAACCTTCGTGTCGCCAAGGTGCAAGAATTGACTGAAGGATTCCAGTGGAACCATGTGCCATCTGTTCTCAACCCAGCAGATCTTTGTGTCTCGGGGATTGCGCCCTTCCAAATTTAAGGTTATGGTCCACAATTCCTTGAAAAAGGTAAGTTGTCAAGTGAAGAAACAAGTTTGTCACCAGTTAAGGAATGCGAGTATTCTAAGGAACTGAAAACTGGTTAGAGTTCTGATATAATTACATCTAGTGTTTGTGTTTCAACTAATTGTGTATCTTCTATTTTATCTTTGTTACGTAAAAGTAATAGTTATATGAAAATTGTTCGTATATTTAGTTATGTGTTAAGATTTAGTAATAATGTAAACAAACGTAAACTAACATTGAGTGTTCCCCTTTCTGCTACAGATATAGACCAAGCAGAAACTAAACTGATCAGAATGGTCCAAGAACAGGTTTTTGGCTGAAATTAAGAGCTTACAAAGTAAAGGAGTTGTCTAACCTAATAGTAAACTTAGAAATTTAAACCCCTTTATAGACAGTGATGGATTATTGAGAGTTGGAGGCCGGCCGAGTAATTCAGATTTACCTTATGTTAATAAACATCCTGCAATTTTACCAGGAAATCATAATTTAACTGTTCAAATAATTGTCCACTTCCATAGAAAGAATCTGCATACTAGTGCTTCTCTTGTAAGGGAAAAGTTCTGGCCATTAAATGGTCGTTCATTATGCAGAAAAGTAGTGCATGAGTGCCTTGTCTGTTTTAAAAGCCGACCCCTTGTTACCTCTCAGCTAATGGGTAATTACCCCGTGATAGAGTAGTCCCAGATTACCCGTTCAACTGTTCTGGTGTGGATTTTTGTGGCCCATTCATGATCAGGTACAAAAATCAAAGAAAAGGAATTTTGCATAAAATTTATATGTGTATTTGTGTCTAAAGCGATTCACATAGAAATTGTCAGATCTTACATGATGCTTTTATTGCTACATTAAAAAAAGATTTTAGTCGCAGAGGTAAATGTGCTAAATTGTATTCCGATAATGGGAAAACATTTGTAGGTGCCAATAAAGAGCTCAAGAGATTTCTAAAACTTATTGAGGATTCAGATGATAATTTAGCAGGTTTCTTATCTGCTGAGGGTATAGAATGGAAGTTTATACCACCTAGAGCGCCATCCTTTGGTGGTCTTTGGGAAGCTTCGGTTAAGTCAATAAAGTACCATCTTAAGAGAGTTGTCAGTGGCTCAAATTTAACCTATGAGGAATTTCTAACTGTTTGTATCCAAATAGAGGGAATTTTAAATTCCAGGCCACTGTGCCCTTTATCGAGCAATTTGGATGACTTGAACGCTTTAACTCCAGCCCACTTTTTGATAGGGAGGTCTATGACTTCAGTAGTCGAGCCCAATTTAATTGAATTAAAAGAGAATGCCCTTAAAAAATGGCAACGGATAACCAGACTAGTACAACTAATTTGGAATAAGTGGCACAGATGTTATCTTAGTGAATTACAACAACACAATAAATGGCAATTTAAAAAACAAAATGTTAACGTGGGTGATTTGGTAGTTCTCATTGAAGACAATATGCCAACCTTTAAATGGCCTTTAGGGAGAATCACTGAGAATTATAGTGGCAGTGATGCACTAATAAGGGTTGTAAAAGTAAAAACACAATTTGGAGAATATAAAAGAGCCATTTCAAGAGTTTGTCTTTTACCTATGCCAGTTTGAATTTTGTGTATTAGAATTTTTATATGTACCTTAATTTGTTTTACGTAATCCTATAGTATTTTATCGTTTAATGTTTTATTGTAATTTGTGTTATTGTTGAATGTATTACATGTCAACGCGAGGGAGAATGTTCATGCTTGTCGCAAAAACCGTGCGCCAGACGGCGCTGTCTGTGTATCTTCAGTTACTATGCTTTTAGGTGAATAAAAATAGAGAGTGTTTTACAGTCCATGTGTGAGGTGTGTGTTATTGAGCTATCCCGGGTGTAGTGATCAGACTATTTTTACCTTGACATTTTTAAGTTGCATTCCGAACAATTGATTATCTTAATTTTGAAACTCAACAAAGTGATGAGTGCACCCTATTCAGTAACTTTCACAACATCAATGTAAAGGCTTTGTACTTTGACAGATTTAACATGCACCATCCCTCCTATACAGATCTTAGAAGACACCAAGACTCAACAGATACAATACCATCTACAGCAGTGTTTCGCAACCCCCGGTCCGTGGATTAAATACTACCACAAGAAACATTAAATTATTTCTCATTTATTTACTGTGGTATATTTTTCTTAGGTTTGGGCTACTTTTTATGAAAATCACTCAATATTCCTTTTTTGGTGTAGCTATATTTTATTCAGAAGTCACGATTAAATACAATTAAATTAATATTAAATCAAAATAGTGTAAAAGAAACAATATCCTCCCCCCTCAGCAGGCTGCGATAAAATTTACAAATGTTGACCATTCTGCGTCGATAAAAAGGTTGGGGAGCCTTGTTCTAGAGGATGTCTACTAAGAAATTTCTTTTGTCTGAGGTCTTAAAGGAAATTGAATTTCTGTAATTTTGTTATGCAGCATTTAATTTTTATTAAAATATAAATAATTAAGATATAAATAAAGTAATACAAAAATGTCATTTCTCTCTCTCTAAAATAAAAAACTTTCTTAAGCATTAACAAATAAAAAAGCCCGACTCAACATCTGCAAGTTTTAGACTGTGACGAACTTGACTGCTGCAACTATACAGTTTTCATGAAGCAACTGATGTGAAAAAAGAAATCGGTCTGATGACTGTAAATAAGAAAAGGTACTTCAGGCTTATGGACATAGAAATTTGTTGATTGACTGAAAACATATGGTACTATTGCAACCATATAAGCGACATTGAAAACAGCACAAATTCTAAAAGCTAAATAATCCGATGGGAAAATAGAGTGCATAGTAAAAAAATACTATATGTAAAATAATTATAAATAAAAAAAATTATAATTTTTTTATTATTAACATGTAATAATGATTACATCATTTAAGAATTCAATAAATCCCAGATTTACATTTAGTACTTGAACTTGTCAGGGCAACACTTTAGGCTCAGAATGGCGGTAAGCAGAGAAATACAAAACGAAGCCCATGGTTGCTAATTCAGCACCTACAACACATGCAAAATCAGGGTTGCCAATTTGTCAAGTTATCTTGAGTGTTGGTATGGTTGCAATAGTATACAAGTACTCACAGATTGTTCCATTAGTTTTTACTCAAAACACCAACATGATTTTAATAGTATTATATTTGTCACTTTGCTCTTGTACGTTCAAATTAATATAAGTCTATATAGCCATATGCTCATTGTCATTTACATGCCCATTTCTTTCTTGTAGCAAAGACCCCCCAGTAGTAAAAATGTACACTATTGGAATATTGCTTGACTTAGATCAACCTTGATCAGCTGTAAATATGAATAATTTATATATTTAAGTTATAAGTTTAAAATGCATAAAAACTCATTAATAGTTAATTGATAAGAAAATCAAAAACTTTTTACAACAAATTTAAAACCAAATTTTTCATACGCCAATATTACACTGAAAAACAATATGCAATTCTTTGATAAAAATTTAAAATTGTTATAAATAGGTTGATCACAGACAGAAAAAGCAATGAAACAAATGCAACTGTACAACTTTATTCAGTCATTTACATAAGACCTCCCAGTCAACAGCAGCAGCAATTCTAAGAGAAAAAAAATACAAGGTAAATAAAAATGGATACCTATTTAACACACAAATAAGAAATTCTGAATAGTTATTTTTGCAGGAAAACAAAATACAATACTTCCTAATTAACATATAGTTAATCTTATTTAACTGAGCGATGTGTTTTTAAAATTGTAAGTGTTGATTCTGAAAAACCACCAAGTCATGAATAAAACATTTGAAATTGAAAGATAGCAATATTTATTCTATTCAAGTTTTGTAAAGAAGTTTGTCTTTTAAATACCACATTAACTTTTGACAAATGATTAGTGTTTTTTTAAAAATATTTTACATGGATATTGCCCACTTGATGAATTTTTAGAAGTTTCAAAACCAAAGTATAATAAAATACTTAAATAATGAACACCCTTTTTTACAGCTAGAATATCTTCTACAAAAGGTAAGATTTTTATATTTAATTTGATTGACATTCATCATAAAAAAAAGTCTTAATTCTATACTTTTTCAAATATTTAACTTTACAAGATCTCAAAAAGAAAGACAAAAATATTCAATAACTAGAAGCCCCTAAAAATTACTATGGGAAATTTTCTTTTATTAGAAAATTTGAATACATATTAATTGAATCAGTTTTGTTCTAGGTGGACAACATAATAAATGTTAAGCATCCACCCTCTTTTAAATTTAGAATGAATCCTGAAGATGACACTTTCAATTACTAATTCAATGACATGAAATAATCCCCCCCTATTGATCCACTAAACACACGAACAAACAAAAAGCCCCATAATGTAAAAAACTTATGTTAAAAAACCTTTTCATTGGATTTTTTCACTATCCATATTTTATTGAAGACTTTTCTAAAATGTTACAGCAGTGTATTGACAATGCTGACATACTCAATTTGGAGATTTAATATTCAGTCATTCTTGTTGATCACACATATGATCATCTCAGATTAAAAAACAAAAAACTTATTTTGATACAGATAAAAGAGTTGGTTATTAAACAGATAGATATAATTAAACAGAGAATTGATTTTTAGTAGTTTTAAATCTCATTTTACAAATAATACAAGTAACAACAACAAAACTTTATTTACTTAAAACCCTACTTCATATTGCATTGTTAAGATCCTGCAAGTTAAAATTTGAATAAGACTAATTTGCTGTAACAATCGTGATCACACGTTGCAGATTTACTGAAATTAAAAAATAATGCAAATGAACATGTTCCTTACAAAAATGAAGCTTAACTATGTAAAATGTATGCCATCCTATTTAATTTTCAACATTCATCTGCCCATTTTCAGGACAATAAGAAGGTTCAGCTATAAGAATGTTTATTATTGTTGTACTATAAAGTAACACAAGGATCATTAGCAACAGACCTCACAATTGAGAAACTGAATCATTTAACTGCAACCATTCACATTAAATATTACCTAATTTCTGATAACATATCTTTTTTCAGCATTTGAAAACGAAGAGGGAAGGAGGAAATAATAACAAAATTCTTATATATTATTAACAAAAAAAGAGCAAAGTTTATACATATTCTTGACTTTTTGTCTGAAAATGTACATTGAGGTTTAAACTGATGATTGCTTAGAGAAGCCACACTTGATTAAATGATAACATTACTAAAGGCCCAAAATAGAGAAAAATGGGAACTCTTCGTGTTTACAAAAGACAGCAAAATGTATTGGTGAAAAGATCAAGACTGGTATCACAGGATTGTAAATACGATATTTATTTAGCAAAAGCAAACTGCCAGGAAGGGTTTCAGTTGATGAAATACAGACATTATGGGCACTTGCGTAGCTAGTTCCGAGTTGGCCCTGCATCAAAATTCTTTTGGGGCCCTTATTTAGATATGAGAATCTTGTTAGTGGAACTATGGTTGCAAATGTTGGAGCCCCGTATCATTGATACAGCGGTAGCTATGCCCCTGATTATGTGTAGTCTTAGGACATCATACTGCTGTATTTGCCAACAAAAGCTTTCCAACAAATGGCACCAAGGAAGAAACGGTAAAATCCTAGCCTGGCACACGGCTGTTTTTTCGCCCGTTTCAAAAAATTACGTCATGGAAGAAAACAAAGAAAAATTGGTAGTTGACGGTCTTAGCTGGTGATAAAAAACCCTAAGAAAATGGGGTTTCCGTAATGGCGTCAGGGCCGGAAACGAAGGAAAAGGGGAAGGGCGACAGTCTCAGCTCCTGTTCAAAAATCCTAAAAAATGGGGTTTCCATAATGGCGCCAGGGATGCTGAAACACATGTATTTGCACAAAAGCATAAAATAAAGAAAAGGGCAAAAGAGCATTTCTACGAGATAAAGGCAGTAAAATACAGGAAAAACAGCATCTTAAAAAATCACTTACCACTGTGTTTTTAATTTTTAAATCATTCACTACTAACTCATTCATACTCTTGCCAAACCAATATCTGGTTAATCGCACAAGATCACACAAATACTCAATCTACTATCACTAAACCACGTACCTTTTCTTACACTCCGGCAAACAAAGTGGGGATTCTCTTTCGACTGTACTCGACAACGCCATTCAAAACCATCAATCCTACCCTTTCGTTCAACCAAACGCATATCCTTTTTACACTTCGGACGCTCATATCTTTAGGGAATTAATCCTTTTTTCATAACCCAATCTAAAGCAGCCTAATTCCCTTGTTCTCCAAGCAAAACAAAAAATCCTGTGGTTGCCTCGCTTTCAAGCAATTTTATTTCACAAGCCATTCTAACAACCGGTGCAAAATCAAGCCAAAAGTCGGAACACGTGGGGAAGAAAGTAAGAGCAAGGGTGAACTCGACGCGTTGCAGCAGGGTCAAGAGCGAAAATGGACGATGTCCACTTTTCACCCGATTTTTTTGCTTGACCGGTTTTAAGGTTGCTATATTTTAGCCACCGGACTGGACAATCCGGAAGGGTTGCCACATTGTTAACTTTATTGGCAAATTTTATGGTGCCAAAGATTTTATCGCCAAGCAGTGTGCTTGACTAGGATAAAACCCAAATCAAAAATAAGAAATTAAATGCAAATTCTTTCCGAATTTCAGACAACTATACAAAGATTCTATCAATCCTTCATTCATAACAAATCCTTCGTGTTTTTACGAAGAACACAAGATTACTAAAACTGCTTCTACAAGAAAAACTGAAAAATCGCCGACTTCTAAAACACAACAGTGGGGGAAAAATCCGATATGGTTGCTTTAGGCTGATGAAATAACAATCTCCATTTCTCTCAAACACAAATTATTTTCATGTTTTGGACATCAATACTGAAATATTTTCAATCGTTCACAAAGCAATAATTTCTTTCTTGCCACTTACATTCAAAAGAAAAAATATTCATTAGTCGAACTTCAAAAAGAAAAATGTGATTTCCTCACTTTCAATAAATTTTTGGTGAAATTGTCGAATCTGGCACTTCTCTGCCAATTTGGCGCGTTGTGTTTCGGAGTTGCAACCCTACCACAACACGCAACGCCGGAGAACGAAATTCAAGATGACGGAAGGAAAATCATTAAAAAATAGCACTTTAAAGTTCAGAAACTTAAAATCGCTGCAAAAATCAGGCATTTAAAAATGGAAATAATCTCACTTACCTTTAAAAAATGCTGCTTTCCCCGACATTTATGATGACGATGAGTTGCCTACTGAAATTATACCAGTGTGTTACTGCATATTTCTGAGAGCACCTTACAAAACATTTTTATTTTTGCATCACTAACAAAACGGTGCCCGAAAATCCATATAACTCAATTCAAACCAAAACCCTTTCTTTACACTCCTAAACACATGATGGGTATCCTCTTTCACACTGGACTGAATTTTGCAGTACCATTCAAAAACCATCATTCACTTTCTTACCCGTTCTTTCTCTCAATTCAATACTTTTCCCACATTTTGGACATACATACGATAATCCAATCAAACCTTCCACATGCACCATTCTAAAACAGCTTTCTTTCCAATCACAGGCAACAAAATCTTTAACAGTAACTTTTCATGCATTCATTCAAATTAATCCTAACAGCATCGCTGGGCATCATGGCAATCTTTTGAAATTTATGTGGAGAAAGAAATAAAAATATTACCTGCAAAAAGTAATTCCCAAAACGAAGCCAAACAGCTGACCCAACCGGAGCAAAAGAAATAACCGTTTCCTGTGTAACAGATTTTTTAAAGAAAAAAAAGCTTTCTGTTCATGCGGGAGAAAGACCGTTGAAGAATTAAACTTTTAAAATTAAAAAAAAAAAAAAAAAAAAACAATTACGAATGCGCTAACTTGCCGCGATATCGTTAAAACTGTTAAAACTAAAGAAATCTACTACGCACAATTTCGCCAAAAAAGCGACTTCTCCACTGGAAAACGAATTCAGAAGGGTTACCAGATTTGACGCATTTATCGATTTGGCGAGAAAACACTTGGCGCGATAAGTGCCCGATTCGACAAAAACAAATTTTCTTTCAGCAGCCATTCTGACTAACTGATGCGGAAAAAAAAAGAAGTCAGAAATGAAAGCGGTGGCTTTTGCAAGTGATATTCAGCTCGATCGGTTTTAGGGTGTGGTTGCCATTTTACTTAGCCTAACACTGGATAATTTGGTATGGTTGCTATATTGTAAACTTTATCACAAAGTGTGCCCTCCTAGGATCCAACTCCCTATTGGTTGGATATATATACAATACAAAAGTTGGACAGTTGTAATAGTTTGTCTAGTAAATATTTTGTTCAATAATTTGATTGGTTTCCATTCCCCCCATACCTTGACAACAAAAAATACACTTGTCTGCTTTTAATTATTGCTATAAATCGAACATTTGCACTTTTACTTTTAAAAAGTTCCTTGTTCAATGAAATTCATTAAAAGAATATGCAGTTTTTGGAATATTACATGTTATCAACAATTATCTAATTATTTTAGGTGTAATATAACTAAGTAATACAATTACCATTATAATAATTATATTACATTGGTTATTTTCAATTGATTGCAAGATTCTTTAGTTGAACATATTTCAACACATAACATATTTAACATTATTTTCCTAACGATTTGTTACAACTAGGCATCTTGGATTGCATGTCACTAGACAACAAGCACTGCCTGGTTCAATTTCTTAAAAGGCCAAACAGCTGTTAGCAGGTGGCACTGATGACAAATTAGTTGCAAAATTTTTTAGTTAATAGTAACCTCATTAATTAATTAGCCCTATTTTATTGAACATCCTTTAACACCTAATTTTGCTCCTGTTACATTTGATTTTAGAGAGAATATACATTTGAGGGAAAGGGTTCAATCAATATATTTAAATGGAGCTGCCATAAGAAAATACCTCATAAAAATAGCAAGAATGTAAGAAAAATATGCGATGAACAATAAAAATATTTTTAAATTCATCTAAGTGATGAAAATAATCTGAGTCGATTCACTAGTGTGATTCATGGATTTAAATTTAGATATGTAAAACATGCTTCAATGTTACTAAGTTTTGATTTTTTCAAATGGTATATACTGAAGATGGGTAAACAATACTTCTGACATTTGTTACACAACACAAAAGTCAGACAAAGCAAACTATTTTAGCTAGAAATATGTTGTCAAATTATTGAACAATTATATAGATAATACAATTTAGTTTAAACACATGGTGTAGGATTTATATATTGTACTTATACAAAACTTTAAATTACAACCAAAGTGAAAACGTACAATTGCTATTTAAAGGACTAAATGAACAATTATATATATTTCAATTAGAATCTTTACCACAAAATTTTAAAAAAAATTATAGGAAACAGTACTTACTTTTTTTGATAGTAAAAGAATATGACTGCTTTCATCTTAACCTTCTGGCTTCTCTTTCGGATTCCAAAAGTGTAAGAATGTCACCCTCCCGCACGGGACCTTTAACATTTCGGATGATGGAACGATTAGATTCATCTAAGAATTCAACTCGTACTTGTGTACATTGTCCTTGGGAACCTGTTCGACCCAGCACTTTAGTTACCTAAAATTAATATTATAAAATCAATGATTAAAAAAAACGGTGCTTTTTTTAATTGGCAGTAATAAAAATAAAATAACAATTTTATGTTACTACTAATAAATAGAACTCCGTTACATTTGTAAATAATTCGATGAAATAAAATAAAAGGAACGTAAAATGCTAATAAAGCCTATAAAAAAATTAACATTACGTCCCTCACCAGTAAAATACTACACGTGGTACAATATAAATAGGCTTATGTATAGCAATTCATAACACGTAACAATTTTGACAAACAGAAATTTATACCACTCACACGGGCTAATTTTACTTTGTCCATACTTTAGAACTGAATCGATGATAATAATAGTTAATATAATATTATATTAATGCCAATTGTTGAGAATTACAAATACCGCGATAAACCGCTTGATAGCTTTTCTTCGATGCACGAAAGATCGTTGCCAATTTACGTACATAAGGATAACTGATAGCCAAGTCATGATCATTTTCGAAGTTCCTATATATAAGAAAAAAAAAAAAAAAAAAAAAAAAATTGAAAGATACTTGACAAAACTATTTTTCAGAATTAAATTTACGTATTGAAGAGAGAGATTATAAAGTTACCTGAATATATTTGGCAGTTCGATAGTGAAGATTACCGAAAATTGAAAATTAAGAAACAGTATAGAGGGACAAAGGTACCCTACCATCAAATTCCTTTTTTTGAAATTCCTATAATTTAGAATAAATATTTCATTATAATGAAATATATCTAAAATCCAACTTTTTTCTCTTCATAGTTTTTTTTATCATGAAAAAATAAAAAAAAATATTTCTACTAAATAAATTCTCGAAAAAAGTCTTTGCTGCCTGTGAAAAAGAAGATTTGAATCAGTGTTTGTCTGTGTGTAGACGAAGAGAGAGTGGAATCTCTATAAAAAATATTTCCTCGACCCACCAGATTCCCGAGAAAAAAATTACAGGAAATATCCTTGTGATCCATATAGTTATCTAGAAGCCATACAAATGGTAGTCAGGAAACCTGAGACGATCTTTTTTTTTCTTTGAATATATTGTTAAGTTTACAATTTTTTAAAAATTTCTTGAATCCTTTTTTTTTTAATTTTCGGGTTCTACAATAAGAAGAATAGTAGTCACTTTTAGATGATTTTAACTCCCCTTGAGATTCAATTTCAGTAAGATCCATTCTTAGTGGATTTCAACTCAACAAAAGAAACAAGCATACCAAATTTCATTACTGTAGATTTTAGTAGTTCGAAAAGATACTAAGAGATAAAAGGAACCTTTAAGACTGGAAGTGTAATACTCAATTTTCTTGGAGGAACTTAAGGCTATAATCTACAAACCAACAATGAAATTTTCCGAAGGATCCAAAAGCTTTAAAAAATTTACGAACTGAACCGGCCTCGCCTGCTCACATTCTCGAATGCCTAGGACTCACCAAGCAGGATTTAGCTGACGATCTCTTGCTGGTGTTGGATTTTTTGAGAGTGTACGAAGTCATGGACCTGGTTTCGCACTGCTGGCCAATGGGAGCGTGCAGCAACAACAAACCAGATGGGTTACTGTTAAATTTTTGGACTATTTTCGAAAATCGCCAAGTGTATCGTTTGGCCTCACTGAACCCACAAATATCATTCTCACAATAGCTCTCATACCGTGTGGTGGATTCATTATCTAGCGGTTACTATTATTACGATATTGAATGTTTTTGTTACTAGTTTTATATTGTACTAATCTTCCATTTTTTTATTGAATGGACTCGATTCACCTGACGTCATAGTCACATGTCATCGCCAAGCGCGATATCAACAAATAGCCATGTGCTTCCTTCGACTGAGTATTTAGCCGCCATTTTCGGTTTTACACATCTTCTGTCGAGCAGCAAAATGAGATACTGCAGCGCATTAAATTGTCGTAATGCAAAAGGAAAGTCTGACTGTAGGTCAAAAACCTTTTTTTTTCGTTTCCGCTAAAGGATCCATGTTTATTAAAAAGTGGTTGCAATACTTGGGCAGAAAAAATTTCAAAACGACTAAGTATTCCTCAGTATGTTCCGAACATTTTGAAGAAGCATGCTTTTTGTACCAGACTTTCACTAACAGAAGGCAATTGAAACCAAATTCAGTGCCCACAAAATTCTGTTTTTTCGAGCCACCATCTAATCAAATTTTGCAGAGAAGGAATAAATCTTCAATGTCACAGAAATTAAAAGATGTTCCAAAAGACATTTCGACTGACATGTGTGTGATTACTTTTTAATTATTTCATTTTCAATATTTTTTTGTTTTTATCAAATACGCCGACGATATTTCAAGTTTCAAAAAGTGATATATCTTCTGAGCATTTCGAATTCGAAGAATTTTAATTTTGCAAACGTAAAGAAACACACAGATTAGGTACCACTTCTGTTATCTATTCTGGATGCTCTGTAACTGATGAGTAAGTATGCAGTTGATCACCATTGTTTTTTTTTTGTCATTTTAAGATTATTTTCAATAATAACTATGAAGTTCTACTTTGTAAACAACAACATTGACCAACATTGATTGAGCCCAACAATACTTCCAGTGTAATGTTCAGTATCTTTGCAAAAATACCTTGTAAACTTTTTTGTTTCATATTATTTAGAATATAATTAGATACACTGCATGTACTTATTTTTACATATAAAACTTCATTATAGATATAGTATTACATTTCCCCCTATTTAACTAAAGAAAAATAGCTATAAATATGTGAAAAGTACTTATTTTCATTTTGTTAATTTTTGGCTGGTTTAAGATTAATCAGTGTGTTTAATTTCTGAATTGCATGCACATATTTCACCTTAATAACTTTTTTATAGTGAAAAATATTGATAAATACATAGAAAATGCATTTAAGTACCTTTATTCTTACTTTACTGTTGAATTAGTTAGTGTATTTAGTTGCTGAGAACTGTCTCATCCACATCAAATCCAAATTCTTTCTTGTACTTAAAAACTAATGTTTGAAAAATTTTCATTTCAATTTTGTTTAATTTTATGCAAATAAAGATTAATTATGCTAATTAAGTTTAGCAATAATTTTTAATAGTTATTTAATCAGTATTCTAAATCTATAATATATATTGTATTTTATAAATTATATCATGTTTAGAAAAATAACAATATATGCATATTAATATCTTAATTTATATGATTTGTAGATAATGTCGAGTGATTATAAGAAATTGGAAACAATATCAAAGGCTAGATATGATGAAAAATCAACACATGCAATGGGAACAAACTTTCCGATCCATTTGTTCAGAGAGACAACAAAACATGTATATAATGAAAAGCTATTATTTCCAATCACTTTTGAAGACATTTATATGCACTTTGTGGAAAAAGAATGTACTTAAACCAGGTGGGGGGAATAGACTAAAAAAATTAAATTCATTCCTGTATATTGTAATTTAAATATGTATATAATTTTGTACAGTCAAAATTCCCTCATGAGGGGCTGCTAAGAGAGGAAATCACTGCAAAGTAGCAAGTTTAGGTAGTGATTATGAGGAGAAGCACAGACTTAATAGTGTCAATGAACTTGCTCTCTTGTACTTTTAAAGAATATTAGTTGCATGTAATTAAATTCATTAGTTTTGTAATGCAGGCCTTAGTCACATGGAATTCTATCAATGACAGATTTTTTTTATAAAAGATTTTTACAAACTGCTTAGAAAGTTTATATGTACATATAAATAGATTTCTAGACATAAAATGAAATAAAAACATTTTTAAAAAATTTATTTGGTCATCTTCATAAATAAGACAAAGTAAATACACTGTTAATTGAAATAAATTAAGGTTATATAATATTAATTTACGACCATTTTGAACAATACAATGACATTATTTGCATAAATTGGAATATGTTTTTTATTTGTAAGTATTTGAAATATTAAGTGATTATTTGTCAAGTCTGAATATCCACTTAACAGTGGACCTTCCATTTTTGTGGTGAGTAGTCTTCTGCAATCTTGACCATTGGAAATTTAAAAAATTGCTTACTTGCCATTGTTTTGAACTAATCAGTGTTTATTTACTATTTAAACTACATATTTTTCTATTTAATTGTTTGAATTACATACTGTTTACTTGTAATTATTTGAATTACACACTGCTTATTTTCAGTGGTAGGATTACACAAAGGTAGGATTTAGAAGCTCAAGTATCTCCCATAGAACCAAACAATTTTTAATTTTTAGCACAAATATCACACCTAGATGCTTTCCTCAACATTTTTTTAGAAATATAACTTCTCCCATGAAAGTAGTGTGTGTACTCCACTGTTTATTTTTATTTATTTGAATTATACAATTCTTTGAATTGCACAAAGTTAATATGTGGTTACTTCAAGCAGTGCTTATTGTAACAATTTAAATAGCTTAGTGTTGATCTGCATAAAGTTTTTATTTGCAATTATTTGAATAGAACATTAATTCTTACTTTGTAGCCAAGATGTAGTTTGCATTATGATATCACATTTCTATGTTGAAGTAATGCTAATTATGTCAACCCATTGATATGTTTTTGGTAAAATTAAGGATTGGTATGTCTACACACATGTACACAATAGATTACTAGAAATTTTATTTGAAATTTTCATCGTAACAGTATTTCAAATTTTTAATTTGGTTACAATAGTTTTTCAAGAAACATTTAAATTACTAGACACTTTTTTTTTTCCTTACAAAGAAAACTGTTTTGGAAACAATGCCAAATTTTTTTTGTTTGAGAATAAAGGTTATAGAGAGTGATAATTGACTATACAGAATTTTCAATTAAAAAACCTAACCGTCCTTTACAGCAACAAAGAACATTTAGTCATTACAAAAATTGTAATACTTTAAATGGTATAATAGGTATTATGTCTTCAGTGGCTATCTGCTTTGTATCACATTTACATTGTGGCAGAAGTTCAGACAAGGAACTTTTTCTTTAAAGTAAAAAAATGAATGAACTAAATGAAATTTTTATGGCTGATAAAGGGTTCTTAATTGAAGAAGAGTTAGACAAAATTGGTTGTAAATTAAAAAAGCCCCCTTTTTTTTCAAAGATAAAATTCAATTTTATGATTCTGAAATTGCTAGTAGCTGCAAATTGTCTGACAAGCGAGTTACTGTGGAAAGAGCTGTTTCAAGAATCAAACAATATAAATATTTTGATGGTGCGCTTCTATATGAAAGTTTATACACAATGTTGACAGTTTATTTATTATAACATGTTTGTTGTGTTATTTTCATGACACTAACAAATGTAACACAAGAAAGCTCTTAATATAATGTTTCACTTTAACTATATATACTTATTCTATGTATATATACAAACATTGAAACTAATTAATCGATAATTGAATTCCAAATATGGTAATAAATTCAGGCATTACAATTTTCAGATTAAAATGTGTGTGTATAGTAAAACATAAATTTGTGTCCATATATAAAGTATAGAAGTCCTGTACATCCTTACATGATCAAAATAAAAAAAGCCATTTTTGAATCTAATTATCTTACAAAAAAATAAAAATTGCAACATATTTGTGTGGTATTTATGAACACAACATTTGTGTTTTTCAGAGTTTGAATGTGGTATAAACCTATCAAACAAATGTAGAAAATTTTTTTACTATATATAACAAATATGCCCACACATTTATTGGTTTTTGCACAATTTGAAAATTTATTACTATAGATTAGATTTATTTTTGCATAAATATAAAAGTCTGAAAAAAGACTCATGTATATTGATATTATCCTGCTTATAAGTCCTGAATGAATTTGTTGCATTGAGTTAGTTACAAGTATTGACTCAAGAAGAGAACTTGGAGCAATTGTATATTTATCAAGAATTAGGATCATGAAACACAGGAATAATATAATTTTTTAGGTTTACTTTTTAACTTTAAAGTACTAAAATATAGAACTACAATATATTATCATATAGTTTGGTACATCATGAAAATATTCAGTTTTATCAGCAATACTGGAATTCAAAAGTCTAATTGCATTATCAGCTGACGGTGATTTTTAGATGCATCATTTCCAATAGTGTTCCATCTCTTTGAAATATTGTTTCTCAACAAGAAAATATTAATGATAAAGCTTCTAAGTTATATAAACAATTTTTAAAACAGAAATTGGCCTTGAAATCAATCTTGATTAAATAACTATGAGAATTTAAAACATAATCGAGCAGAAATGCTTTTAGTAATGTTAACCGAAATAATTAATCATTTCACACTGCAAGAGTCAATTGTGCTGAAAAATATTTTTCATTCAATTTAAGAGTGGAAAATTGATTTAAAATGAAACTGAAACTAAAACCTAAGCTGTAGCCTTAAAATAGTATGATTTGTACCAATACAGTGTGAAGCCTTTAAAGATATGTTATAAAATAATAATATTTGACGCTTTGATAGTGTTAGTAATTATCACCTATAAATGTTTGAAAATTTTTTATAAATCATTGTCTCCTTAGTTGGAAAAAAAGAAATAGAAATGAATCATACTAAGATATGGGGTTATTTTTAGGAATTGTTCGAAACAAACTATTACACTATAGGAAACAATCCAAAGTTATTTTCGAGAAAATTTTTGTTAGCTAGTTTAAATTAGTTACTGATTTAACGTGCTCGTTAAATCAGTGGGTCCGTAGTCTTGTGGGCTTAATCACGAGCGCAGGGACTGGAGAATATTTCCTCCCCTTCAGTTTATATGCAGAAATTGTGGAGGTGGAGATAGAGGTCGTGTCGCCATCTATCGTCCCTTCGGGAATTTCGCCGAGCTAAATCGTACTGTCACCTGTATGGTGCTCAAGGCCAACGACAGGCGTACCTCTTGCCCATGCCACGATGAATTTCGTGGGCCTCGATCTGACTACGTCAGACAGGTGGCATTAGAAAACAACAACAACAACAACAAATTAGTAATTAAAATTTATTTAATATGCATTATTTATCAACATTTAATTTTAATATTACATGATTATAATACAAGTGAAACATATGAAAATTTTATTTTTAACTAAGAAATTCATTGTAGTAATTTATAAAATGCTTTTATCATATTCTGTTGAAAGACTATCAGTGACATCCCTTCATTGTGTACTCATGAAGAGTATTTTTCTAAAATCTATGACAAAAAGAGGGGTTTTTTGTGTTAGTTTCAAACTTTATTTGATTTAATATGGATATATAAAGTTTAAATATTGTTATCGTATACTAATTTTTTTTGAAACACAACTGTTCTATAAAAATTCCCAAGACATAGTAAGATTTTTTGAAATATACGATGACTCTGTAATGAAATAACATTTGCCAGCTTTAATTGTCTGACTTTAATTAATAATTATCATTTATGAAGGTTTGAAATTTCTTTTAGAAATGACTGTCTTCAAAGATCAAAAAAGAAAATACTCTTAGTTCAAGAAAGCAATCATGTTAATACATAATTTTTACAAATAATGACTAAATTTTATTGGATTATTCTTTATTACAATTATTTCTTATGAGTTATTGAATTACATATAAATTGTCTAATAGATGTAAACCACACAAATATTTCCATACACTTTTAAAAAATAAATCAATGAATATTAAAAGTTTTGATATCCTAACAATAATACTGAAATGGATTTTCAAGAACAGCAAAAAGGAAACTTTATATGAATATAAAAAAATAACAAATCAGGCTATTTTTTTCATAATTACAAGAAGTTTCTATGTAAAAAAAATATAATAAAATTTGCTAAGGAATAGGTTTGCTTACAAAGAACTAATGAATATATTTCAGCCGATCTGCTCTGAAACAAGACATTTTTGAATGTAAAAATTTTGTTCGGAGTTCCAGGATTTAATGCTATCAATCCAAAAGAGCAAGGCAGTCTTCAGTAGCGATGAAAATTTATTGTTTAGAATCCTTAGAAGTGCCAGATACAACTCTAGAAATACAAATAACTAATGTATTCCATTAGCAGTCACTGGTTCTATTCAACAGCAGAAGTATTAAATAATCGTTGGCTGACTTTTCAGTCGTCAAAACAATACTTTGTTTTGGCGAGTACCACGCCCTATTTAGTCTGCTGGAATTTTTCTCAAGAATTCGTTTACATCCGAGACTGTGATATTAGTAGATTTCTTTTTAGAAGCATCAATATATGTTCGCCAGAAATGATGCCAACTTGGCTATGCTTCCATTGAATCGCCATTTTTATGTAACGAACGGAATTGCTTGCGATTTTAACATAAAATAAATACAACAGAAAGTAATATTAACGAATTACACATTTAGAACTAATTATTTACACCATTTTTAGCGTTCAGTGCACAAAATTTGTAACAATATATACATATTAAGTAACAGCAACAAATAACTTGCAAAAAGAATATAGCTATACGAAGTAAAACAAAGTACGAAAGTGTTTTGCGTTAGGCGGGAAACAATTGAAAAGAAATATCACTAGATCATAATGTCATATGAATTTAGTCCATTATAATATTTTACATTTTCAAATAAGTAATGTAAAAAAAAAAAAAATTAAGACAATTCCTTATCAGGGTCAACAAAGAAACATTTTACTTAAGTTACTTTTTACTAAATATAAATTAGTATACACATATGACGGAATCACAATATTAAGTGGCAAAAAAATTTTATTCAATAGAGCGCGTTGCATAATTATTTAAATCACAATGTGGCTGGCACTAATAAAAGAATTTCTGAACCTAAAAGTATACAAAAACACGAAGCTTAAGAATAGAAGAATAAACCTAAATCTAATACTATAACTAAAACTATATATATATTTAGTCACGAAACAAAGACTAGAAAATATATTAAAAATATTTAACGTACTAAAAAGAATTTAAAGAATATAAAATAGCAAATTCGGAAGTTAGCGCACAACCAGGAGTGTAAAATGATCGGCTGTTATTGTTTACTTAAATGCACATGGAAAATCACGTGTCATCGGAATGATCGCAGCGTCCTCTAGTGATGAATCGAGTCCATTGTTTTATTTTATTTGTTCCTTTTATCTATCAGACTTACGGTAACTTTACGGTAAAAATTACCCATTGCCCATCCTTATACCATTTATGGAACTTATTGTAAATAAAATTTTTTTTGTAATAAGCCCATAAGAAAAAAACTGAACTTTTGAATTACTTGATTATTACTTATAAAGAGGACTATGCTTGTCTATTCTTATATAAGAATTTAAGCATAGAGTTAATAAAAAAATTTATACTTTGACTCTTCATGCTGTGCATTCACGAGGCAGTGAACTGAAGTGAAAGTGTTTATTTATTTACTTCTACGATTTTGTTAAAAGGTTAAAACTTGATCGAAGGGTTCATAGCCTGTGTTGCTCTATATCCCCTTCAACCCTTCAATCAATCAACTTGATCGAAGATTGCTAAACATGTCTGTTGCTCCTAGAGATTTATCACCCTTTATGAGATGGATTAGAAAATTTTTTTTGGGAGTAAGAATAACTTCAAATGCTAAAAATTTCTCTCGTCACTTTTTTATGTAGAATTACATTTACATTAGTTTTACAAAAGCTACTTTTCTAAAGTTTTTTTTTTTCCAGAGAGAATTCAAGAATTCTTTGAGATTCCAAGATTTCGTAAGTACCAGGTGAGTGTAATTTTTGAAAGTCAATGGAAAAACAATAACAATTTAATTATTTAACAGTCTGGGTGCTTTTTCAAAAAATGTGGGATTTGAAGAAATAGGATAAGCTATTTATACACTGCTGGACAATTGCTAAGGATGGATAACACTATCATCCATAGCAACCACAAAATGAAAGGAAGCAAAATGTGGAAAATTAGAATAAGTGCGGGATATTAGTAAGAAGAAGTATGAGTATGCAAATTTTTTTTCCACGTCTGTTCATCACGTGATAGCGTTCATAAGAGCTTTAAAGGTTTTGACGCGTGTGGACAGTTGTTGTTTCAAGTCAAAGTTTTGCAGGAAAGATTTAATAGACGAACTTAAAATTTTTGGCATGTCTTCCCGACATCACATAGAGGATTTTATGCATGGCCGAATTATTGGAAAGATCGAAGAAAGGCGAAAAATAACAGATGTTGCCAGGGAGTTCGGCATCGCTCACAGCGTTGTTTCACGACTGTGGAAGTCATTTAAAACTACTGGAATGTGTAGTAGACAGCATGGGGGAGGTCGTGTTAGAAGTACGCCGCCTGCAGAAGACAGATATATCGTCCTATCAGCAAAAAGGAACTGGCGCACCACAGCTCAGCAGGTGGCAAATCAGTTTCTTGCTGCTCAGGAAAGCAGATCTCCCGAAAAACTGTTGCCAGACATTTGAAGGAAGGAGGACTATACGCACGCAGACCTGTTGTGTGTGTCCCATTGACCAGACAGCACCGTACTGCCCGTTTGCAATGGTGTCGTGAGCATCACAATTGGACTGAACAGGACTAGGCATGCGTACTATTCTCAGATGAGAGTAGGTTCAGTCTGTCATCGGATTGTAGACACCAACTGATCTGGCACGAGAGTGGTACTGCTTATCGTCCAGAAAATATCCAGGAAAAGGATCGATATCCGACATGCAGTATCATGGTGTGGGCCGGTATTGCGCCTACATGTGGTTTCGAATGGGACTATGACGGGCCAACGATACATTGATCAAGTTCTACTTCCTCATGTTTGTCTTTTCCGTGGTGCTGTCAGTGATAAATTTGTTTTTATGGACGACAACGCAACATGTCATCGAACACTCACTGTTCAGGATTGTCTAAACAGCGAGGGTATTCAACGCCTCGTATGGCCAGCGCGTTCTCCAGATCTAAACCCCATTGAAAATGTGTGGGATGCTTTGGGGATGCAAGTTGCTGGTCGAAACTATCCTCCAACAAACAAGAACACCCTCCTCTGTGCACTCACAGAGGAATGGGATAAATTGCCTCAACAGCTGCTGGATAATGTTGTGCAAAGTATGGTACGACATGTGGAATGTTGCATCACACTCCACGGTGGACATATCCCGTACTGATACCTTTCTTTAAGGTGCCTGCTGACTTTTAGATGCATTGTTCCATTTCTCCGTACGCAGATCAAATGAACATTTTTTTTTTCAGATGTTTCACAGCTTTTGTACTTTCCAGAACAATAAATATTCTTTATTCTAATGTCTGAACAGTGTGGCAACTATATTTTATCCTACTAGGCCTCATGTCTTGCTTAATGTTATGCTACATAGTAATTTGTGATCCGTCCTTAGCAATTGTCCAGCAGTGTATATATGGGGATTTTGAGTTTGATAGATGGGTCATCAATCATTGAATGTCGCAGAATTCTTCAAGCTTACGTTCAATATTCACGAATTCCTGATTTTAGGCATGGTGCGTTTTGTGAAATAAAATATTAAATGGTAATCTTCTTATCATGTAAGATTAGGTTATAAAGTTTTAACAAACGAAATGTTATGTTCGAAATTTTAATTCTTAAATTGATTTATTTTTTATTATTTTATTTTACAAATGCCAGGCCATTGACCATCAGGTCATTAGGCAACGGGCTCTCCAATACCTTTTTACAATGCAGTTAAGAAAGATCATTCAGTGCAGAGCACTCGTCCAAATGAGCGGCAGTCATGTCTTGTCCAGTGTCACACAAAACGCAGATAGGTGAAGTCACTAGATTAAATGAAACAGATGAGCACAAAGCCAGTCATGTCCGGTTAAAAGTCTAAATTTAGCCACAGCAGCAGCAGCACGAGGAGAACTTGGAATACCGTGGAATTCTTAAATTGATAAATTTCATTTGTCAGTTTGTTGTAGTGATAAAATTTGCAGAGTAAAACTTATTTGGCTGGTGAAATAGGCGATTTTTTAGTGACCCCTGAAGTAAGTCGTCAAACTATCGATATAAGTTTCGATAGTTGTCCAAAATTAGTAATGTGTCAACATCAAATGCATTCTAACAATATAAATAGAAATTTTTATAGTTTTACTAGAGAATTATTGGGTTTCAGTGAGTTAAATTAAAGTGAAGTAAGAATTATAAATTGTGAAGTAGAACTATACCATATCTAAAAAGTAAATAATTACTTATTTTTATAATTTTAATCTTTTCAAAGGGAGACAAACTTAAGAGTATTTAGGAAGATCTGCTGGTTTTGGTATTTTTTACTGTGAAAATCTAAAAAGTTTGGGAACTAATTTGATATTGATCTGCTACCCGTTTTTGTGTGTAATTAGGAAATCTCAGCAAATAGGCCTTTGGCAGCCAGTAGTTTTCTTTCCTAGAAGATTGTGGTTAAAGTGTAGTATAGGGGGAGGGGGCCACTTGGCGCAGTCCTTTTTTTAGGCGAGTAAAAGTTGTCGCCAAGGTACTTTTTTTGGAATTATTCATTATTTATTTTAGAATGAATTCAATATCTCACCGTGACATTTAGATAAAAATCGCCAAATCCAAAGAAAAATTACCAAATCAAAAAGTGCCCCCCCCTATACTATACTTGAGCCCTGCTCTGCTTATCATTAAAAGCATTGAGTGTGTGAAAAAAAAAGAAAAACTAACATTTGATGAAACTGGTAAATACTGAATTGGATACTTCAAAAAAGGGTTAAAAAAGTAAAGAGAAATGTACTGCCATTTTTTTTGTGGGAAAATGGCACTAAAAAGTATGAGTACCTTAGAAAATAAAATTTAATTTGAGAAATTTAAATGCTGGAAATTACAAAAAAATGAAAAAACAAAGATTGCAGTAATTAATTTTTTTTTTTAAAAATGAAGCTGTAAGATGAAATATCTGTGAAGAAAAAAAAATAACCAGGGGTTGTGGAATGTGAAAAAATTCTAAAGTCATTTATCAAAAGTAAAGTGGTAAAAATTTGCAATTTGCCACCAGTAAAAAAATTATGTTTGACAGGTTTATTAGTTTGGCAGTGTCAATTTCTATTGAAAGATACTCAATAAAATTTTTTTACCTTCTATCTTACCTTTTTAGAAACAATATTAGTGTCTGAATCACATTTGTCATATTACATAATATCCGTAGGTTATGATGTCTATTTTTCCTTGAAAATGTTTTATTATAAACACATAAAGAAAACATAAGTTTGAAATAATAAAGCCCCCTCCCCTTCCAAAAAAATTTAAAAATGGTAATAATTTTAAAATTTGAATCAATTGTTTTAAGTCAGTTGGATTACCTCAATTAACATTTATTTTATTTTATTTTTTTTTATAATTTTGCCCACCAACGTCCTCTTGGACATAAGACGTCTTGCAGTCCATTATAAAGCAGATGTCATTCTAGCAGGCAGGAGAACTTCACAGTTGTCTTGCGAGAGAACATGAAGTAGAGTAGGGCAATCGGATTGATGCTCCCCAGTCATTGGCCCAGATTTACAGAGAGGGCAGAGCGGTGAATCAGCCAGGTCAATTTTAAACAGATGGGTTTGCAGGTAATCATGTCCAGTGATGATTCTGAAACATGCCACACCCTCCACCCTAGATAGGGCAGAAAGCTGAGCTTGTCTTTGCCCATCGAGCAGATGAGACCAAGATTTGCCAACAGCCAGATTTGTAAGAGTGGAAATTATCTTCTGTCGAAATTTGTCCCTGAGAAGTCGCTTGGCATTTCAAAGAGGCATCGGAAGACAAGGTGGATGCAGCATCGAAACCTCTTTGGCCAACTTGTCGGCTTGTTCATTTCCGTGAATGCACCTCAATTAAAATAAACCAAAGCAAATGAATGGTTATATGTGTAATCTCTATAGCCCTATAATAAGCCCTACAATTGAGAGGTATAGCTATGAATCTATGAATGATTTATGTTTTGTGAAAAAATAATGGTACCAAGTGATGGAAACTGAAGTAACCATGTTGTAATGTTATCTCACAACTTGGTGAAGATTTACAACAACAATTTGAAGGAAAAATTCATTTGACAGATATTAAATTAGAACCAAAGTAAGACTCAAATTTGTTCTCACACCTTTATCTTTTAGGAAGACATTTAATTTTAACAGATTCAAGGAAGTTATTCTTTGTGAAATTTCTTTCCAAGACTGACGTCTTGGAAGAAATAAAATCATGATTGAACTTTCAAACCCATTAGTTATTTGTCATCGTAATTGTTTTTCTTAAAACTAACTATTCTTTTTCTCAGACCTTATTTAATGCTCATTCTTTTCTCTTGCAGTATTCGTAATTAAATTCATCTCAGTCTCTTATCTTTCTTTTGAACCAAATGCATGTCATTTTTGTAAACCAAATATAAGTAATCAGACCTTTAGCCATGCACATGTATTTTTTCCTTTTGTTACAAATGATAAAAAAATACTACAAATACTCTTCAGTTATACTTTTCAGGATGTTTAACTGAAGGAACTCTCCAGAAAAATATGCAAGAATTAAAATTGCCCTGTTTATTTAATGTAGTGAATTAGAAATCAAGCTCTTAAATTTATAACCAAGAATTGTGCAGTGTTTTTTCTAAAAATATTATGCCTTACAAAGACAACTACTGATTTAAAAGGATGAATTGCAATGACAAAGAGAATATTTTACATTTTATTTGATCAGGATTACCAAAATAAACAACTTGCTAGGAGGAAATTATTATCGTACCATATGAAATCTTAGAGACCACTGTGATCATCACTTTTAAAGTTTATTTAATATCTGTTAATTTAATATCTTTTATTTCATGTATCAAATGCATAATTTAAAAAATTTATTTTTTCTTTAGATCTCCTCCTCCACCAAGTCTTCCAGATGGTCCATCTCATAAATTGTTCAGTAATTATTATTATACTAGAGATGGCAGGCGTATGGCACGTCCACCTGTGGTTCTGTTAGAGGATGCAAAAAGGAAAGCTATCACTGCTGGAGTTAAGGAAAAGTAATAATAAATTATACTTTTAATACATAAGATAATTAGAATTATATTTATTACGTTATATTAATTTAATTTTTGTTTCAAAACTTACCCAACTGGCAGAATTTATGAATTACAGTTTTTCTTGAAATCTATGAAAATCTTTCTCTATTTATGTATTGTATACATGTATTGTCTATTATGTGTTTATGTTCATGATAAAAAAAAGTATATCCATGCATTTTGTTGATTAACTTTGTTCTCTTTCTACATTCTAATTTTCTTACACTATGCAGATTTTACAAAATCAAAGATTTAATTAGTTGTTTTTTACAACTTTATATAATTTTTTTAGTGTCAATTGCTCCCATGGTATAAACTTTTCTCATTATTCACAAATTATACATATTCTTATAAATTTGTCCTTGTCCGTGAAAAGTCTATTTTTTTATGTATTGTCAAAAAAGGGACATCTTTAATAACTTGTAATTTTAATTGTCTTTGGAAAAATTGTTATCATTCAAATTGGCTCAAAAAGAACTTAATTATGTCATTAATGATTTAATTAATTTATAATTTTTTTTCTTCTTTGAAATTCATATTTTTGTACTGATTTAGAAAGAAAATTGAATATGTTCCAGATTTCATTTGAATCCAATTATTAATCATAAAGATATCAGAGTAAAGCTTTTGATGCGCCACATATGGCATAACTTATATGTAGCCTTGTAAGATTATATTTTTGAATTGTAAGTTTGAATATTTTCTGGAGTTGGAACAATTTTTGAATTCGAGGGTTTTTATATCATCAAGAATGTATAAGAATGTATGTCCGTGTATAAAGGCAGTATATGTTACAATTTGGTCTTTTTTTAAAACTATTTAATAACTCATAATTCAAGTAATAGCATTTTTTCCAATTTTTTAAATGTTTTTAAAATTCGATAGAAAAAAGAATTTTTTGGACATGTGGATTAAATGCCTGACTTTCATTTAACATTAGATGATTCATTTTTCAAATTCCCTTTACTCATGGACTTTGAGGCTGAGTTTCATGAAATTGAAAATTTATGCTAGTTTAAAATTAAGAAATCATGTATGGGAAATAAAATAATTCAGAATTGAAAATGTGAGAATTCTTTTTTGGATTAATTTATTAACTACATTAAATACTGTGGGACCCTGATTTAACAAATTCATTGAGATTGAAAATTTTGTTTGTTAATTTGGGGTTATTGGGCTCCAATAAAATACAAATTTTTGCATTTATCTCTTAGGAATTCTATAATAATCCACTAAACAAAAAATATCCATAGATAGAAATTGCACGCTTTTTGTTCATCACCTTAAAATACTATTAGCAAATTGTTATGCACCAGTTAACTGGAAATTTTAAAATACTGACTAATAGATGTTTGACAATTTTTTGTTATTCCTAACTCAAAAGAGTTCTTTTTCGACTTTTATGCTGAAAAGAAAATACTATGTCTTTTATGTCCTGCTGCATAAGGTATGTTTTCTCAGTTTTGAAACAATGTAAAGCATTTAAAAATGTAACAGTTTGGATAGGAGTTTCATTATCAATTTCTACATCATAATCTCTATTCATTGCCATAAATCAACAGTTTCCTCAACATCATTGGCACAAATACTCAGTCCATCATCAAATGTAACATAATCATTAAAATCTTGAAATATCCCCTGCATTGTGGAGATGGATGAGATAAGAAAAGAATTTTATGTCCTATTATAAACTTGCACAATAAATTACATTCATGATTCATCTGCACCAGTTAAGTCTAATAATTGTCTGACCCTTTCTCGTCGAAATTTGCTGCTTTCAAGAAAAGTCTTTTCCTGTTCTGGACAAAATGGTCACGTCACTTGAAAGGAAATCCAATGTTTTTAAAACATGAACTAATAAAATAAAATTTTTGGCTGTTGAAATATTTTGTTAATTTAGGGTTTATTATTTGTTAAATAGAGTTTTTTGCCTTCATTTGAATTGGCAAAAGAGAAAGATTCGTTAAATCACAAAATTTGTGAAATATCAGGTTTCTGTATTGGGGTCCAACTGTAGTTAAATTAACATTGTAATTCAGTTCCCTTTCAATTGTTAACTTTTTTGCAACAATGTATTGATCTATGGGAAACATTTAGGGATAGGTATCCCAAATGTCACCGGCAGCCAGACGATGCAATGGTTAATCGTGTTTCATACTTGATCTACAGGACTGATCGTCCCTATGGTAAGTTGCATTTAATGGCCTGCTGCCCAATAAGTAAGTTTGAGACTGGTGCATATGTGATACACCTGTCATGAAAAGGTTAAGAGGGATATATTTTTTTGTTTACAAATAACTAAAATTTCCAAAGTCATTCAAAGTGCTTCATTTTTTTAAATTTTGTGCATTTCTGTATTCTGAACAAAAAATTTATTATATTGAACTTCAAAGCAAAAATGAAAGAAAGATTCTTAAAAGAGAAATTCGAATTGAGAATATAGAGATTAGCTTTAAAAAATACATAATATGTTTTAATAATTTCATATAATACTCCTGGGAACAAAAATGTCACCTTTAATACTAATATTTGAAATAAAGAAGAAATTAAAAATAAAAAAATTCATTTGTCAAGTCTTAAGATTTTTCAACAGTAGAAAGAAGCATGTTAGGGAGCTGTTTTTAAAAATAACTATATTTATACAATTTTTTGAAATATTTCTGAGTGCATTATTAATAAAATATGTAGAAGTCATTTAAAAAAAAATTGTGATTTTCTCTGGCTATCCATATTTTGATTCCAATACTTAGTGTAACATTTATGAATAAGAAAACTTACAATCCATTAAGTTATTCATAGAATTTGAAAGAAATGGATTGTCATTAACTATCAGCCAAGTGCTGTAATATTTTTGTTATAAACTGCCTTTTTTTGTTGCTATTTATGGAAAGAACTAGGCACATGAGAGACAGAAAAAGACAAACTTTGGAATACAACCACATTACTTTCTATTAAAGAGGGAATAACGTTATTATGTATCTGAGATAATTTTCTTTTTTTGCTTTTGGATGTTATCAAGAAATAAAAGTGTTTAATATGCATACTATTAATTCTTGGCATTAATCTACCTTTTATATAATCTATATATCTCTTTATATTGTATATACATTCTCCCACTAATAATGATCATATTTCATTCAAAATGTCCATTATTTATTTCAGAATAAACATAAAGATGATTACATATTACATATTTAAACTTTCTATTCATATATATAACTTGTATATTGAATAATAATGCTTTTATATTAAAAAATTAAATTTAATATCAAATGAATTTTGTCTTTACCTTTAAGAGGAACTTTATTTATTGTTATTTGTTAAAAATTATTGTTAGTTACAATAGATTATGATAAGCCATTGAAGAACGTCCTAATAAAGGAACATTGTGTTAAAATTATCTTTCTGCATTCAGTGTTGATATATATCTGCATATATAAAGTTTTCATTTCGAATCAGTTTACAAATTATTTTGTTACAAAATTTGCTTACAGTATTGTAAGTAAAAAAGACATGGCAAAATAAAAAAAATGTTTGATTTTTCTTCCTTCTGTCAGATGTTCGTAGCGAAAAATATGAGGAGCTATTTGAAATGTTTGGATTTTTTAAAAATATTTCTAATTTGGATGAGACAGAGATGAAAATAGCATGCGAGAAGGAATCAAAACTTTACGATGAAGACATTAATGAAGAGGATCTGAACTTGGAATGTCAATTTTTTAAGTCATATATGATCATTAATGTTCGAAAAGCTGAGGATAAACCAAAAAGGAAAAAAATGGAAAAAGAAAGATTAATAAAAAATATAATTCTACAGATGCAGATGAAGACGAAGGGCAGTTGTTGGATGAGGGGAAGGGAATTCGGATCAACACATTCAATACATGCATGTATAATAAAAGACTATTAACAGTGTTTCCTAATATTGAAATAATTATAATTTTTTTATCAACAATTATTACTAACTCGAGTGGTGAGCATTTATTTTCAGAAATCAAACTCAACAAAAATAAATTGAGAAATCATTGGATTCAATCATATTTGAATAATTTAGGCTTGATGAGTATTGAAATTTTGAAGACCTCATTATTTTGTGAATTTAAAATGTAGAAAACAAATTTTCACATAAAACCTCATTACACTATGAACTACTTTTATATTGAACTGTGCATGTATATACACCAAATCAGATGAGAATTGTAGGTGGGGCCTATTTTTTCATAAGGGCCCAGGGCCTCATGGAGTCTAAAGACATCCTTGTGTACACCACTGATTTTTCATATGATTACCTGTAAGCTCTACTTTTAATCTTTAAATTAACATAATTGAGTTCCATTAATACATTTCTTGAAAAGTATGCTAATAATTGACGGAGCTCAGTATTTACATTGTAATAAACATAGTGAAAATTTTAAATACAATCATTCCCTTTATCAGCTATTTACATATTTTTAATATCTTAAATATAGAAAGTAATTAAAATATACTTCTAAATAGACTACTCTAATTTTTTTAATGGTAACAATTAAAAGATTTTCCAGTTCTGTTGCTTAGTATATTGTTTTGTCACACACTTTTTAAGAAATGCCAATTTTTTAGCAAAAATATGATTTGAAAATTTTCCAAATAATTCTGTTTTTATTTTTGTGTTTATAAACATTCTGTTTATTTTTCTAGGATGAGAGAAAAGTGATATCTTTTAATTTTTAATCATGTCAGTAATTTTTTGTTATTCATGTTACATTCTGAGCACTATGTGCAAAAAAAATGTCAATTTTTATAATTTTTTTTGTTTATATTTATTATTTATATTTTTCATTTCTTCCTTGTGATGTATGTGTTCTAAATTTTATATAAAAAATGATTTGTTTTAATTTTTAAATTTTTTCAGCACTGAATCTAAGGGAATTACTAGTAAAAAAGTTGGCCAAATTATGCCTGGAAAACCTTATGAATGGCAAGAAAGCTCACAAGGTGCCTCATCTTTATAAATTTGTCAAATGTATTAAAATTGTAGTACATGTATAGTTTATTCTTTCAATTTATATACAGTAGAAAATACTTTTAATAAATATTATTGCTGTTCAATACATTTTTGTTAGTAAGCAGTTTTGATTTGCAGTACTTCAATTTACTAAATTTATATGTATTTTTTAAAACAGGAAGATGAGTATTTAAAATATAAAATTAATTTTTGATTTTTCTTGTGCAAGAGAAATAACCTTTTAAAAATGACAAAGAAGGAGTAGTTTTATAATCTTAAAGTTGATGTATATAAAATTAATCCAATGAATAATCAAAAGAAAAAAAATATGAAATCCTTTTTACCAACGAGTAATTATAAATGTACTATCTGGGTATTGCTTTGTTTTAAATTTGTGTTAGAAATTTCATCAGTACTATTATTTAGGGGTGGGGGGAAGATGAAGCAATATGTATAATTGTAACTATGATTACTATTGTATTTGATATTTTTTTTCGTTTGAAGACAGTTTGTCAATGTTTTAAATTAATTATTGAATAGGATATCATTTAAAAAGCCCAAAAGAGTTATTTGTGATTGGAAACATATAAAAACGTCAACCACCTAAAGAAATAGACTGTATTTATTAAAATTTCACAGGAAAACAGTTTCCCTGGCTGCATCCATGTACACTGCCGCTGAAATACATTCACAAACATTTTTTGAATTATCTTTCTATAATTGTCTTGTTATGAGTAACATCACCATATACTTAAAAGATTTTGAAGCTTAATTACCATTATTTAACATAACTGGTATTCAGTAGGGGAAAAAAAGAAATTCAATCTATAATAGAACTTTTACAAAAATCGTCTTATCATTAGGTTATCATGATTTGTTTTCAACAAATGTAATTAAACCTGCTTTAGTATTATAACAATTTCTTAAAATATTAAAATTTTACCAATTCTTTTTAAAACATTGATATTTAATTAATTTTTTAAAACATTGAAATTTATTGAATGTATTGCTTTATTATTTTTATTTTTAAATTTAAACTAAATCGATGTTATTTTCAATTACTGGAATTATTCTTTTGACTGTGGTACATTTTTGATTATTTGAAGCCCTACAGATAATTATAAAGTTTCATGTAAGATTATATAGTATTTGCTGTAAAACTGTGTTTAAAACAGATTTATATTTACCATGAGTTACTTATATAACTGAAAAGAACTTAAATGGTGTATTAAATTATATTGAATTCTAAAATGTTAGAAGTTTAGACTTTATTTATTTAAAAAGTTTAGTTGCAATGGTTTCTTTGAACAAAAAACAATTATTTAAATTAAAAATTAAAAAAAAAAGAAATTGGTGTTGTAATATCAAAAAATGAAGTTTTAGTTATATGTTAATTAATAAAGTTTTTTAATGAAAAAAAATTCTATCTTGTTTATTATGAGACAAATTTTTGAAAGAGCAGAATAGGTTTTATTATTTTTTTCCCATTATTTTTTTTATAAAAAGTGCTGTTGCTTATATATAGAAATTATCTCAATATATTTTTTAACAATATCTAATAAATTCATAACATGAATGTTCGATTTTAAATATTTTTTACTTCAAATGGGTTACTTTATTTACATCAAGAAATTTGTCAACAGAATAAGCAGGACTTTATGTATGTAGGGTATATGTGTTGACCTTTGGGGATTTCAACCTGTCTGGCTTTATTGATGGATTTGGCCTGAAATACATACTTAAACTATGAAAATTAGATAACTGATGTTGAGGTTTATTTGTAATCCAGTTTCACTGTTTTGTGTTCGAAAAACACAACCAATGATATTAAGTGTTTCTAATTCAGAAATTAGTTTAAAAAAGCGATGAGGTTTTTTTCTTTTTAGTTATAAATATTTTTTCAAATATTGCCAACAGAAAAGAAAAAAAAAATGCTTAGTGAGCTAATATAATTTATCATAAAACAAAATAATTTTTCTTTTAAAAAAAATGTGTATTCTCTAAAAATATTTTAATACTAATTGTTGAATGAAACTTCTACTCTGCATTTCTTGTTTTTCATTTTAACTAAGACACTTAAATATTTTTTTAGCTTAACCTAAAAGTAGCAAATAGTATAATTTTATGCATATTTATTAAATACATTTATTCATTTTTATCTTTAGTAAAAATTTTTGAATTAATTTTTATGGAAAATTTTCTCAGCTATATTTTGAATATGAATATATACTACTAGAGTCAAAAAGTTCCCAGGATGATCCCCGACATTCACACAGGTGTTTCTTTGAGAGGAAATATGTTTCTGGGGTTAGCAGCACTAATAAGGAAAACACGCAGCCATCTGGAATTCATTTCTTGTACTATTGGCGTTAGCTGCAGATAATTTTTGACAAAACGAATTTTTCATTTGTCGGATTTTGTAATGTCGTCTTTGGAGCAGCGTGCAAACATCGAATTCTATATTTTGCTCGATAAATCTTCTGAAACGCTCATGATGCTGAAGAAAGCATACGGACACGATTCTAGCACCAGAGGATTTTTATCTGTTTCCTTGGCTGAAAATGAAATTATAGGGATATCTTTTTTTGAATTCAGATGAGATGTTCTGAAATTCGACGGAGCAACTAAGAGACTTCTCAAAAAATGGAATCCAGGAGTGTTTTGAACAGTTATATGAACGCTGCAACAAGTGCGTGGATGCAGAAGGACAGTACTTTGAATGCCAATAAAATTGAATTATTGTTCTATCTTTTAATAATTTGTAATTGACTTATTCCAGGAACTTTTTGACCCTACTGTATTATATATATACTAGCAGTCCCGACAGACGTTGTCCTGTACACACGCCTTAAATCCGAAAATTACAAACTTTTTGAATCAGTTGTAGCAATCTGGACCGTTTCGATGAAATTTTTTATAAAGAAAGTTATTACAATACCTGCCATCATCACATGTACAGTTACCACAATTTGACTTATCAATTGTGTGTATGTATTTACTATGAACTAAGTTGAATATAGAAGCTGTTCTGAATAGAAACTTAAACTTGTTTTGATTAAAGGGTAAAAAAGGTAAAACTCTCTAGCACTTTCATAACAGGTATATATTTTTAATGCACAAAAAATAAATTTATCGTAATACCATTGAACGTACCATGTTTTTGGTTAATCCTTTAGGGGTATAAACAAAGAAATTCGATGGTTTGCCTAACCTCGGACATGCAACATATAATTGGCCGTGCGAAAAGCAAGGGTTTTTAAAATCTAAGCCACAAATTGTCATTGTTTGACTTTGTGACTTATTAATGGTCATAGCAAATGCCAAGCGAACTAGAAATTGTAAACATTTGAATGGGTAGGTGAGTCTGAAAGAATCATTGGGATCTGTGGTAGAAGTACAACTTCACCTTGAAGTTTGCCGCTCAAAATAGTAGACTCAAGAATATTGCCCATGATTTTTTTATGAACAATCGCGCACTCTTACATAATTTTGGCGCATTTTTAACCAATTGCGATATCGAACCGAATTGTGAATCTAAATCATTCTCGAATCCACTTGGACCACACAAAAAATATAAAATTCGGTCCAACCGTTTAGGAGGAGTTCAGTCACATACACACGCACAGAAGAATTATATATATAAAGATATATGCCGTATCGTGGCGAAAAATGAATAATCTTTCCGATTCTGTACTTATTTTTTGTCTGATTTTTATAGAAAAAGTAGATTGCAATTTTAAAAACAGCGAAAATATCGAAAAATTCTCCCTTATTTCTTTTTTTCTTGCAGCACATTAGCAGAATAAACAGCACACACACATGTGTAAAACAATTATGTGTTTTAAGGTTTTTAATTAATATCTTTTTAACTAATTGCGATATTGCACCGAATTGTGACTCTAAATCATTCTCTAATCCACTTGAACCCACACAAAAAATGTCACCAAAATCGGTCCAGCCGTTTAAGAGGAGTCCAGTCTCATACATACGCACAGAAGAATTATACATATAAAGATTATTTGAAAAGATATTAATTAAAAACGCCAAAAAGCAAGATTCGTCTGCATTTTTGTAACAATGTAGACGCGGTTTGGCAGAAAATCGATTTTCGACGCCAACTTACGTCATTTTTATAACAATAACGTTGTTATACAACAATGTAGGTGAATATTGAGTTGTGAATGTTTTTAATGTTTTCAATTAATATCTTTTTAACTAATTGCGATATCGGATCGAATTGGGAATCCAAACCATTCTCGAATACACTGGAACAGACCCAAAAAATTTCATCAAAATAGGTCCAGCCGCTTAGGAGGAGTTTAGTCACATATACACGCACAAAAGATATATATATATATATATAGTATAATGTAAAATAAGATAATAAGAGACAAAATTGTACTTCCTATAAGGATCAGAAAGAAGGAAATTGAATTTTAAGAAACGTGTCAAGAAGATAAATGTTGCAAAAGAATATCGTACTAAAGTTGAATAAAAACAGACAATACAAGAAACAGAGGTGTAGAGCTATTAAAATTGGAAATACTGAAAGGTTCTTTGGACTAAGATGGAGACCTATTGTGATTTCTAAAGCTGTCACTGAAATACGCCAGCGAATTAGGATTAATCAATACTTTATGGATCCACCTTCCCCTTATGCAGAAATTTTCGACATAATAGAAACAATTTTAAAATTAATTTTTTAAAGATAAATATTGCTGAGTCTGAAACATTGCAAATTGAATCGATGGATAAATTGAAAAGTATGTAATACTTTTTAATTTTTATACTTCTTTTGGATTTGTAAAGTTAAACTTTTTCTGTTGGTCTTAATTTAATACTTACATTTATTTGAGTTTCGAATTTGCTAACTAGTTAAGTTAGTTCAGTTCAGGTTTTGTGGGATATGGAGCAACAAAGGCTATGATCCCCTGTTAAGTTATTTTTGGAATTCTAGAACAGAAAACTTACCATTTATGCTTAACTGCATAACAATTAGTATCTTAATAGGAAAATTTACTGGCCGTGGTAGCCGAGTGATCATGGTTGTGAACTCGTGGTCAGCGTTGTTTCTTTCGAGTTGCGAGTTCTAGTCTTGATGCCACATAAGGAACCGACGCTAATTAAGACTGACGAGGCTCAAAGTTTTCATGTTGGTATGGAAGTTTGAAGAGAGAGGTGCCAGCTTATGTGTCATTCTCGTCACTCTTTACTGGAGTTCAAAATTATGAGAACCGTTGCTAAAAGAGTCCTCTTGTTGCTTTGAAGTATGATAAATTTACAATCTATCAAACGATCAGAAAAATTCAATGTTATTCATCTTTAGGATTTACGTATCAATGTATTCTTGTAAACAACATCATTATTCTCTGTGTGTATGGTACTTTAATATGAAAGTAAACTGAATGTTTGGAAACGAAAACAAATTTTTCGAGTCAGTCATTACAAATTGGCGTCCATGGCTGGGTATTGTACTCTCCATTAAGGAACTAGAAATCGCCATATTTGTTGTTGTTGTTGAAGATAAAACAGGTAACATTTATATATAAACTTTGATTTGTGGGTACTTTTGAGTTACTTATTTGAGTTCTGTTTTCGTGTAGAGTGTTTTTGTTCACAATATTATTTAACGTCTTAGAAAAGTAAAATGACTTAAGATTCAAAACAAGTAGAAACTAAGGTTAAATTAAAGGTCGATCAAAAAAAGTTAGAAACCACGAATTTAAAGAACAAATTTACGTCGTCTTTGTCTTATCGCGGCAAATGAGATTCGTCATTAAAATGATAATCCGAACGCTATTCACATTCAGCGGAGAAAAGTTGTCGAGAAGGCAGAGCATTTATTTAAAATAGTTGAAAAAAATCTAAGACTGGATTTATTTTACGCGAAGGAAGGTATCTTTTGTATCTTAAAGGATTTTTGTACAGAAATACGTGTTAATTATGAGAAGCATTATAATAAACGAATTGAAAATGCCATGTGATTTCTGATAGGCTTACTTTTGATAATTTGAAACTTACGAAATTTCGTCTAAAAGAATTCGAATTTATACCCTGATTTTGGGTTTGCATTTTGGGGACAATTTTGTCGAATTCATGATGGTAAAATCTAAGGGAAGAGAAGATAATTTTTAACACGCTTTTATTAGCTTCACCTGTATGTAAAGGAATCTTTGAGCTCGAATTTTACCCACTTTAAAAGGTCAGATTAATTCGAAATTTTGCACTCTTGTCAAGGATCGATGACAATACAGCGAAAAAGTAATTTTGTTCCGGTGTCATGATCAGGATTAACGATTTCCAGATTTGGCGACTGATCCCAAATTTGGCGTCTAAAAGATTAAGTTGCAACCCTAAACCGAAAACGCTCATAAGTATTACAAAATAAAAAAAAAAGTATTCTTTGTGTGGAAAAAGGGAAGGATTGAGAGAAATATTCAATGGTTCATTTTACCAAAACAGATGAGAATTGATTCAGAGGTCTCACAGGATTAAATAATTTCTCACAAACTCTTCGATTCAAAACGTGTACTTTTACGTCTACTGCTGATGAAAATTTCAGAGATAATGTTGAGTTCTTTTTAGTGAAAAATATCATTGACTTAACACCTTCCGCATTAAATATTTCAGCTCTTCATTAAATATATAGCTCTTCCAGATTTCCTTCAGTTGGCTGTTCCTACATTTTGCAAACCAAGCCGTATCGACGCACTGATAGGATGCCAATGGGTATTCCAGATTATAAAAAAGACACATTTAAGATTAATCCAGTGTTTCTCAAACTGTGGGGCGCGAGCATATGGAAAATAAAAGATTTAAAAAATAATTAGTTTACTGGAATGAATTAAAACAAAATACTTTCAGACATATTAAAAAATGCCCTTTTACTCTGATATAATTTATAAGAGCGCGCGCGCGATATTAAGTAATCAAAAATGAAAACTTCTTCAATACCTAATTAGCTATCTTTGATCCTATAACCAAATAAAAAAACTTTTATTTGATTTGCTGTAATCGCATGATGAGAGATTTTTTTATTACGCTTTCTTTTTGAAACTAACATACAACTCTTTCAGAGAAAAAACAGATTCCAGACCCAAAATCGAAAAAATTTAGGAACATAAAAAATTCATCACTGTCATTATTTTTGAAATACTGCACATTATAGCTGTAATCTGTTTGACCTTCTAAGTTATTGGTACAGTTAGTTATGACCCCTCTCTTATGTGTTTCTCTGTTGCGCTTTTTTCCATGCAAAAGAGTTTTATGTTTGGAAAACCACGGAGAGCAAGCACTATGAAGGATTACTTGGCCACAAGACATATTTTTATAAGTATTCTCAACATATAAAGCATAACGAAAAACATTTCACACAATTTTTTAGCAGTAACATACATATTATCATAATGAATATACTTAAAACCCGGAAGTGGTCGCGCGGGACACACAGATTTCGAAATCGTTAGTTCTGGCAAAACTGTTTATTTGTTACTAAAGAAAAATTGAAAAGTCCTTGAAAGTAGGTAAGTAAACTTTCTCTTAATTAATTAGTGCTGCACAGAATATTTTATAACTAATTAATCAATACTAAATTAAGAACAAGTTTAATAAGTATTAAAGACTTCCCCATGAGCTTGTCTTGGAAAGCAAAGTTTTTATAAGGAATGATCATGATTAGAAATTGACCCTGTGAGTTCTTTTTCTATATTTAGCAGATATCTATATTTTGTCTTCTAAGCAGCCACCGCATTTTGCAATATGTTTAATTTAAAAATTAGAGAAAGGAAAAATAACATTATCATTATCCTATTATTTTATTTATTTATTTTTTGCTTTAAAGTAGTATACAAAATTTAATACTTATGTTACTAATTTGTATGGTTTATAATTAAGATCTCCTATTGTAGCTTTAGCGTCAAAGTGCATTATTATTGCATTCAGTACATTATTAATGTATAAAGGGGGCGCAATAAAAATTGTGATTGAAAAGGGGGCGCCAGTATTGAAAGTTTGAGAAGCACTGGATTAATCCATCAATAAATAAATTATAGTTTAAAAAATAACTAAAAAAACAAGCTTTTATTGTAGATTGAACTAAAAAATGAAAAATAAATTAGTTTGAAAAACTAAAAAACATGCTTTATAGTTTTAATCGAACTAAAAAGTAAAAAAAATAATTCTTAATATAAGAAAAAATGGATTTACGAGAAAATTAATGTCATTGGGGTAAAAGCGTGTGTGTGGTGCTTTATACTAAATTTTTACACTAACTCTGCATTTCGGAATAGAATTGGTAAGAAATTATAACAATTGATATCGAGCATCCCATGCTTTCACCACAATGACAGTTTCCTCGTCTTAATTATTTTATTCTTATATTAGAATTATTTTTTGCTTTTTTGTTTGATTAACTCAAAAAGCATGTTTTTTAGTTTTTTGAAAACTATAATTTATTAGTACTTGCTACCCTCTTTGAAACCAAAGACTATTGTTGAAAGTTATCCACCATCTAAAGAAAATTACTCAACTCAAAAGGCATAGATTATTTAAAGTTTGAATTTAATAGGTAAGGTTTACTGATAGAAGCATGTATACACAATCATTAACTTTAGTAAGTTACAATACAAATCAAACATCATTAACTAATTTATACGATGAACTTAGTTCATATTTGCGTGCTTTAGAGGCATGGGGTGTTAAACGTCAAATTATGCAAACATGTTGCATTCTGACGTAGAATCATGTCTTGCACCAGAATTCTTCACGGCTTGGGACAGATGTAGACTTAATAGAAAAACTAAAGAGGATTAGATACTTTTAAAAATATGGGTTCTGGAAAATTTGATGCCTTTTCCTGCATCGAGAAATCATAAAATTTCCATGATGAGTTGGGATGATAAAATATCACACTATGCGAAAGAGATGCTGTGTGGTTTGTCTCAAGCCTGACCGTATGGAAAAGAAGTGTTCACTATACAATATCGAGTTGCCAAAGAGAGTTTGAGATTTTGCACTTTAAAGTTCCAATTAAAAAGAAAAATAAGATCATTTTTTAAGAAAACACTTTGATCCGTCCCATACAGTGGTGCTCACAGAAATTTTTCAAAGGGGGGGGAGAGGTCCAGGGTTTACAGTCCACCATTATCGGATCATACCCCAATACGCCACCTGACATATTCGTTTGATTTTGTTGATTGTCAGGAACAAAAAAAAATAGTAAAAAAAATATTGAATAAATAATTAGCACTAATTGATAAAATAAATTATTAATAACAAATAATTAAATTTTACGTACTATATACATAGGATTATAAACTTATAATCAATAAAAAAAGGGCGATAGGGTGTGGACCAGTGGACGCCCCCTTGTGTGCGCCACTGGGGAAAAAATGGGAATTATAAGTTACTTCAGAAATGGGAATTATAAGTCATTATAGAAGCTACCAGAAACGTATATTTCAAAACCTAGTATACCTCTCATAGCTCTGTACTCGAGCCATCTACCAATACTGGAAGCTTCGCCCAGTTTTCGACGAGTCCTTCAAACGACCTGGATGTACTTTCTGAAATTAGTGGGTTTTAGGCAATGGCGCACACAGACCTCTCTTATGGGGGGGGAGATTACATTCCAAAAAAAATACGTAGACGAAAGCGCCGAGGGGTAATGTCTATGAGAAAGGCGGGTGGGGCTGCGGTAGCCCAGTGGTCAAGGTATCGGATCATGACAGGCATGTCATGAGTTCGAGCCCAGTACCACTAAAGACACTGCCGTGTAGGGCAGCGATGCACGTTAGATCTGTCGAGAGCTGAAACGTCCTCCCGTTGGTGTGGTGTGGTAGTTAGGAGAGGGGGTGCCAGCTCAGGTGTCGTCCACGTCACTTGACCATGGTTCAAAATTACGTGGTCTGTCGCCAAAAGCCCTCGTGCAGCTGAACAGTGCGACGTTAATATTCAGTCAGTCAGAGAAAGGCGGGTGAACCCCTTCCTTTTGTGTATGTCACTGGTTTTAGACCGAACATTTTACATCAGATACAACATTGCTGTTAAGATTCCGTTCTGTTGTCGTGGGAGTAATTGCTGACATAAAATAAACCTTTCTATAGATACGCTCAAGGTTGAAAGCTGATATGTATTTATGTTCTTGTGTTGGGAAGATGCTAAACGTCCCAAGCTTAAGATTTATAGGCACTATCTTGCAGTTTTGTTTCCGAGTTGCATCTTCGAGTCCCTTTTTCTGAGTATCACAATAAAATATCATTTGGAATTTCAAAAATTCCAGAGGTTCTTCAAAATACAATCATCGAGAGAATAAAAGTATATTAGAATAGGAATTTATGTTGTCAATCTCTCTAGTCACATAAGTATTAATTACGTTGAAACAAAAAAGATATTCTCAGCTATACAAGTTATGAAAGGTAGGGTTGAATTCCAGTGTTCATTTTCAAGCATATTTAAGTATATTTACACTGACTTAAATAAAGATATTTACAACATTCGTATCAATACTATGATAAAAAAGTAACATAATTAAATTAGTTTTATAATGGAAAAGAACGTTAAAAAGAGTGAAAGAAAATATGTCCGAAATGCATTATTTAAAAACATCTAACATTCAGTAAAGTGAATTTACTTCTGTAATGGAAACCGAATGCTGAAAAAGCTGCCAGTTTGAGTGTGTAATATAAAACATATTTTAAAAAAAATCAAGCTTAATAAGATGAATAATTTTCTTTTCCGTATTTTCCTCTCCGATAAGAATGCAGAAAGAGTAAAATTTTGTGTGGAGACCGATGTGTTTAGGGTCTTACTTAAATGCAATTTTCAAAGTAGAGAGAATACTTGTATCTGAGAAAATCAAATGCTTCCTTTTTTTATTATTATTCCAGTGCTGCCAATTTACATGTTAAAATGGCACACTTCACCCTCTCTTTTCCCTTTACTTTACTACAACTATGCATCGAAACGTCTCTCGTTCAAATTCACACGTCGAGTTTCGAAGCAACTTTTTCTTCTTTCCTATCGACATAGACGGCACGTGCAACAATTTTTGTTAATAATTCAATGCGCATCTCAAGGCACGAACGAACCAAGTTAAGAAAAAAGTGCCTGAGTGTTACTTTTGAAAACTCATCATTCTTCAGCCAGAATTCGAAAGTACTCTTCAGTTACATGGTTTGTGCAAAATGCTTTTCTCGAGACTTTTTCGTTTACAATAAAAACATTGGTTGAGTATAATGTTTTGGAATTTTTGTTTCAAAGAATTTCTCTGAGGTCTTAGTATCTGATCTAGCATATGACCGTAGCAAAAGATCAAAAGGTCTTTAAATCAAAGCTAATTATGGAGCTTCAGTACTATGTTATTCAAACTAAATCCAAACTAAAGTCGATAGAATGACCAGAAAGTAATAAAGACAATTTAGGGGTTTATTCAACGTATTTATTCTACTTTACATCAGTCCCGAACCTACAGTCAAATTTCTGTGGATCCTTATGAAAAAATTTACTCACAGATAGTTTAATAAAAATAGTCTTATGGATTCTGAAATTGTTCAAGTTATTCTTAAACAAGAAGGTTAGGTCTAGAAATTTTTAAAATGATACCACATATTACCTTAATTATTTGCATTTTTAAAAATTTCTCCTTAATTACAATTTTTTATTAGAAAATTTAAAAATATAGTGAAGAAAAATTAAAAACTGGGGTATACAGTTACATTTTTCATCTGAATATTTAAAGTAAATTCTATTGAACCAATTTTAACAAATATATTCTGATAATAGAAAGTTGTTGAGAGATATAGTAATGGAATTTTTGCATTAGTGCGGGGGCTATTTTTTAAGTAAGGTCCGTTTGTTTTTAAAAAAAACAACGACAGTATTTTGTTTCACAAAAACCTTTATTTTCGGATTGTACATACTTTTGCCTATTTTTCTACATAGTTGCCGAGTTTATTGATGCACTTGTTATACCTTAGAATTAAGTTTTAAAAACCCTCTTCAAAGAAGTCTGCCGCCTGGTTGGACAGCAGAGAGTTTACGGCGGCTGCTTTCTCTTCTTCGTTGTCACTGAAACGCTTCCCGCCTAGACTGTGTTTGAGGTACAGGAGAAGGTGGACATCACTTGAAGCAAGGCCGGGGCTGTATGGTGCATGGTCCAAAACCTCCCAGCCAAAAGATTGGATTAGCTCCCGAGTCGTTCGAGAAGTTTGAGGCCTTGCGTTACCATGGAGGAACAAAGCACCTTTTGACAGCATGCCGCGCCGTTTGTTTTGCAATGCTCTTCGGAGCTTCCGTAGAGTTGCGGAGTAGGTACCTGAGTTGATCGCTGTTTCTTGTGGCATAAAGTCCACCAGCAAAACACCGCTGGTCCCAGAAAGCTGTTGCCATAATCTTGCGCTTTGACAGCGTTTGCTTGGCTTTGACCGTGACGGGAGAAGATGCGTGTCGCCCTTCCATAGACTGCTGCTTTGATTCCGGGGTGATATGGGATACCCATGTTTCCAGTAACGATTCTTCCTCGTAACGAATCAAATAGTCTAATTAAATGGCAAACCTCTTTTCTTTGTGTTTTGCTGTGAGCAGACCACCGAGAACACAATTTCTTAAAGTTGAGGTCTTCAGTCACAATTTGGTACACCACCCACCGAGAAACATCGGGAAATTGCAATGAAAAAGTGGTTAACGTGAATCTTCTATTCTCCCAAATTTTTGTTTCAACCGCTTGCATCAAACCATCAGTGATTACAGAGGGCCGACCTGAGCGTTCTTCGTCATGGACGTTTGTTCGGCCATCTTTAAACTTCCTGATCCCTCATTGCTTCTGTGCCATAAACTTCTGTTATCTGGCGATGAATATCTGCAGCCAACATGTTTCTTGCAGTCAAAAAACAGATAACAGACCGTATCTCATACTTGGCGGGTGATTCGATCACCTTAAACATTTTAAAGACACACAGCGAATCTTACACGACTGCTACAGAGCTCGAAATGGCGCATGTGTGTTCGCAAAGGATACTGGTCTGTGACGCAGAGACTCGTTGTGGAGCACGCGTGGACTAAGGAAATATACGCGCCAACGGACCTTACTTTAAAAATAGCCCTCGTATCATGAAATATTTCTGTGATAAATACTTTAAGCATTTGAAATTGAATTGAAAAATAATTTATAATAAAACATACATATATAAGTTTCTCTCATAATTAATACTTTGTACATGTATTTCAGTGAAGATGTCAGATTAATTGTGTGTGTGTTTATCTAAATTACACATTTTAAAGCTACAAGAAGGCTATTGGCGATGGACCTCATCAATTTGAACTATGGTTAAGTGAGAGGGAGGACGATACCTGAGCTGGCATCAATTTTTCAAACTTCCATACGAGGAGGATTTTGAGTCTTGTCATATTTAATGTACTTCTCGCTCTCTACATGGCGAATTTTCAGTGGCACTAAGACCAGGGACATCTTAAGCCATGGGCCCAGGGCCTCGACCTCAATGGGTGCCTCGTTCGACTCCACCCTAATGAGATTATGATTCGAATAATTTTAACGATCAAATGTTATTTAGGTAGTATTCTACGAAATACTGGGAATTTCTGGCTATATATTAACTAGCAACAGTGGCAAGACTGCATTATTCTGTGATGACCATCATCCATGTATAGACCTAGGCCTACCACCATACACCTTCATTACTCTTTCAGTCAAAAGGCGGCAGTCAGTTCAGCTGGTTTTTGCAATACTAAGTCATGCACATTTACTTGTGTGTTTCGGGTTAACTGTTTGTAAGAGTATTTGACAACGTATGCTATGTACTGTTTACTTTCGAGGGTCATAGGTGGGGCCCACATTTGTGTAGGGAACCCAGGGCCTATATTTGTGTAGGGGGTCAAGGGACAATTTTGCTGAGGGGCCCAGGACCTCAAGAAGTCGTAAGACGTCCCTGACTAATACTCAAACTAATGACTCGACAGAAGGATCGCCGGATACGAGTTTGTGACTACGACCAATCGGCTATCGCGATCACATGAAGATATCTATCAGAACACTATTGTAAAATAAAGATAAAATTTAACTTTATATATAAGTACTAACTTGGCATATAAATATACATTTCAAATTCTTCTATTCAAAAGTAAACACACAATCAATTTTAAAATATAACGAAAAGTGTAAAAAACCACAACCAGATAAAATTTACCAAGGTGTATTTCAAAATGCATATTTGATATTTTTATATCTATAAGTAATAAATACAAGCTAGTTTAACTTGAAAATGATTTACAGATATTTATTTCGATCGTTTTTTTAGTGCATTGAGGGTGTAAACGGGCACGTGGACCACTATTTGCAAAAACAGTCGCAATTTTTTTTACCGTTAGTTTAACAAAATAAAATTCTATTTATAGTTTTTACAGAAGCCTTGTGTTTTTATGGCAGTTAAATATGAAACTCCTGATCTTCTACGTTTTAAAACAAAATTGATAAGTAAAAAGGAAATGAAAAATGATAAGTCTTCCGTGAATACTGGACACTTAAATGGGATACTTATACTCATAATGATACTTTAAACATTCTCTAGAATTACAAAAATAATTTTAAATTAAAAATTTCCCCGCTTTGTTACAGCTGAGCATGAACATAATTTTGTTAGACTCATTTTCATTTAGGTGTCATTTTTTTATAAAAATATTTCTTGAATATACAAATATTTTACATACATATATAAAATAGTGAAAAAATATACTTAAATAGTTTTTTTTTTTTTTTGATAAAATTATTGTATAATTTCTCGGAAAAAACTTCAAAGTTTTGAAAATCTCGATTTTTCTACAGAATCTTTTTTTTCCAGGTATAGAAGTTTAAGTTGGCATTACTTTCCAAGATGGCGACCGATTTAACAACTGTCAAGTGATTTATTCTCAGTTTGGTTTGACAATTCATCATGAATAGACTCACGCCTGAACAACGCTTTCAAATTGTGCAATTTTATTTCAAAAATAATGGTCGATTTTCATAAGCGAATTTTGTTTAGCGATGAAGCGCACTTCTGGTTGAATGGCTACGTCAACAAACAAAACTGCCGCATTTGGAGTGAAGCTAATCCACAAGTGTATGTCGAAACATTGTTACATCCAGAAAAACTGACTGTTTGGTGCGCTTTATGGGCTGGTGGAATCCTTCATCAAAAACGATGAAGGCCACAACGTTACAGTCAATGGTGATCGGTATAGAGCCATGATTACTAACTTTTTCATTCCTGAATTGAACAATCATGATGTCCAGGAGCTGTGGTTTCAACAAGACGGCGCAACATGTCACACATCTCGTGCCACAATCGATTTATTGAAAGACACGTTTGGTGACCGCCTAATTTCACGTTTTGGACCTGTGAATTGGCCTCCAAGATCTTGTGATTTAACACCGCTAGACTATTTTCTGTGGGGCTATGTAAAGTTATTGGTCTATGCGGATTACCCACAAACGCTTGACCATTTGGAAGACAACATTCGCCGTGTTATTGCCGATATATGGCCACAAATGTTGGAAAAAGTCATCGAAAATTGGACGTCCAGATTGGACTACATCCTAGCCGAAGTATTGCTGGACGTGTCCTTCGAGATCCAACTGGCTGTTTGCAGAATATGGAATCGATGGGTTCTGGACGGTAATATGGAGCGTTGTGCAGAGTCTCAACGGCCCTCTATCACTAGTAGCCGATAAGACAGGCATGTTACCCGCATGGCCTTAAGTGAACATGCAGCCCCGTCACGAGCCCTGAGTCAAGAATTGGGGTCATTCGCAAGACAAAAAGTGTCTGTACAAACAGTTCAACGACGTTTTCCGCAGCATGACTCTCAACTCGGAGACCATGGCTGCGGCTACCCTTGACGCTGCATTAACAGCAGGAGTGTTTTCAATGGTGTGATCAACGACAAAACTGGACGCACGAATGGCCAGATGTCATATTTTCCGATGAATCTAGGTTCTGTTTACAGCATCAACATAGCCTCCATGTTTGGTGGCATCGTGGTGAACGCACATTGGCAGAGAGCATTTGTCATCGTCACACTGGCCCATCACCTGGCGTTATTTGGGGTGATATTGGATATAGATCTCGGTCACTTCTTGTTCGCATTGACGGCACTTTAAACAGCGAACGTTACATTTCTGGTGTGTTATGACCCTTAGCTCTACCCTTTTTTCGTGCCCTGTGAAATCCTACATTTCAGCAGGATAATGTACGTCCGCATATTGCCGGTATTGTACAAACCTTCCGTGATATGACAAATGTTTAGCCGTTGTCCTGGCCTGCACATTCACCAGATCTCTCGCTAATAGAAAACATCTGGTCCATGGTTGCCGAGCGACTGGCTCGTCACCATACGCCAGTCACTACGGTTGATGAGCTGTTTCATCGTGTTGAAGCTGCATGGGCATCTGTACCTGTACATACCATCCAATCTGTGTTTGACTCAATGCCCATGCGAATAAGTGCTGTTATTACTGCCAGAGTTGGTTGTTCTGGGTACTGATTTCTCAGAATCTATGCACCTAAATTTCTTGAAAATTTAACCACTTGTTATTTCTAGTATGATATATATGTCCAATAAATATCTTTTTGTTATCTCCATTTCTTCCTGGTGTAGCAATTTTAATGTAGCCAGTAGTGTATTAACACAAAGAGGTAAGTTTAAATAATACAGATTAAATTTATAAAAAAAATGGGGGATTAATATAATCAGCAAAGTAAATAATGAAAAAAATAGAATATAAAAGAATAGAATTTAAAAGAATAGAGAGAGAGAGAGAGAAAAGAGAGAGAGGTCTATGACAAAAGGAATATAAAGAAGATAAAATAAGAAATTGAGCAGCTGTAAGAAAGAAGCATAAATTTGATTATGTCCAAGGACTCTAGTCTCCTGACGATTCTAACCATCTCATTCTATTAACCAAACGTTGGTAGTTATTCCTTTTAAGTGGATTTCACTGTATGTCGTAAAAAAATAAGACAGAACTGAGAAAAAAAAAACAATGAAGCGCCGTGAAATGCAGAAATCGGCCCATACATTAAGCCTTTCCCTCTCCCCTCACATGTATACGCTAATGTAATCGTCACTAAAAACTTTCATTTTTACTTGTAAGCACTAATTATACCTTTCATTTGTTACTTTTAGAGAAACTCGATTAAAAATGTAGATTCTCTTGGCTTTGAACTCCAGTCCACATGGTTTTTATTCATTGTAAATATAATGGAAAAATGAAATATTGAGCAGTTCTCGTTAAAGGAAGTATGACAGAAAACAATTTCTTGTAAGCAATGTAAATCTATCCAATAAGATTAAAGGGGAGTGTTTTTCGTTAGAAAACTTTCTGTATTTAAGTAACTTTTTATATTACCTTAAAAGAAACATATTTTTCTATATTTTACTACTTTTAAACCACATAAATTGATTTTACCTGAAAGGAATTAAAATAATTTAATGCATACAAAATAAAGGGGAATATATTCATCATTTTGTACAAACGCCTTAAAATTCAATAATAGACTTAAAACATTATGTATGTGTTCTGTATACAGTCGGACCTCGATTTAACGAACCCTTATTTAACGAATTTTTCTCTTCCCGATTAAAATGGAGGCAAAACCTCCTATTTAACGAATAATAAACTTCGATTTAATGAATTATTTCATCAACTGAGAAATTTTTTTTATTACTTTTTGTTAGAAAAAATTGGATTTTTTTTTCAAGTTACATCCTTTTTGTCCAGAACAGAAAAAAGTTTTGTCTTGTAAGTTCGATGAGAAAGGGTGCAAAGCATTATTAGACTTTACAAAGGCAGATGAGCATATGAGTGCAACCTATAGCGTGAGTTTTGAATAGGATGGGAAACTCCTTCCTTAACTTTTCCCATTCCACGATGCAGGGGACATTTTCAGATTTTAAAAATTGTATTACATTTGATGACGGACTGCCTATCTGTGCAACTGAAGTTCAGGAATTTGTTGATTTGTCGGAGCCACTGAATAGCGATTCTGATGCAGAAATTAATAGTGAAATTCGTATGAAAAATTTAAAGTTTTCTAATGTTTAAATTGTTTGGAAACTGAAAACGCACCTTATGTAGCAGGATGTAAATCACGCAATATTTTCTTCTATGCACTGAGTCGAAAAAGGAACTCCTTCGAGTCAGAAATCACAAAGAATTTCAAACATCTGTTAATCAGTATTTTAAAATTTCCAATTAAATGGTACATAAAAATTCACTTATAATATTTTTAACTGTTGAATAAAAAGTGTGTAATTTCTAGCTGTGCTAGCAAAATTTTGTGTAATTGCTTATTAAAGAATTTCCAAAAGGTAAGAGAAAGAATTTGTATGTTGTTTGGACCCCGATATAGCGAATAACCCCGAATTAATGAACAAAATGTTTGGTCCCTATGAATTCGTTAAATTGGGGTCTGACTGTATATAATATTTTTGAAATGAAAGTTGTTTATTAATAAAAGGGAAAAAAAAAGAAAAAGAAAAAAAACTACCCCTCTAAAATAGTAAACTTATTCGTCTTTAAAAGGCTTAAAAAGGTTAACTATACGATATTTAAAATTAATATTTATTTAAGTAACTTTTAACATATAAAAATACAAAGTCAGTTTAGAAAAGAGAGCAATAGAAAGTTCAAGAAAGCTCTAGTTTTGTATTTTAACAAAAGTGTACAAATAATAGGTCAAAATAAGCAAAGCAGAAGTATTTATTTTATGATTTTATAGGTAAATATTCTATATCAAATTTTGCTAATTTATTTTTATAAGTATACTGTAGAAATCTGGGAAAACTATTCCCTCGTGAAATATGTTTAAATATATTTAATTATACGTTATGCTGACTTTTAAAAAAGGAATTACCATTGAAAAATATGTAATTCCAGTTTGTGCAAGTCTTTTTCAATATCGTGATTTGAATAAATGGCTTTTTTTTTTTAAAAAAAAGGTTTTGTATTAATAATGATATTGAAAAAAAAAGAAGGAAAAGATTTACGCATTCAAAATTCCTCTTTTTTATACCACAAAAAATTATCGATGATCAATTCTCTTTCAAAAATCTAATTCACATCTTTTCAAGTTAAACTCCCAAAAATAATTCATTTGAAAGCATTGTTACTTTTATTATGTATTTATTCCTTAAAACAAAAGGAAAAAAATGCTAAATAGTCAACAATATAAAAACTTTTAAAAATTCGAAATAATTTTAAAACAAAGAATTACTTTTTTTTCAATGAGAAATAGCTTTACATTAAAAATTCACACAGTCTTCTAGTAATTCTCATTATATATAAAAAAGAAACTTTCAAAATGAAAACTATAATTTTATCATTATCTCGAACTAACAATCCATTGAAAAATTACACGGCATAACTAATTTTTATGAGTGTGTAAATTACTTGAAGTTCTTTGTTCATTAACTGTTTTTGACAACTTCTATATCTAAATAACAAGAATCTTTTTTTCGTTCAATATTTTGCAGAGAAACGTTCGTGCCTTAATTAAACACGTTTTCTGAGAAAAACGTCAAAGAGATTCCCTGAAGTGTTCCAAAAATAATGGATTACGGCAATCATAATTCTTTTCGTCGACTCGCATCGTGTGTTTAAAAAGTAACGAATTTTATTCACTCTTTATTTAGAAAAGACTTAAGAGTAGAGGGAATTTTAATAACTTATCTAAAGGATTGAGGGAAAAACCTTCCTTGAAAGCAGTAAATAAATAAAGCATATGGTACACCACCAAGGGGCGCGCGCACACACACACACACACACACACACACACACACACACACACACACACACACACACACACACACACACACACACACACACACACACACACACACACACACACACACACACACACACACACACACACACACACACACACACACACACACACACACACACACACACACACACACACACACACACACACACACACACACACACACACACACACACACACACACACACACACACACACACACACACACACACACACACACACACACACACACACACACACACACACACACACACACACACACACACACACACACACACACACACACACACACACACACACACACACACACACACACACACACACACACACACACACACACACACACACACACATGCACGCACGCACGCACACACACACAAAATTAAATTAGATTTATTTTCCAGTACATCTGCAAGTATTAAATTAATCACCCAATTATTTCTCCAAAACAGATGGCATAACCACTAAACATTTCTAATCCCAGATCATTATATTTAATAGCCCTATATGTCAGCATTAACTTTCAAGTATATATCATAAAATCAGAGGTACTTCTCAAATCTGGTTTAAGTGGTAAAACACTTAGATTTCATTTTGGCGTTCCTTTTCTCTCTGCCTCTCAACGTTAGAACTTGTACAGATTTCATTGAAGGAAGGTCCTTTCTTTAAAAATTAAGACTGATTCTGGCTCGAAACATGTCATATATATATATATATATATATATACAATGCAATAATGCATTTTTCGGGTTATCTTACACAATGATTCAAATACGTGCATTATACCCTGTTGGGCTGTAATATCCATTAGTACAGAATTTTAAATGGCAGTGGATATACTCTTTGCTATTGTACAGTAGTGAAATGCTAAGTAAATATTTATGTGAAATCAAACAGTCATAAATTTTCCGCTCTTTTATTCGAACACCACACACAAACACGCATTCACTCACACGAAAGCATTATTTACTTACGAATCGTTTCTAAATGCCTTTTTTTTACCAAAATGTTTACAACAAATGATCAAAATTATGACCTCCAGTTGTAATACAAGATTAGTTTTGTCGATGTAGTAATTGGGGCATGGAAATTTTCTAGCTGGGGGTGTTCTAAGCCATTTAACCTACCAATATGATTTAGGATGTCCCACAGTAGGAAATATTCGAAACAATTCGATTCCCAAGGCAAAGCATGCGGATTTATGAAATAGAGGTCAAGAATACAGACCTAGTTTTATTATATATTAATTATGAATTACTTAAATATGTTTGTTAACATAAATATAACGTATATATGTGTGTGTGTGTTTGACTCTGTTCCTTTAACATAAATAAAAAATTTAAATTCTACACATATTGAGTATTTTTTAAATATATTTATTAAAAAAAATAGAAAATTTTTAACATTAAATATAAATATTCCTTCAATATATAGTCAAAAAAATATTTAAATATAAAATTTTAGTGTGAACTTTGACTCTGCACTGCATTCCTTAATCTATCGTAATTTTAAGGATATAATTTTTGACTTTTCTTCATAAGTTTTTACATAATATTTTATAAACTCAATGATGATGATGTCGTATCCATGACGGGACCAAAGCAGATAGTACCATGAGCCCAGATGGCTTTTCTGGCAATCTGTTCAATATTATCTACGTAAAGATTTGTTGACGAAAAGAAGACCCCTATTTCTCTCTCTCTCTTGTAGAGCAGCAAAATAGCTGGTCAAAATATGAGCAGGTGTTTTGCTCTGTATCTAAACAGTTACCACAATTCCTGTAAGATCTTTTACCACCCCTATCAAACGTCATTCTTCTGTAATGATCTGGTCTTAGCACTAGCTTTTGTTTTTGTTATAAGGCGGTCTCCACTTATATTACAGATTTGATGCTTTACAGGAATTGACTTCTCTCTCAATTTGAAATTTGTGACAGCATCTACGTCTAATAAAGTTATGTTGACAAAGTTGTCATTATTAAGATTTCTAGTTTCTTTCGCCAATTTGTCTGCTTTTTCATTGACTGTAATGTCAACATGTGTGTGTAATCATTGGTGGAAGTAGACTTTATCTAACTCCTGTAATCTAAACAGGCGAGAGAAAATCGCTTCAGTAATTCTTGAACCTCTATTTAGAATTGCCTGGAGGGCTGCTTTTGAGTCACAAAAAATGACGAGACCGTTAGCCTGTTCTAGAACAGGGAGAGTCTCATATAGATCACAAGAGCCTCAACTATCACCCAAAGTTCACAAGTGAAGCAGGAGGCAATGAATATAAACTCGATGTTTATTATAATATCCTGTAATGACTGCAAAGCGCGCAGTTTTTATCATCAAGCGCAATGCTAAATGTAATAGTTTCTTGTAAACCAGAATTCTGTTTTTTACATTTTCTGTCATTTGAGTTATTTATGTTTCAATAATTCGCTTAGAAGCTAGTATTTTTTGAATTCGGGATAATATTATTTTTGATGATTCGTAAATCGCTGAACAATATTTCTATACATTTTAAAAATGTACCTTTTATACAGTAATACCCCGAACTTACGCGCTGGGTGGGATTGAGTGACAACTACTTAAGTCGGATTCGCGTAAGTTGGGGTATATAATTTTTTTTCGTATATAAATACATATAAATTATCTTTAGTTAGGACTAAGATGAAAAAAAAAATAATTTAAAGAAAAAAATGTTTATTAAAATCATAGGTAATACACGCTCGCACACAAAATCGCAGTTCGAAGTTATTTTAATGTAGAAAGTCACGTAAAATCTAGCGAAGCAGTCTGCCTGCTGATAGATTCTTTTTTTCACCCGTAAAATTTCCTTGTAGCATGTTAATTTTTTTATTCCTTATTTTACTGAAAAAATATGCTCTTCATTGGAGTCTATTTTCTAAAATTTGTTACCTATTTTTTACCTAAACTGCGGCCTTCTGTCAAATTCCTAATGGGTCTAAAGACTCAAGTTTCTCAATGTCTTGCTGCTTATGTATTTCTACGAGCCCCTCAAATTAAGAAAGTACATTCAGTCATTTTAGGTTTGGTTCCAATTGTGTTTGACAAAAAAGTAACTTTTTTCTTACAACCAGCTTTTTTTATAACTTCTCATTTCTAACTGGTATATTTAAATGTGGCCTGATGTTTAGTTTGATAATCATTGTACACCTGAGAAATGACGCTTTCACGGCATAACACACTTGCAGCGCGATCTTTGTGTTGTACGAATCCATATTCAGTTGTCCAGAAGTTTTTAGAACCGCTAAGATCAAGTTTTCTCTTTTCAGTGGTAATTTAATTAAGATATAAATTTTTACAATAATTAAAGAAATAAAATGCAAGTTTTCACAATAAAACTAAGAACGTACTGCAAAGTGTTTGATGTGCATCAAACTAAATTCTACTTTCGACTGAAAGGATACTCAATACTCATATATCGGCATGACGTACCGAAAAAAAAAGTAAAGAAAATGCGAGAGATGCAGAGAGGAGAGACAATAATAACTTTTGATAACTTTGTGAAGGGTGAGGAGTGTATAAAGGCCAAATCTGACCCGCATACTATTGGTTGCCGACGCCTATTGCGTAGTTTCAAAAATGTCAGGCAAAACATTATTTGCAAAATTGTGATTAATTTCTGACGCCAAGAAAGCTTATTAAGCTGTCACTGGTTCTCGAAGTAAAGTAAGAACTTTTTTTAAACTTCCCAGCTCATATGTTATTCACAGATAAAAGTGATTCTGACACACAAAAATGTTTTCAATGTGCACAATACTTATCTGTGACCAACAGCAAATCCTCACGCTACACGTCTTCATGCCTTCCTTCGACGATTCTGTGAATATTTGGATGAATATTGTGTGAACAATTTTCTCAAAGGCTTTTATCTCCTACAAACGAGATTTGATGTTCAATATTTTTGTATTTTTTGGAACAGGTATTGCGATTAACAGTCGTGATGAAATGTGCGTTCAGCACGATGATGCACCAACTCATTTCAATATGCATGTTTATAATTAGCTGGATACCATTTTTTGGAGTGTGATAGGTTGAGCCTAGTGGGCCAGTCTAATGGTCATACCAATCGCCAAATTTGTTCAGCTTCAATTACTTTTTATGGGGTATTTGAAAATTCTCAATTACATAAGACTTTAATTGATTCTACTGCGAAAATTTTGTGGAATCAATGGAGTCTATTCATTTTCAGTGAGTCATTCATTGTGGTAGAAAATGTGCGAAAATATCAGGTATCGATATTCAAAAAATAAAAGCACTTGATACGAAGAGGAAAAAATAACTAGTAAATATTAAGAACTATTAACAAATTAAAAAACACAACCAATGATAAAAATTAGGAATTGCGCGATGATAATGTCATTTCAATTTCAGAGTACAACCAACATTAATACGTAAGTTGTACGATAAATAAACAATGAGTGAAGGGAAATTTTTGTGTTCATTGCTATGTTACTGAAAAGAAATAAATAAAACTGTAAAATAATAAACTGTTCTCTTCCTACAAAATTTATCAAGAAGGCTAAAAGCACTATCGACAATATAGTCATTGGTAACTTAGTCTATTATTCTGTGATGAATGTTTTTTAATTAGCATCGTTTTTATACTGCAAATAGATTTGTGCCTTAGAAATCTCTCTTTTTTTCAAAGAAACTTTTATAATCTTTTCTCCTTTCTGCAAGACTCAAAACTGGAATAGCTTTTGTAAGTCCTTCGTAAAACATTTCTTTTTCACACCATTTCCTTCACGTCTTTTTGATTGGCTCTCGGAATCTTTTTCGGTCACTTTTTCAGATTAAAGCAAGAGTTTCTTCTAAGGAATTTAAATGTGTTTTATACTTTTATTAGTTGTTAAGTGTTGATATTATGTTTGCTGTAGCTTTAGTTAAATCAAATTTGTCTATGTCCTTTTTACTATTTTTGCTGTTTTGTAAATTAAAAGATCATTAAAACAAAAATATAAATATTTATAATGTATTTATTAGATTATAAGTAAAATATTTCGATGTTTTACTATTGGAAAAACCACAAAATTAAAAATTTTATTTATTAATTTTATTTTAATTAGAGCAAACACAACTGAAGTGTGTGTGAAATTCTTTTCTTCAGTAGCTATATACTATTCTGCTTATTTTTAACAATATAAAAGTATGAGACTATGGTTTATTTTTGATTAGTTCTACTATTTTAAACGACTACAATAAGATTTTGTAAAAAATTGTATCTGAAGGATGATGTATGTGTTCCTCAATTTCACAAGTATGAAAAAAATATTTTTGAAAGTAAATAACTCGACTTTTTTGAAGTATAAAAAACTATTTTTTTATAATTTCAGAATTATTTCATTAAGGGATATTGATTTAATCTAGTTGTTTTGTGTCATATATTGTCGTTATTTGTTCATATTTTCATCTAAAAATCTGATAAATATTAATTGCTAATGAATGATTCCTGTCAAAAACTATAATTAATCCTCTTATAAAATACTAATTCATAAATTAGAGCTAATACTTTCCCACATAGATCTATTTAAAAATAATATAGTTAAATATGTAATCAAATTCATGAATACAATTGTATAAACTTGCCTAACTAGAAAATGAACACCATTTAAAACAAAAATTACATTTTATGGGATATTCTCACTTACCATCGAAACTTTACAGTGTTCCATTATTTATTTTTGCTTCTGTACACGAAATTTAAGATATTATACTCGTATACTAGAACATTTTATATTTAATTTAGTGTTTCTTCAAGTTTTCTTTAAAATTCAGGCACTAGATAGGCAGTCTTAAGGCTGTCTTCGGTTAATGTTAAAGAATAAGACCCGAATTAGGTACAATTTTTCAGATATAAAAGAAAAGAAAAATTAATATTATATATATATATTCTGACTTCACTATCCATTAGAGAACAACATATTTTATCATTCTTCACCTTTTTGACCGAGCTGAACCATTTTTCCTCGCGTAAAATGTGTTTCGCGTTTTTTCTCCTATACCGTAATTTTAAATGAGCTGTCCTTTCACGTGTTAAAATGAAAAAAATAATAATCAAGGAATATTTTGAAATTTTATAAACACTATCTTGTTAACAGATTATAAGTGGTAATGTTGCAAATTTTCATGAAAATTGAGGCATTTTTCTGTCTGAAAATGTGCTCCACGTTTAGCTCAGGCTCTCGTACTTTTGCCGAAAACAGCCTTAAGTTGCTTCTAACTAAAGAAAATAGAAGAAATAAATTACAAGTAATGTGAGCAGCCAGTTTTTTCTAAGCCTTTTAATACAGGCTGAAATTCCTTTTTTGTATATGAAGATTGTGATGAATGGATATAAAAAGAGAATTTTTGGTTGTTAAAGTCTTCGAAGAAATGGCGCTGGAAAGGGAGGAAACCGTGTTTGGTAATGGATTATGATACAGAAGTCATGTTTCTTCTAATTATCGAGAAAAGATGGATTATGTTCTGTATGAGATGCCTGAAATATTCTGCTTTAATTTGGTAAAAACAAAAATTTGCAATGTTATTTTGGTTAAATTTGTTGTTTAAAATGATGGATTAGATTGAAAAGACAAGTGGACACATATTTATGTAGCTTTGTCAACAGTACATATTGTTACTTGCCATTTTAAGGGAGTTAAAAACAAAAACGTTGCCTGAAAGGTCCGTAATATATCTATCCTGCTAATGATTATTTATTTATTTTAAATACAAGGTTTCTACAAATTATTTGTGCAAAAAAGAGTGATTTATTGCACTTAATATACAAGAAAAAAAAAGAATTAAAGTACGCATTGTTGCAAGATAGAGAAATTGCCCACCATTATCACAAATGTTCAATGTGGCTTTCTTTCGTTACTATGCAAATGTCCCATAGGTAAATCAGTTCTTGCCACAGATTTATCAGCATGTCTTAATCGCTAAAATTAATTACAGTGTAGATTCTTTAGTTTTAAAATGGACGCAGGAAATAGCGGAGTGTACTCTTTATCCTTTACAAAATCCCATGCACTGATGGTGATGGCCATTGAATAATATCTCCTCGACGAGTCCAGACTGGTACCTCAGCACATTGAAGTAAGAAGCAACGTCGTTGTGCTAGCGACAATACATACCATACTGTTGAAAAATGTAACTTCCTAACATTTTTACTTCGATGATTGGCATAAGGAAAATCTGTAGTATGTCTAAATAAATACCATAGAATAATAGAATCTCTCTCTTTTGGGTTTTTTTCTTGTATTCTCGGGAAAAATTTTACCATACTTGAGCAGCAAAATGATTTTCATGAAAACAAAGACAGCATTTCGCATCATTGTACGTCTCCACTATCGCAATGCCGAACAAAGAATGATTACCGCTCGGTGAAAGATAGCGTCAGTTATGGCACTTAACTCTATTTATAAATAAACTTAAGATATATTACTACTAGTCTGACTTACAATGGGTTAATTTCATTTTATTTTTTGGAAGTTACGAAATTGCCCAACTAAATTGTAGATACTATGTATATCAAAATATTTCAAGTATATAAAACGGTATTTAACGGTTAAATCTATTAGTATGACTCAGTACATTGAATGCTGTTCAATTTATGAAATTCAGAGTGGAATATTAGGCAGAAAAACTGATTCATAAATATAATTTGGAATTTGTAAATAATTTTTTTCCAATTATGTACCGTCTTTTTATATCATTACAGTTTAATATGCTGTTTAATCTTTATTGAGCGAAAAAAAAAACTAATAAAAATACTGCTGTTAATTTAATAAAATGAAGTAATGAAAGATAAATACGAAAATAAAAATCTAGAAAAACACTTTCTTAATTTAATTTTGTTTGATTTCACACGTTTATCTGTGTTTAAAAACTCAAAAATACTCTAGCTAAGTACTTAAATTTAAATTTATAAAGAAAATAAAAATACTAGTTAAGGTCTCAAGCATTGTACAGTTGAACTAAAGTGCAATATAATCTGAGGATCAATATAATTAGCAAAACTATTAAGTTTAAAGAAAAAAATGTTCAAGTCTATATAAGTGCTCGAAAAATAATGTAAAGGCAGAGTAATTATTCAACAAATGATATTTTTCTTTATTTTCAACCAAATGCGTTTAATGTGTTGAATTTTTTTAAATGAAAATAGCCATTACTCTAATTAATCTAAAGATAAGTAGAAATAGTTATCCTAATGGATTTAGGGATTTAGAAGTTTTTAATTTTAGAAAATTCTAATCAAATTCTATATGAGAACAATTTTATCCTAATGCTTAATAGTTTTGGAATTAATTCAAGATTAAGTTTTCATTGTGATAATCAATATAAAATTCCATTTCCTTAAGCTTTTTAATGTAGTATTTAATTTAGACTTAAGGTAATAACAGTGAAGCAACTTATTAAATTTTGGATTTCATTCAATATTGTGATGCTAATGTTTCATTTTCTGGTTGGTATCTCTGTTATTTTACAAAATGTGAAGTTGTGAAAGGTTCAAGTAAGGGATTCATTTAAATTTTATCTAATAGCTTAATATGAATATTCTTGTTTTATCTATTGATGCGACGCTATTTTAACTTATTAAAATTCTTAAAATCAACCCAGGTTTCATAATTTCCCATCGCATCATGACCAAAGTTAAATAAGACAAGAATCATCAATTACAGAATTAACTTTAACGTTTAAGATAAATTTATTTTAAGCACACTAAAAAAAGATTTATACTTCTACAAACAAGAAGATAAAAAATAATTAAAACTTAGCTTGAGAGAGAGGTGCAGATGGGGTGGACATGACGATAGCCCGGTCCGGGTGGAGTTTCGGCGTGTTTTTTAAATGATGATTCTTTTTCTGCAAATCTGGGAGAGGCTCTCTCTCTGAATTCTAGTGCGTCCCCTTTTTATCCCGCACCTCATCACTCCAAAATCCTGGAGCTGAACTCTTTGCTCTCTCCAGTATATTTTCTCTGATTGGTCAGGGGCCAGGCGCAGTGTTACACCCCCTCAAAATTTATGCGTTCACTGAACTTTTGTGACGCGGGAAACTTTTTGACACTCCCTACCAGAGAAATGTCACCAAATCCGGTCAAGGGGGACTTGTATAAAACTCCCAAGTTGCTGAGGGGTGATTTCTAAAAACATGAACAATTCTGGCCTCCCATAACTATCTTTATCTTTGTTTCATCTTATTCTGTCTGCTCGATGGCTTAGAGGTAGCTTGCCCGCGTAAGCGGTTGCGGATTCGATTCCGGTTGGAGTTGATAGATTTTCTGGGTGCGAAAATCGTAAGCATGCATGTCATTGGATTATGCGGCATGCGAATGATCTGTTAAGTATCAATTTAGCTCTGGTACTCACGGGGTATTTAGCATCCAATGAGAGCTTGAATTAAATTAGTTCAAGCGTCCTAACTTGGTAGTGATAGCCTCCACTAGATGGTGCCACTACTGAAAGAGCTGTCAAATTTGGGAACCTGCCGGGTCTGCAAAGGCTTAGTTGCTTATACGTGCAGTCCTTTAGAAAGAAAAATCTTTATAGATCTTATTTTATCTTTACTTATCTGATTTTATCTTTATTTAAATAATTTTTACTTAGTTGTTAAAAATAGAAATGCAAACGATTCGATAATATTTTTGCCATTTTAAATAAGGTTAATAAAATACTTTGCTTGTAGAAGCGATACTTTTTTTGTTTAACCGAAACCGGATTTGATGCTAGATATCGAATTCGAATGGGATTTGTTCAATCGTATACTCTGAATGAATGAGAATCAACTTTATTTGATATTGCAAGAGAACAGAGAGAAATTGGCTTTACAATACCCAAGGGAAATTAAAGACAACCTTTTATTTTAGAAATGCATAATAGTTTGGAGGTAAATTTTTTTTTAACAAGTATGAATTCTGGAAAAGAATTAACAATTCGTTCTCCTTTTAAGCTGTTGATGTAAGAGTACACTGAAACAAATAAATAGGATCTCTAAAGTAATTGTAAAATATTCTTCAAGATCTAATTTTGAAGATAAATTAATGTGATACTTGAAAATAACTTTTTTATCCCTCATAAACCTGAGTCATAATTAAGATGCTTCAAACATAACAAATTTATTGCACGTTTTTTGTAGAATACGTCTGTTGAAAATAAAGTGGAGAAATATATAGAGTAGGAAGAACAGAATTCCTATATAATATGCTTCTCATGAATATAATCTCATGATGTTGCTTCTCATGAAACAATAAACTGAATAATCTTTTCCCTTTAATTTTGATTAGATCATGAATGTTGTGTATTAATAAAAGGAAAATAATGATTGTGTAGCAGTTTGTTTAGGGGAATTTAACAATAATTGCTGTATGATACACACAAAAAGTATGTAAAAATATTGTTTCAGTTATACATTTTATTTGAAACTTATCATTATTTTCTTGCGATTTTAAAAAATAAAAATCATTTTGCTCTTTCGATTTGATATTAAATATTGTAATCAGCCTATATTTTCGTACAATGTATTCAGATTCAAGTCTTGTGTTATAATGTGCAGTTTACAATAAATATAGTTCGCTTTATTATCTTTTAAAGTAATCCTTTAGTTTTTAAATCTTTTACCTTATCTGTTAATTGAAAATTCCTTAATTTAAAATAAAAACAAAAATCTTTTTTTATAAATAGAGTTAATAAATAATTTATTAACTGTTCAATATACTTCACAGTAAAGTGTTACATCTAAGTATTAGTTTCCAAATTAGATTTATGGATGGCATCGTAAAAAATGAAAGAAATTTTCTGCGTGATGTAAAGATATTTATTTGCTCATTACATATTTTTTAACTTCAAATTGACTCTGAAAAATGTAAATGGGATATTGTATTTCTTTTTTTATGTCCTTCAGCGATCATTCGATGATAAACAAAATTTTTATATTATCCCTTCCAACTGTATAAAATCATTTGTATCTTTTAAGTTTGTAATTTTAGTTCATTTTTTATGACTTTTTATTGAAGAAACTAACAGCAGTGCATTTTATAAAGTTTTTGCTACACAGAACCAATTGATTAAATAATAACTCCGTTTTACATATGATAATTAAGATATTTATTTGAATATTAATTTAAACGTGTCTAAATGTGACAATGCAAATAAAATCTATTTTTTAATCAATACCACAACTACAATTGTTTTTTCCTAATTCTTTCAACTAAGTTGATTCTCTATTCAGCTTAAGGTATCCGACTACATTCCGAACCGTGATTTTAAAAAAGCGCATAAATGGATAATTTTCATGATATTTAGTGTCACTTAGATTAGAATACATGTATAAAATTGTTTTAAGGACATTTTGACAAATTTTTTTTTTATTTAAATACAATATTTTGGCAAAAAATTAACTTAGAATAGCCTTTTTTCAAAATGTTCTCCTTTTACAAAAAATGCTTCTAAAATAATAAAATATTTTGCTTTTATACAATAAAAACTTCTCCGGAGAGTTTGAACGATTTATTTAAAAAAAAAATTCACATTATTTTCAGCCAATTGAAATATTTATCGGCGTTTTTTTCTTAAAATTTCTCCCTCCGTTGTCGTAAAACATGGATAAACTCACTTCTAAATTATATATTTCAAAAATTCTAGTTGATTCTCTGTACAGAGGTCTGAGCTATATACTGATGGGAGGCCAGAACGAATTATTCAACAGACCTCAAAATTTCAAAGTCAGTTTTTTTGGAATTCGTTTCAATTTCCCCTCACTGGACAGTGACATTCCTTCTGCAAGGGTGTGCCAGAGGGTTCCCGCGCCTGGGGGTCACTAGACCCATAAATTGCGGGGTGCGTCAACAGATTTCCCGCGCTCCCGAAAGTTCAATAAACCCTATGCTGTAACTCTGCGCTGGTCTCTGGACCAATTAGAGGCAATTAAGTGGACAAGACAAAGAGTCCGCTCTAGGATTTTTATGTGAAAAGTTGTAAAATAAAACGGGACGCACCCCGATTTTGAGACAGAGAAAGACACAGACAGAGCCGATCCCAGAGCTAGAGACAATCACGAAAACTCCGGAGACTCCGGGCGTCAACCATGTTTATCCCCCTGCTTTTTCCCTCTCTCAAGCTAAGTTAAATTTTGATCTTGTAGTGAAGTAAATTTCCAGATACGTGTGCTTAAAAATAAATTTAATAATGTTTTAAAACTATACGATCAGTGTATGATTTATTGTGAGATGAGTGTTTTAATTTTAGAATTAGTTAACTCAAATAATTGTCATGATGCGAAATTAGGAATCTGGGTTCAAAGTTATAGAATTTAAACAAAGTTAAAATAGCGTCGCATCAATACAGACAAAGTATTATTATAATAGAAGCATTTTTCACAAATGGAGAATATTTCGAAAATTAGTCATTCTATGTTCATTTTTTGTGAAAATATTGTACTTAAGTCATTTCTTTCGTAATAATATTTTTAAAACAATTTTATATACATTTTCTAATCTAAGTGACACTAAATATCATAAATATTATCCATTTATATGCTTTTGCAAAATCACGGTTCCGAACGTAGTCGGATACCTTAATACACGTTTTATTCTGATTTTGTTTTCACCGTGTTCTAATTTCTTGAATGAAATTAAAATAAAGATTTTTTTGTATGTCGTTCATTTTTGATAAATTTTGGGCGTTTTTACTGATTACTACAAACTTATTTTTATGTACTTGGTTACTTTTGACTAGCTTAACCCGCTCAGGACTATGATCACATGTATGTGATCACGTGTTTTTCCCATCAGGGCTCACGGTATTATATGTGAGATTGCTTTTTCCCTGTTCTGAGACCCGTGATCACACTTGTGTGATCGGAATTTGGAATATTCTTATTTTAATTTTTAATCAGCACTAGATTGTGGTTGAAAGACGAAAGCACGATCCCGTGCTCACGTAAAATCTCGGAGCACACGGGCCTGGCGGAGGGCTTCTTTCTATTTTTCTGGTCCTGTGTGTGTGTAAGAACGGTTTAATGAAGGGGTACTCAACCTTTTTTTCTGTCGGGCCACATACATATGTTAGCTACTTCAAGCGGGCCGCATACACATGTTAGCTATTTCACGCTAGTCACAAAGTGAGGATTAATGGAGGGAAGGGGGGAGAAATGCTTTTAGACCAAGATAATATAGATAATTTAATAAGTGGAAAATTGATCAAAATATTAAAACTCTTATTTTGCTTTATTTAATCATTATTTTTAATTTTTCTCAGTGGATTTTTCTAAATTGAAAGCATTTAAAAATCACTTTTTCAAAATTTCTGCAACTCAGTAAACGGTTTTATATGATTACCAATAATATAACAAATTTCACAGGGTGCCTTTGTTACCGCTGTGACATTACCACTCGCAAAACACTTTTTTGCTGTTGTAAAGATTATTCAAGAAAGCAAATCATCACCTCTTGAAAGAGATCTTCGAGGAAGTGACAAATCAAACAATTACTGATCCATGCTTGTTTTTCACTACAAAATAGGGAAATTCCCAATCGTCTTGAAACAGCCTATTTTCTTCGAATATATTTCTCTTGCAAGATATGGAAGACAGTTAAAGATTAGTTCCTCTCCTAAAATGGTCACTAAACTCCACTGTTGTCTATTATCACTAATTAGAAGAAAAAAATATCAATTTGCACCCATACGACATCGACAGCAAAAAGCAAAATTGATATAGTTGATTTCTTAACAAAGAATTTCCAACCAAATTTTCATAAATAAATGAATTTCTCAGAGCGATGGTCTATAACCGGGCCACTTTAATAGGCTCGGTGGGCCTATTAAAGTGGTGGCCTTGAGTATCGCTGGTTTAACGTAACGCATGTCATATAAAATAATGCCGCATAAAGAAATTCTACTGGTAGCTACCATACTCTGAGATAAAGCACGCAGCTTCAGATCAAAACATCCATGACGCGAATTCCAATTGAGTATATTTAATCCAGAAACTGAAATTTTTATTTAAAACACTTTATTGTAGCTTATTGTTTATTAATGTTCCCTTATAGCTTCTAGAGATTTCTGTTTAATGTTCTATGACGATTATTCTAGACTAAAGTGTAAACACACACACACTGAGTTCCAAAAATTGTATTTGATTGATCTGTATTTGCTTGCGAGCTCCTTGTTGCTTCGAGTTAATAAAACTCTGTCATTGTTAACTTATGTGATGTTACTCTTAACATTCACTTAAAAGCATTTAATAGATTTCATATTTTCAGCTATCATGTTTCTTTTAGCTAGTTAGAATTTTAGTCGATGAGTTAATACCACCTTCAATGATTTTTTTAAAACTAATATTGTAATTTGATTGCTTAGTATTTATAGTAATTTTACCTTTTTAACGAAAACTTTAGATAGTATTTTCTCTTTAAAAAACTATATTTTTTTGTGAAGAAATATCAAATATTTTTTAAATAAAATGAGTCTTTTTTTCCAATAAAGAAATGTTTTTTTTTTGTAAAAAATAAGAATTTAATGTTTTAGAATTTATTACAAAACCGAGACTTTTGACTTTTAAAAAAAAAAGAATCTTGAAATAGATGCGAGTGTAACATATATTTTACAAAGGGTCTTGTTTTAAAAATATTTCATGAATATAAAATCACATGATATGTACTCATAATTACTCAGAACATTGTGATTATATACCTAATGGTAGTAGTAGTAGAACCTCCAAAGCTGATCATAGCTTTCTCGTTAATCATCTCCCTGAGTTGTTCTAATCTTCATATAATTTCAACATTACATACAATGAAATGATCTCTCTATGTTGACTACTGAAATAGTATGTTGATCACTTGAAGAGAGACAATTAGTAATAATTCATCGTTAATTTGATCTCTGTAGACTGACCAGTGAATTTTAAAGAGCACTAAAAGGTAAGGAGAATGCGGTTTTTGATCCGAAATTATATTTCTCAACCATTTTACGGCTTCTTTCCTCATTTTAACATAATGCTTATAGAGGGAGGAGGGGGGAGAACCTTTATGGATTAACGTGCCATTTTTTCTAAAGAAATTTTAAATGAGGTATAGACTTGCCGTCAAATAATTTTGATTTGTGATTATTGGAAAAATAATAAAAATAAATACTAGAATCTCTCTCTCTCTTTATTCACTATGAAAAAATACATTTTGTACTGTATAATTGTGAATTTTTTAGTTATACGTGTAATTCAAATTATAAGGTAACATTAGTGTGACTTTTGATGATGCAGATTGTATGGCAAATAACTTGAGTGAATGAGTGAATGTGGGGTTTTATGGCGCAAGAGCCAAACCTGGCTATACTGCGCCAAGGGCAAATAACTTACAATAGGAATGTAAGGTGTTACTTTTAGTAGAATGCATGCTGAATTGGAGTCATCCGTAAAACGGTTTCTAAGAGATGATTTTAAGGATATTCATCTCTCTCTCTGAAAATGACTCGCAGGCATAGGTAGAAGAAAATGTGGTTATGATAGCATGGGTCAGCTTCTTCAAACAGATAAATGTATCTGGAATCGAATTCCATGTTTCCAAACCTTCATTACTGGCATTTTTACTACATATCAAATCCAATCTTTTCCTTGTTTCAATACTGAAAATGAATCAGTTGTACATCAGATTGTTCAATTTTTAACCATTAGAACTTGAACAAGTTTAGTTTATCAAATAAAGTCACATCAGGGTACATAACGAACTTGAGCGTGCCCGATTATTATTTGAACTGAGAACATCTCGCTGAAAATTCCTTGATTGAAGAATCAATTGCGGAAATAAATTTTTCTGTACTTCTTTCTTCGTTTGGTTTCTCAAGTTTATCTAAATATTTGATAATTTTTTCAAGTTTGGGAAATATTTGTGTAGTTTCTTGTAATAATATCGTTCATGAAAGCACGCAGTATAGCATCAAAAGCGCGAATGAGTACTTTATAGTGAACTTTGTTATTTTGGACTAAAATGCAAACTATTTTGATCAGTGGCATGCCACTCAAAATATTGTGTCACGTGCCATTGGTTCTCCACCCCTGACTTATAGGAATATTGCTATAAATTGACTATGAAAGAGGTTGAACAAAATGACCTGTATATGGAACTGTTTATACTTTATGAATTCATGCTTACACTATAACGTTTTCGCCTATTTTCAAAGAAAATACGAAATCTCACACATATGTTAGAAGTTTTTTTCTGTTGTCTAAGATTGATTATATTTTTTCTTCTAAGAACTCAACGTGATATATTTCTTACATTCTTAAAAAAGGAAAATTGGAAACTCCTTTAAATTGCATCTGTCTTTCTCTTTATATGTTACCGTTAAATTGTATAATTCAGTTATTTCATGGAATAAATAGGTATTTCATGAAATAACTACAGAAGTCAGTTAAAGTATATAATAGGTAAAATATTTCACATACTTTACCAATTTATTTTATGAAATAACTAGAGAGTTATCCTATAAAATAACTAATGATGATCCATTAAAGTGAAACAAACAATTTCAACGTTATTTTATAATTATTTTTGATGTGTAACATTTGACCTGTACCCTCTTTCATAGTTTCTTTACTAATGATAACTGCTAGAGGCAGGGGAGGGCTTACTCACAAAAATATCATTTCTCCATGTTAATCCTATGGTCCCACTATTTTGATAGTATGGGGTTGGTATTTGGGGGATCGACTAAATTAATGTTCAGATCCTGAAACTCTGGGACGTTATCCCCCCAGGTGTATCCCCCTCTTGGGTAGGTTTTTTGCCAATAGCTCGACACTCGAGTCTCTAAATCCATTCGGACCTGGCTCATTCGACCCCTCTTCATATACTGTATACTTCTACCAATTTTCTTAATCATAGGGTCATTCTTTCTATTTAATTTAATCATTTAAAACTATTTTAAATTTTTAAAAATTTATTTAAATTGGCAATGGCTTGTATTTGAGTCTCGGTTCTGATATTTGAACCACAGGTCAAATCTCAGGTACACTCGTCAAGACCAATACATATAGCCGCTCAGCCCTCATTTAGTGGGCCTAGGCAGGGCTTTAGCTATAAAATATCATTTCCCCATGTTAATCCTATGGTGCCACTTTTTTGATGGTATGGGGTTGATATTTGGGGGATCGAGTAAATTGATGTTCAGATCCCGAAACCCTGGGATTCGACTCCCCAGGTGTATCCCCCCCTACAGGGCTATTTCCTTTATATCTCGAATCTTAGATCACCTTGGTCATCCGTAACTGCCTGATCCCATAAATATCCCTATGAGCTTTCTGCACGTATAATTTCATTGCAACAATCTTATTTCCTCTCCCCCATTCCAATCTCTCCGAGGATTTTTGAGTCTCTACTTTGAAACTCAAATCATAGGCCGTATTTCATACTTTAACGATCAAGTAATCGTTATTCTATATAATTCCTAGTTAAATCATAGAATTCAATAATATTATATACTTTAACTGACTTGTCTAGTTATTTCATGAAATACCTAGTTATTCTATGAAATAACGGATTTCACACTTTAACGGTAACATATATGATAGTATAACAAGTAATCTCCCCACTTCAATGTTTAGAGGTATTGTTTTAAATTACCAGCAAAGATATACTATCTAGTTTTTGATAATACAGAAAAACATAAAAATTACAAAAATATTAATAAATACTGTTTGGAACATCATTATCCAGCTAACTTTCTAAACACGTATATTTATAAAAAATAATGGAAATTATAGGTTATCAAAATTTTTATAATCTTTGCTTTAAATTTCTGCATACTCTTTTTCTTAATCTCTGTTACTTTCAGAATTTTTAACAAGAGGGTGCAATAGTTATGTACAGTTTTTTGTTTTAAGTCTTTTAAGACAGAACATATATATTTTTATATAGTTTCCTGCTTCAATCTTTTTTACTGTATGCTTATGACATTTTTAGGAAGTTCTTGAATTTATGTTAATTTTCTTACATATATCTTCTATTGCTATTTATACAATGTTGGTTCAGATTAGTTTAATTGATTAATAGCTTATAGTTTGTTTGCTCGTACATATTTAAGGTCTACGTGCTTTTCAATCATGGTTTATATTAAATTTTGTTGTACTATTATGTATACATTTTTTTTTGTTGAAGGGGAAGATTAGGATTTTATAAAGCAATCTTAACTCTACTTCTTTGTCTTAAAACGGTGACATATTTAGAAATCACAATAGATTTTCATTTTTCTCAACTGACTATTCTTCGTACAATATTTTTTTTGTTCTTGGATTTCTATTTCAGAATTTAACCTTCCTCTAATTTCTCATATATTTAATTTATTCACCATTTATATTATATATTTTATCAATAATAGTATATACTGAATTGTGATATAAATCTAAAGAAGCAAGGCAAAAATGGAAGAATTACTAGATAGCATAGGTCAAAAATAAGTTAGCCATAGTACTACAATAGAAAACCCTTTGCCTTAGAAACTAAGACTGAAGGTTTAAATATTGTTTTCAGGTCAGCCAATTTCCACCAGTAATTTTGTAATACTACTATGCTGTAGGGAGAAAAATAAGAGTAAAAATAATTTATAATTAATACAAAGGCCTAATATTGGAAGTTTAATATTAAATGCATTAAAATTATAGTTTATACCGATGCTAATATCAAGTAAAATTACCAAATAAAACTAAAACTAAATTTACTTTCCTAATGAAGAAAATATTAAATATATAAATACAATATAGTACTTTTAAAACAATTAATACCACAACAACACATCGTTGGCTTAACTTGCCGCCAACCCGAATTAGCAAAACCAGCAACGAATTAGTAAATAACAGTAAAGTAAAAGTGATCAGTAAAAAGAAGTAAATGAATAAAATAGAGTAAAATTATAACTTCGGATGCTTAAAAGCTAAAATAATAAAAATATTAATAAACATTTGGAAAGAAAAAAATAAAGTGAACATTCAGAACAAGGCAATATACACTGAAATACCACTGAATTAGAGATACCTTCCTAGTAACGATTTGGGCCTCTTCTGGACTTGATAACAACTGCCACACGACCAGTCATAGATTCAACAAGTTTCTGAAAACGTTCTGCGGAAATGACTTGCCAAATATTGGCTAAAGCTGTATATAATTCAGTAAGGCTCGTTAGTGCTTTCCCAACATCCCAAAGATGCACAATAGGATTTAAGTCTGGGCCTTTAGGTGGAAAGTTTATGACAGAAAAGTCAGAGGAATATGCTCATCCAACCATCCAGTAGACAACCGGGACTTGTGAGAGGTACAGTTGTCTTGCTGGAAAATTCCAATACCGTGTGGATAACAGAACAGCATAAGCTGATGGTGGTGATCCCCCAGCAACTCTACGTACCGAATTGCATCGAGGGAGGTTGCTACACGCACCAAAGATCCCAAACAGTGCCACAAAGAAACACCCCAGACCATGATTGAGCCACCATGCCCTTGTACAGTTCCAACCTGGCATGGATGATCCATGGCTTCATGAGCCTGACGCCATATTCTCCCACTCCTGTCGGCATTAAGTAGTCAGAATCCAGACTCATCACTCCATGCTACTCGTTTACAGTCCTCTGCACTCCAGTCTCTGTGCTCTCTTGCCTAGGCAAGACGTGCATCCGGATGGGGAGCATTGTGCAATGGTACTCTGGTAGGTCGATGGCTCCCAAAACCTGTACGATGAAGCGAGCGTTGCACAGTTAGGTTACTGGCTGTATGATTGGCATCGTCATTCAATTGGATGGTAATTTGAGCTAATGTTTGGCTTCGCTGGCTACCTACAATACGCCTGAGTCGCTTTTCACGACGCACTGTCAAGGCTAATTGTCCTTTGCAGTTTGCCCGATTGCTATTTTTTTGTCCACCATCCTTATATTCTTGGTATACTCTTGACACTGTCGACCTTGAAAATTCTAACTGTCTGACGATTTAGGAAAGTGAATGTCGCATGCATCGTACCCCTATGATTTGTTCGCGATCGAAGGCGTCTAAATCAGGTAGTTCATCTATACTGGCAATTTCAACAACTAATTCAGAACAGCCACAGTATGCGCTATATATGCAGTTACTACAGCGCGCTCACTTGTGCATAAATGAGGCGCAGCGCTACACAATTTGCATAGCCCTTTCTATCCTTTATTCAGTGGCATTTCAGTGTATATGAGTTGTTAAAATATATTTAAAAAAACTATTTAACCTGTGGCACCATGTTGTGACTGTATGCAGTAAAATAAAACCAATTGAGTAGAGAGAATATTCCAGACAAAAATAAAAACGTAATAGAAAAATATGAAAATTAAAAAAGAAATCAAGCTAATTAAAATAATTTAAAAAAAAATAATCGTGAATTTATAAGAAATGCAATTATAAAGAAAATTAACAGGACAGTCATGATCTAAAGTAATAATTAATAAACCTATTAAGATTTAATATTATATTTGTTTTGTGCTGTTAAGATATAAATAACTCATAATAATATTCAAATAGAAATTGAAATATTTAAATTCCAAAAATGTTTCTTAATGATATTAAAAAATGAATCTATTTTATCAAAAATATTACTATATAATACACCTATTCATAATATACGAAGTTATATCAAGGAAATCTGTTTCGAAAAGACTATTGTTAGTTTTAATAAGATTTAAATATTTAGGGTAAAAATTAATAATGGGAGCAAATTTGTTATATTTACCTAAAACAACTATAAACCATCTATGTACCTGAAATGTAAAAGACATAATTATTATTTAATTATTTTCGTATTAATGTAAGTGAAGCCCAGTGGCATCGGGCTTCCACGCCACAGTTCCAGGCTAGGCAAGGTTGACTCAGCTTTTCATCTCTTCAGTGGGTTGATAAATGTGTTCCAAGTTTGCTTTGGAACTAAACACTGGAGGTTTCACGTCAGATGGATCACCTGACCGGAATATCTACTCACGCACCTCAGTGCCCAAGGTCAGGAAAATTGAGATGAGCTCAGTAAGCCTTGGCCCTCATGGGCTTTTTGCCTCTGAGTTAAGTTTTTAAGTAATGTAAGTACAGATTAGCCAGATCCTCCTAGAGCTCCTTTTTCTTGTTTATATAGATTACCATTACAATTAATATAGTTTTCTTTTAAAACTAATTTTATATAAGAATTTGAAATCTGTGGAAGTTCATAACATTATTGAGCTCATATAATTGTTGCAATTTTCTAAAATAACCTTTAGTTATATCATCAATATCCATAGAATCAAATAAATCTCCAAAATCATAAATATGTGTATCAAATAAATATTTTTACTTTAAAAAAACATCTATATAATCACTCTCCCTCTTTCTCTCTCTACACACATGTACTTGAGAAATCTTTCTTTCAACTTAAAATTAAATATATTATCAAGTTCCTCGGATTTGAGTTTCGTAATAAAGGGTGTTTTTTTAGAGATATAGAACTTTAAATTGCAATAAAACAACGATGTATTATTCGATTGACATGAATGTTTTTTTATTCAAAATATAATCTTATGGTATTACATTCTAAATATGATTTCTGGCATATGACTGCCACGGCTGGCTCGGATGTAGTCTAATCTGGACGTCCAATTTTCGATGACTTTTTCCAACATTTGTGGCCGTATATTGGCAATAACACGGCGAATGTTGTCTTCCAAATGGTCAAGCGCTTGTGCCTTATCCGCATAGACCAATGACTTTACATTGCCCCACAGAAAATAGTCTAGCGGTGTTAAATCACAAGATCTTGGAGGCCAATTCACAGGTCCAAAACGTGAAATTAGGTGGTCACCAAACGTGTCTTTTAATAAATCGATTATGGCACGAGCTGTGTGACATGTTGCGCCGTCTTGTTGGAACCACAGCTCCTGGACATCATGATTGTTCAATTCAGGAATGAAAAAGTTAGTAATTATGGCTCTATACCGATCACCATTGACTGTAACGTTGTGGCCTTCATCGTTTTTGAAGAAGGATTCCACCAGCCCATAAAGCGCACCAACACCGTCAGTTTTTCTGGATGTAACGGTGTTTCGACATACACTTGTGGATTAGCTTCACTCCAAATGCGGCAGTTTTGTTTGTTGACGTAGCCATTCAACCAGAAGTGCGCTCATCGCTAAACAAAATTCGCTTATGAAAATCGGGAACAACGGCAATCTCGTTTTGGGCCCATTCGACGAATCTACGCCTTGCTTGATGATCGTTTTGATGAATTGCCAAACCAAACTGAGAATAAATCACTTGACAGCTGTTAAATCGGTCGCCATCTTGGAAAGTAATGCCAACTTTAACTTCTATACCTGGAAAAAAAACACTCTTTATTAGCTTGGATATTTAAACCTATTCAGTGTTTCAGTTACGCGGTAGGACTAAACCTACAATCCAAACAAATTCAGTTAAAATTTTTTTTTCAATTTAAATAATACATTAGGTTTTATCTATTATGCAGCAATATTTAAGCAATGTAAAAGAATTAATAACATAAGTATAAAGTTATGAGCCTTAGGAACAAATTTCATTTTGAGCATCAAAATTATTACATTTGAAACCTTTTTTGAAAACCAAACTATTTTAACTGTATAATTATATTATGGTTCAAGTGCAATATATTTATTAATGGTTAGAGTAATTTTCGTCTACGTTCATTTATGATTTTTAATTAGCGAGTTTCAGTAAATATAAGACGTGAACTTTTTTGCTTTAAATCTAAAGAATAAGTTATGAGGGAAAAAAACTTTCCCTCTCTATATATGCAACCATATAACTACCATCCAACTAAATTCCCATAAATCTACTAAAGAAAAGCAATAAATATAAACATAACAAGTTGTCATAGGTCAAAAATAATACAACCGCAGTATCAAACGCATTACAACATTCCTCTTGAAAAACGAGGAATTATTGAGAATATGCACATTTCTTAAAAATGAGTCCTACGTAATTGAAACACTTTTAAGATTTGAGTAACTTTTCGTACATCAACATCTTTACTTTAAAAGTGATTTAAACTGTTAAGTTTTATAAATCATAAAAATTTTCAAATTTATTTTGCAAAAGCAATTTTTTTCTCTTAAATTTTATAACTAAATTATTTTTGAGGCCTAAATTCTATTTGATATCACAACTGATTGTGAATCAGCATAAGAAGTATAAATCTTTCCTAACTAAACGAAATTTAAGTCCTTTAATAAATAAATATTGCTTCATTGGATTTATTTGATTTAATTTTAAACTTATGATAAATTACAAAAAAAGAAGAAAATACTATATTATAAGTTACAATGCAAATACTTATAAAAATTGCTGTATGGAGTTTTAGATTTTGATATTTATTATCTAAGATATAAGGAAACTTTTTCCAGATTTTGACTGCATTGATATTAATTTACTTTGAAATCTTTAAATATAACTTAGCTTAAGAATAATTCAGCTGAAGTCTTAGGAATAATTTTTAAGAAAACTGTCTTGCTCAGTTATCAAAAAATACATATAATAGAGTTAAACATATTTGCAAATTATTATTCACAACATTTTGTGTTTTTCAGATAAATGTGTAAAGCAATTAGTTAAATTTACCCCAAGAAAGATTTAAATTATAGAGATTATTTATATAGAAAAATATGCCTTTTGAAAAATGTCAGAAACAATTTTCTAAGTATTCATTTTATTTTCAATGCGATTATACGTTGTGTATTAAATAAAGAATTATAATCTGCTTGAGATGCCTTTCAAAAATTAAATAATGTTTATTAAAATGATTTTATTTATTTAATACATTTTTTGGCTTATTTTTCAAAATATACAAATATACTTTAATCTCTCATATTCAGAAAAAGAATAATCAAATAAGCTAGCTCAGTTTTTTTGTAAATATATATTTTGTATTCTTTCTTAATCATTCAGATACTAAAACCATTATGATACATTAAGAAGGTAACGTTTACAGAAACGCGAGCTTTTTTATTTTCATAATGCTATTCTCCCATTATTGAATGAAGTATATATATATATATATATATATATATATATATATATATATATATATATATATATATATATAACAGCAAGGGACTTAGAAACATCAGAGAAACTATTTTAATGGATTCTTAGGAGATGGAAGCTTCTTTATTTTGACTGCACAAAGATGGAGTAAAAGAAATAGTAAATATGATAAGTGACTGGGCTCATGTGATTTCTTTTTATGTATGATTTAAAGTTATTTAAAAAAATTTAGGAGCTTTCATTACTTTAAATCAATTGCAGAACCGGAAAGCTTCCGTGATGGTGAAGTCTTTGCTATGGAATTATGAAATCATGAGTTATTAAAAGATTCGAATATGAATTTCAAAGTTTCGATTTGGTGTACTATCGATTATTATATATTATAATACAACGATTACAACGAAAGAATTTGGGCTCCGCATATGTATCGCGTTTCATCCGTTTCTTTTGCAATCTAATCTTGGTATACATATTGGTTTAATTAGTTGCTACGTTACATTTTATTAAGGTATCTGACTACTTGCGACCACTTTTTTTTGAAAAAAATGGAGATATGGGTTTTTTTCATTTATGGATTTATTTAATATATTTTAAGGAAAAAATCCTAAAACTGAAAACAGCAAAAAATATTGTTATTAAAATCAGAAAAAACTGGTGAAAATGTACAAAAAATTATATAAACGGGACCAGTTCTGTACAAAGATTTTATGAACAAATTCTCAATTTTTCAATTTTGATGTATTATTTTGTTATTCATGTTTGAAATGACCTTCGGGATAAGAGATATTTTAATTTTTACAAAAACTAGAGCACTTTATTTTAGTGATTATATAAAATTGCTTAAAAAAACAGTGATTATATTCACATAAAAAACTGTAAATTTTGAAATAAAGCAGTAATTGATGAATCTGAAAGTCAAAACACTTCTACTGTTAGGCAGAACATACACAAAAAAATTTCAGCAAATTATTTTTAAAACTTTTTGAGCAATCGTTGTCTCCGTTTGAGCTTTTCGAAAAAAACACATTTTAAAGTTTGACATCTTGTGCAAAGTTATGACCTCTGCTTTTACTAAAACACGTGTAGTTTTTGTTCTAGTGAATGGAAAATAAAAAAAACATGGTATTTTATTAAGCTAATAAAATGACCTATAAAATAAAATCATAAACAAAATTTGTCAATTTTTGAAAAAAAAATCATGATCTTAGGGTTGTCGGATATCTTAAATGCGCTTCTTTACATTATTAAAATGAAATTTGTATCAGTTAAAAAAATTAACAAAAAGAAAATTGAAATTCCACAGCTAGATTGTTTTTCTTTCCTCCTATCACGAAATAAATTCTTTTATCGTGGAAAAGTAGCAACGGGTTTTGCCGTTGTGGTCGATCTATACAAATATTTAACGAAAGAACAAAAATTGGGATTATTTTTTGTTCTAACATGTAATCAAATGACGTTATTTCCTTTTCGATTTCTTTCATTAAATTTTTCATTTTGTAATTAACATCATATTGCAAATATTAAGGTAAAATATATTTCCTTATTCATCTCATATGATCATTTATTTTCTTCTAAATGCAACCCATTTATTTAAATACTGAAATTAGAAATTGCTGAAAGAAATTAGTTTAATATTAGCTTAAAAATTATTGTTTTTAATAAGGTTTTGCGTGGGTAATAAAAGGTAATTAATTATAAATGACGAATATTTAGTTCAAAATAATATAATACAAAACTCACCAAAAACAATATAAATACATCTAATTTTTCATAAAATTTTCACCGATTAATGTCAGTTTTTATAAATTCGAGATATTATTTTATCTTTTTGAAAACAATAAATGTATAGCAGTTTCGGAAATTTTTTTTTCTCTAAAAATATACTGAAATGCGCTTCATATGAAGTATGTTTTCTTTTAAAGTTTAAGACATAAACGGTAAATTGAAGAATATTATTAAGTTTGAAGAAAATAATAAAATATCCAAATTAAAAAATTGCAAAGTCGAAAACTATGTGCCTCAAAAATAAAATCTTACTTTCAATATAGGAGTTTGTTTTTAGGGAAGTAAACATCAGGTTTGTATTCAATTAAAAACTAACAGCTGAAGTAACTAATCTCTCTACAAAATGAATTTTGAGGATGTTAGAGAAAAGTTTAAACTCTTAAGTAAAACTGTATGGTATCGGTATTTCAATTTTATAAGTAATAGTTAAACTTTTCGGAAGTTTGTAAAATTATATAAAGCAGTTTCCAATGCGAATACAAACGAGTTTCCCAAAGAAAATGCTTCAATTTGGAAATAATAATTTAATTTAATTCCCCCGATGGCACGCACATTAAAATGATAAATTATTATGTTGAATTAATAACTACAAAATTAAGTTGACGTATTAGTTTTATTATAGTTATTAAATTAATTAAATGAAATACATACAAAAATATTAAATTTAAAATTTTGCAAAGTACATTAACAAGTCAGCTGATTTTCGTTTAATATTCCAGCAGCATTTCAATTTATTTAACAGGTTATTAATTTATTTTCAAAGGAAATTTACATGTTATCCATTTTTATGATATCTCACCAATTTAAAATCTCTGAAGTCTATGCTTCTCTCCAGACATTTTTATAACATAGTATAACCATTAAATGATTTTTTTACATTGGTAAAAATCTTGCAATTTTAAATGTTAAATGTAGTTAAATATTAAAACTTTTGCTGTTTTTAACTGCAATATGACGCACACCGTTGTAGAAAATATTCATTATGCTGTAATTAAAAACCTTAAAGATTTAGGAAGATTTTAAAAGCAAAATGAAATGTTCAACTTTTAATAATATCTATCAATCTATTTGTACAGGGTGTCCCGAAACTCAAAGTGAGTCATATCATTTCTTGGCAAATTGAAAAAATGGTACAAAACTTGTTCTTTTCTATCGATAACTATTACAGCCCTTTTTTATTTTCGAAACATGTTCATTCTAAAATTACCTCTGTTGACACTCTCCAAACTTCACAATTTTACGGTGATTTTTTCACTTACATGATCTAGCTAAACGTACTATCAATCACAGTCACAAATCGAGCAAAAAACTTCGCCAGTTTAGTTAAAATCAGCGTAGTTTGAGAGAATAATGTCAAACAGCTTTGAAGCTTCATAAAAAGAATATATTACATACTTGCATTTTCAAAAGATGACCTTTTTAGTGACAATTATAAAATGGTGCAACACTTGCTACATTTCTATCCATAGTCGGTTAGGAGGCTTACAGGTAGAGCGGTTCGATCCCGGTTGGAGCCGATAGATTTTCTGGATGTGAAAATCGTTGGCACACATGTCATATGATTATGTGGTATGTGAAAGATCCTTCGAGTATCAATTTGGCTCTGGTACTCTCGGCAATATTTAGCATTCGACAAGAGCTTGAATTAAAATTAATTCAAGAGTCAAAATTTGTTAGCGAGAGCCTCTACTAAATGGTGTTTCTATGAAATGGCTCTCTCATTTGGGGAACTGCCGTGTCTGTAAAGGCTTAGTTGCCAATATGCAGCCTATTAAGTAAAAAAAACTTCTCTATCCATAACAATTATTATCATTTATTTTTTCAAACTGACGATTTCAAAAATTCAATCTAAAGCGTGTAACTCAAATTAAATAATGAATTTAATATTAAAATGGAAAACACTTTTTGTAATACTCCTTAAAAAATTAAATGGTCGAAGTGCTTTCCTTCAATACCAATGTAGGCTCTAGGTCTTTTTAAAAGTGGTCATTTGGTGAGTCGCGAGTAACTAGCTAAATTTATTTCTTCCACTACTTCAAAAATCCTTTCGCGTAGTTCGGTTACATTTTTGATTGAATTAAAAGATGATTAAAGTATTACAAAAAATGTTTTACTTTATTTTTAAATTTATTACTTAGTTTGAGCTACACAATAAAGATTAAGCTCTTTGAAGCGAAGTCATTTTGTTCAAAAAAATGACAATAATTATCATACATAAAATAGTAGCAAGTCCTGTACATAATGAAAGAAGTTATCTATTTTAACAATTTGTGAAGAAGTGCATCTTATGTTTTTTTTATCGGGAGTCAAAGTTATGTGACATCCTTTTGTTAGACCTCGGCAAGGTACGTTAACTATAACGAGACCAGCAAAGTGTTTTGCTCGATTGGTGACTGTTACTGACAGCACGTTAAGAAATGTAAGGTCAAGATGGTGAAAAAATCAGTGTAAAATTATGAAATTTGTCGTCACAGTTCCTAATAATGTGATGGAGAGTGTCAGTTTTTTACATTTTCAAAAATATGCTAGTTATCACTTGGTTAAGTGATATAAAATTCTTTTTATATTTCCCCCAAAACTGATGTTACTCCTCCTTTCTCCTCGTGCCCCCTTGACAGTAAGATTCGAGACTGTATCTATATGTTTCAAACTTAGATATTTCTATATAATAGGTGTACAACTTTGCTTCCGCGTTTTTTTCCGAAATTCGAGGCTTTATTGTAAAAAACTGATTATACATTTATGATTCAAAGTATTGTCCATCACTGGCCACTACTTTCTACCATCTTTCGGGCAGCGTACGGATCCCGCGTTGAAAAAACTGGTCATCTTTTGAAGCGATCCACGAATCGATCCAATTTTTTACTTCTTCATAAGACCGGAAGTGCTGGTCAGCCAGGCCGTGTGCCATTGATCGAAACAAGGGATAATCGGAGGGAGCAAGGTCTGGAGAATACAGCGGGTGGTGTAGGACTTCCCATTTCAACGTTTCCAAGTATGTCTTGACCACTTTCGCAACATGGGGTCGAGCATTGTCATGCTGTAAAATCACTTTATCATACCTCTCGTTGTATTGCGGCCGTTTGTCTTTCAATGCTCGGCTCAAACGCATTAATTGCGTTCGATAACGATCGCCTGTGATTGTTTCAGTCGGTTTTAACAACTCATAATACACTGCGCCGACCTGGTCCCACCAAATACTGAGCATGTCCTTGGAACCGTGAATATTCGGTTTGACCGTCGACGTGGAAGCATGGCCGGGATATCCCCAGGATTTTCTGCGCTTGGGATTATCGTAACGAACCCATTTTTCGTCCCCAGTCGCAATGCGATGCAGAAATCCCTTCCGTCTTTGCCTTGCAAGCAGCTATTCACAGGCAAACAAACGCCCTTCAACATCTCTCGGTTTCAATTCGTACGGCACCCAATTTCCTTGTTTCTGAATCATCCCATGACTTTCAGGCGTTTTGAAATGGCTTGTTACGTCACTCCCAATGATCCTGACAATTCTTGTTGCGTTTAACACGAGTCTTGATCAAGTAATGCCTCCAATTTTTTTTGTATCTTTGTAAACCATCTCTCTTCCACCGCCATGCTGGTCTTTGACTTCAAAATCACCGTTCTTGAAGCGTTGAAGCCACTCTCGGCACGTTCTTTCACTAATAGTGGCCTCACCATAGGTATTTGAGAGCATTCGATGAGCCTCAGCCGTAGATTTCTCTTTATATTAAAGCAGAAAATTAAAACCTCCCGCAAATGACGAGAATTTGGCTCGTAAGCTGACATATTTAATCGAGAATAACTTTATGATGCAGACACAAATCGACTAATATTTCGATGGCGTTATGTTTACAAATACCTAAGCTTATTGTATGACATCTACGATCTATTTATTTCGACTTCCACTTACCGCTACAGCCATCTATTGCAAAACGGCGGAAGCAAAGTTGTGTACACCTTTTACTTATAAAAGACGCATTGTATTAAAATATGTGTTTATGTTAAGCTTTTCCTCGTTTTCCTTTTGTATCGATGTGGATATATTTGTTTATGTAAGAAGAATTTAATATTATTTTTAATGCATGACTTTTAATTTTTTATTATAATTATTTGAAATTGCATTTCATTCAATTATAAATAATTTGGGTAAAATCTTTCCTTTAAAAATATATTAAGTTGAAAATTAGCAATCAAATTTTTATATTAATTATTGAATTACATAAAACTATGCTATTTTTTATTTGAACTAAGAGAAAAATATTAAACATAACAAAATGTTTCAAAATATATTTCTCCATGGATAGAAAATTCAAAGAAACTAGATGTATATTTCTCCCCCTGTTTTGTAGCTCCATATATTACTATGTAACAACTCCTTTGCTTCTATTTGTTCTTTGAATTTTGGATTTATTTATTAATAGGTGTTTCAGTGTATTGAAAGAACTTTCATTGGAATAAATTTGACTAACAAATTCTTTTGTTTCCAAATTAATTAACTCATACGTCGTCAAGATTAGAATAATTCAACGGATGTTTTGAATAATAAGCTGCGTGTTTTACGCTGTAATTTTTCTTTTTCTTTGACCTTTAAGAATATATAATTGAAGTTTATATCTTTAAATGTTGGTTATTATGACATTCTTTTAGCGTCTTACATTTAAATTTAATACAAAGTATTTGTATTGGAAAAAGAGGCTTTTGTACAACACAATAAAAAAGGAGCTTGCATTTGTTCCCATTTAACTCGTCAAATATGCTGTTTGTATTCTTGACAATAATCTCCACCGAACTTTTTACTGAAGAAAGTAATGAAAGCAGTACATAATGTTTATGCTAAATGATGCTATCTCCTTAGAATTGAGAATTTTAGCTTTTAGGTTGGTAAATGCGGGATTAACTTCTTTTTTTGATTGAATTTTGTTAAATGATTGGAGGCAAATTTAACAACATTTCTAAAAAATAAATTAAAGAGCTAGTTGCTTCTATTATACTTTATCTTATCAAATGTAAGGAATTAATTAAGGACGAAAATAAATTATCTTTCTCTAACTCTCTTTCTACATGTACGTACACAGAAGATTAGGGTAAAAAATGTCAGAATCTCGTATCAAAGATAGCTTTTTGATTACAATTACAGTGAAGAAGAGCATTTTGATTAAAAGTAATTCGTGAAATATATTTAAAGGTGTTTAAGAATGTGCAGGTAAAAAGTATCGCATAGAAAAATTATTTTAATATTTCATTAAATTAATTCTTACTATGAATCGATTTACATACTTAGAACAATTATCACAAAAAGAGTTTTTTAAGTTGACAGTTGACATTTTCTAAGTCTCTTTATTGCTATTTTCGTATAATATGTCTAAATAAAAAGGAGACCAGATATTTTCTGAAATTGAAACACAGATAGAATATCTCTTAGTTGAAATCAATTTTGGGCATATATAAAATTTGTTTTAGTAAAATCTTAGATATGGGAATAAGATTTGTTTGTTGTGAAATATTAATTTTTTAAAAATACTTCTACAATCAACTATGCGGAAATTGATTTCATAACTATTGTAATGGAATCCACTATTCTATATGAATAAGCACAAAATTAAAATAATCAACTTTGATGTTCATACACATACATTAAATAAGATTTCACAATAATTCGAGAGATTACATCATTAAAATTTGGAAGAAATGGAAGAAATAATTTTTGGAAGAAACTTCGGGCTTTTTTCTTTTTGAGTCTTTCAGAAGAAATAACTTGTACACTTCAGATTAGAAAAACTAAAGATTTATTAAGATTTTGAGATATAAGAAGCATTTTATAACCTGTTTTTTTACTTTCCTTTATAATATAAATGCTGAAGTTAAGAGGTATTTAGATTAGTTATTTTGAATTATATATAACATTGTATTGGAAACTACGCAGAGGCTTTTTGCTACTGACTTTGCAATTTTGAGTCATCATCAAATGATGACGGTGACACCTGGCACTCAAAACTTCAAAGAATGCCAGCTCAGGGTTTTTAGTTTAATTTAAATTAATGTTCCGCAGAGCTTCGTATTATTTCGCATTCTAATGTTTTTTTGGAATCGAGACTCAAACCATGGTTATAGAATGAACGTTCCACGTTAAGAAGTTCATGGTTAAAAAGTTCATTCACGCAATGAAGCAGACACATGCACACAATGAAGCACATGCATGCACTCAATGAAGCACACGCGTGCACACAATGAAGCACACGCATACACACAATGAAGCACACGCATGCACACAATAATGAAGCACACGCATGCACACAATGAAGCACACGCATGTACACAATGAAGCATACGCATGCACACAGT